>JAEAOA010001149.1:557500-1027937 GCA_016746295.1 Potamilus streckersoni
TGTTTTTCTGTTACACTCCTTCTAAACAAACCATTACCAACTCTATATTTAATAATATTTTTACATCCTTTGTCAATAGACTGCAGTTTTCATCCCATTTCAATTGCTTTGCAATTAGTTCTGTTTATTAAATTTCAATTACGAAAACAGAACTTTAATAATTTTAAAGAATTTAACCTTTTTTAAGTGCATTCTTCCTAATTCATGATAAACAAAAAAGTTCGTTGTGTTTGTAAACAAATTCAGTATAATTTTACAAAATTCGGCTAAAATATGATCTTTCAGTATCTATCGTTATTCTGCACGAACTAAGAATTGTTTCATATTGATTTGTCTCCCTTTGATCAAAGGTTTATACATTCATCTACCTCCGTAAAATCAAGTGGATAAACAATCAAGCCTAATACAATCAAGGCTTGCATTTAATTTGCCTTACAATAGCCAGCAAACATAATTTATGACCAATTCATTTATCCTTTAATTTAGCTCTGTCATTTTCATAATTGCAAATTAATTTCCTCAGAGTGAGTAGAGAAGCGAAGTATACACGAATTTAATGTAATGTTCAATCATATTTTAGAATTAGAGCCTGTTATACACTAAGCAATTTTTTTAAAATAAAAAATTTTTTCACACTTTTTAATGTATACAAAGTGACTCACACACATACACAGCTATGCCTACATAGTTTGTCTTTGCTTTTTGTTTACTTGCAAAAGTGTAAAGCACACGTATAATATCTAAGTGATAAAGAATAGTTCTAAACCACTGTATAACATTTTGCCACCAAGCCACAAATGCTCTCTCTCTCTCTCTCTCTCTCTCTCTCTCTCTCTCTCTCTCTCTCTCTCTCTCTCTCTCTCTCTCTCTCTCTCTCTCTCTCTCATTTACCTATTGCGTTAGAACCAGAACAAGTTCATTTTTATTTCATCAAGTACACACTTAATAATGTCATTCATCCATGAAACTATAATAAATGATATCGTTATATATGTTACACCGAAAATTAAGACAATTAAAGTGCATCTTAATTGTCGGTGTAACATATATATATATATATATATATATATATATATATATATATATATATATATATATATATATATATATATATATATTAGTCAACATCTCCAATTTAGAACTTACTGATGAAGAAATAAAACTTTAATCGAAAGGTTTGAGTTTCTGTCCCCGTCCAAAAACATACGACAGAGGGAAGCTTAAGAATGACACCGAAGAGTTCATCCGCCGACTAAGACTCAAAGCCCATTTTGCCTTGCAACCATCAAACAAATCAAAGGAAAATATAAGCTGCGACCAACCCACATTTAGAAAGAAAAGTAACTGGACTCCACCAAAAAGTTCAATTCCGAATCTGGAAGCCTTTATCAACGCGGTTGAAACGATACTTCCAGACATATCAGCCATACTAACAAATATTCTAATTTGACAAAAGAAGAAACAGATGCCCTGCACTCACTGAAAAGCAGAACATACATTATAATTAAGCCTGCAGATAAGGGTTCCGCTGTTGTCGTTATGAATCGGGAAGACTAATTAGTGAAGCAAGTAGACAACTAAGTGACGCTAGGTTCTACAACAAACTGGACCATGATCCAACGCTGGAATATGCAAAAATCATCACTAATGTTATTGACGAGGCGTACCAAAGCGGACACATAGACCAGCAAACGAAAAACTACTTAAGCCCAGAAAACCCAAGAGCAGGTAGATTTTATCTTTTACCCAAAATCCACAAACAAGGAAACCCTGGCAGACCTATAATCTCAGGTAACGGGCACCCCACAGAAAGGATATCGGAATATTTAGATCATTTTATGAGACCACATGTCCACAAATTACCATCATATCTTCAAGACACGACAGATTATCTCATAAAAAGCAAAGCTAGTGAACCATTACTGCCAGATACATTACTTGCTTCCTTAGACGTCACATCTTTGTACACCAACATATCGCACAACGAAGGGTTCCAGGCATGTAGCGAAGCATGGGAAACAAGAACTGTAAACAATCAACCCACGCACTTCTTAGTCCAACTCCTGGAGCTTGTCCTAAAATTCAACAACTTTGAATTTAATGAAGAAAACTACTTACAAATCAATGGAACTGCAATGGGTACTAAAATGGCCCCATCGTATGCTAACATTTTCATGGGAAAACTTGAGGGTCAGCTCTTAGCATCGGTTGAGCGTACACCATACCAGTGGGTACGCTTTATAGATGATATAGAAATGAAGTGGCAGTATGGAAGAGAAAGTCTGGATGACTGCATATCAAAGGCAAACAACTTCCATACTTCAATAAAATTCACGGCAGAAATTTCCAACTCAAACCATGTTTTCCTGGACACAACAACCAGACTGGTGGAAAACAAATTACACACAGACATCTACTCGAAACCAACCGACAAACACCAGTATCTCCTCCCAACCAGCTGTCATCCAACACAATGCATTAAGAACATTCCATATAGCCAGGCACTGAGGATACACAGAATTTGCTCCGACGATGAAAGATTCCTAGAAAGGTCTGAAGAGCTGGCTAAACATTTAATTTACCGAGGCTACGACAAAGACCAGATTGCGGAGGCAATCCAAAGGGCCAAACAAACAAACCGTGATGACCTACTCAGATATGGACAGAACGAAAAGGTTGATAGGAAACCATTTATTCTGACCTATCACCCAGTCAATCCCAAAGTAGGTGAAATCATCGCAAATCACTGGCCAACCGTGCAATCGTCAGATATACTAAACCTAATACTTCCGAACAAACCTGCAGTAGCTTACCGGAGACCAAAAACCCTAAAGGACATCATAGTCAGGGCAAAGCTAACGCCAATCGCTAGTCAAAACCAACCTAGTCAATCTGGACCCTGGGTCGATAAAAGATGCAAAACCTGTCAACATATGATAGAGACCAAGACATTCACTAACACAGTGACTAAAGAAAAACTAAACATACATGGTCCAAACAAAACGTGCAAAACAGAGAATGTGATTTATCTCATCACATGTAAGATCTGTGGCCTTAAGTACGTCGGAGAAACTGAAAAGCTACACATAAGGATAAACCTTCATAGATCTGATTGGATGACAAAAAAGCTGTACAGAAGCCCGGTCGCAGAACACTTCTCCTCCCCTGGCCACACTTTCAGTGATATAATATTTATCGCTATTACTAACAACCACAGCTTGAGTTCCGAAACCAGGAAGGAAAAGTAATCATACTGGATACGCCGCCTTAGAACATTGAAACCAAGCGGTCTAAACCAAGAAGACTAGAAAATGAAAACTACGCACTAGTAGAATTTAACATTTTCTAAATCTTCTTATTATCCTTCAATTTTTATTATAAGAATAACCGGTATAGAATCAAATATCCGGGATATAATCTGCGTTACATATGTACAAAAAGTAAAAATAGATGTTGCTTTGGCTTGTAGACTTTTAGGGAATTATACAACGTTTTCAGTTTCCGCAACTAGTCTATACAAGCTGGTTGTATTTATAGTTTTAGCACATGTGGACACAGCCATGTAGAGGTTTACAAACACGACGTTTTTGTGTTTATTTGCTTGTCGTATATATGTTTTGTATTTGCCTTTGAAAAAGACTCATTAAGAGTCGAAAGCGCTTAGGCTAGTTAGTTACTAGTTTCGTACTGTTCGTCGTCATTTTTTTGCATCTATTTTAATTAATCCCTGACACACGTAATCCCTTGGTGGATCCAGTACGCTTAAAAGGGTTGTTATTCGCCATATAATTTGTATTCTTTATATATATATATATATATATATATATATATATATATATATATATATATATATATATATATATATATATATATATATATATATATATATATATATAATAATAATAATCATTGCGATGCTTAGGTATCGCTGAGATGCTTCTCCTCCATTCCTCTCGATCTTGAGCCAGAAGTTTCTATCTAATGGTGTCAATCTGTTTAGTTTTCATGATTCTCTTATATCCTTGAATCTTAGCCGTGGTGTTCCTTTTATTTATGTTTGCTTTCTTCAGTTGTAAGTACATAAGTTGCCTCGAGAGTGTCCTTTCATCCATCCTATGAGTAAACCCAAGCCATCTTAGGTTTTCCTAATATCGGTCATAGAGAGGAGTCCTGTTACTTCTATGTTTGTGAACTTCTCCCATTATATTTGTACAATTTGGCGGAGGTGGCGCATAATATAAGCAGGAAGTCTCTGCCGGTGTACGATAGATCGTCTAGGTTTCTCCACCATACAGGGGATATGGCATCATTATGGCACAATATTATTTCACTTATCTCACTCTCAAGGCTAGCATTTGCATATATATATATATATATATATATATATATATATATATATATATATATATATATATATATATATATATATATATATATATATATATATATATATATATATATATAAACCTATTATTAATATCTGTTTGAATAATAGGTACGATAACATTTATAAATTATGTTTTAAATAATGTAAATAGCTATTCCGAAAATTATTTAATCAAATTTTAGAATATTTTTATATCATCGCTAAACAAGAGCTTTAATAACGTCTATAACAAGTAATATAATAATATTTTAATAATATATACATATAGTACAATTATTAGTATTTCATATTCTAATATATATAATAGTAATCTAATAACATTCTAATAACATACAAAATAACAAATGTCCATTAATATATAAAATAAAGCAAGTAAATTTATTTCCAATATTGTATTTTTGCGTTATTGCTGTGCGAAATTGTTATATATATATATATATATATATATATATATATATATATATATATATATATATATATATATATATATATATATATACAATATCTTTGCTTATTAGAAAGATCACTTTAATTATTAGTGTATCGTATACAATTTATAAAATGACATCCCAACAGCCTCATATTTGTAAAGGCGTAGCATTTTATTAATCACAACTTGGATCAAATGTATCCACTTTTACTGCCTGCAGTATTGTGGGCTTGACGAACAATAAATGTCTGCTTTTAATCAATTTCCATTTTGCTTCCTTTTCCTTAGCTGATTCTTTTATATAGTTATATATAGAGTTTCATCTCATTTACCGAAATTGTAAAATATGGGCTTGTTTAAGTTTCATTGTAATAACAAATAACGTCAGTTTTTATTTTCTAGGTTTTTGTTTAGAAGGATCATATCGGATTGAAATAAGTTTTCATTCACTGTTACATGACATGCGTGTTTCTGTAAATACTGTTGCTCAATTAGTCTGTTTTTTATTCTACAATTATGTATGATAATATGTAAATAAAGGTGTACTGCATCCTTTCCTTTTTTGTTCAAAGTAAGCCACCACTCTGGACGGTAACGTAGGTTGTATGGAAAGCAGTACGATGAGGCAATTCTTGCAGACAACAAGGCCCATTTTCTCGATGACCTACAACAGTCACATCCCCAGATCTAGACTCTCCCGCTTCTGTCACTCAGGTGAACCCGTCATTCTTAAGCAGATGATGCAGGACGTCAGCAGGTCAGGAACGGAAGCCAGAAAGAAAAATCACCTATCGAACATATAGGAACACTAAAGGGTTGTCCGAGTTTCCTCATACCCATAACACCCCATTTTTTGATATTTGTTTTTTTTATGTTGAGGTGTAGGGTCAGAGTCCATTTCCTATCAAAAAGTTGGAATTCGCCGACACCATTTGGTGTCGGCATAGGGTACTCGCCTACTATCAGGCCTAGCAATCTTAAATGACCTTACATTGACCCATAAAGACAAATTCGGTGGTATGCTTGTAATTTCTGAGAAGATAAATGATTTCCCTATCGATTTAATGTAAGTATGGGTCACGGTAAAGTCATTTACGTTTGCTAGGCCTGATAGTAGGCGAGTACCCTATGCCGACACAAAATGTTGTCAACGAATTCCAGCTTTTTGATAAGAAATGGACTCTGACCCTACACCCCAACATGAAAAATATCAAAAATGGAATGTCAAGGGTCAGAGAAATCTCGGACTAACTAAAGGGCTACTCCATATAGCATTAAATGCTTCTTAAACTATTATTCCATCATATTTTCTTAAACCACTAATAGTTAATCTAACAGCCATCTGAAGATGAAATATTGGATAATAAAAAACACCAGGTTCTGGTACATACTTCATCTAATCTAAAACCTCTTCCGCATACGTATGTACTAATTGGGCTTGACATAAGGTCTTACTATTGTCTGGACTATGAATTCATTTGTATATGCTGCTGACACCTTCAGATCACTGATCATATACCTAGGAACTCCAATCGGAGTTGAGGCTTTTTTACAAAACATCTCAGTCGTTTTGATGATTGATAATGTGGAAGAGGTATACCACATTCTTACGTGAACATTACCCGAAACTCAGCAATGATCCTATCAATCTCATGGAGACATTGGTAGACCTGCACTAGACTAGAACTTATTGGCGTCTCTATTTTACGAGCTGTTTCGTTGCCTATTTCAGAAGGAGAGGCCAAGTGGTAACATCTATCTGGAATTGTATATGCTTACCATGCGAAGGGCCCCGCTAATAGTTCAGGCATGTTATCAGAGCTGATTGTTAATAAAAATATTGCTTAAGTTCTTTGGTACGTATTTTCAGGAAAAGTATTTCAATTGCTTCAGGAATACCCAATGATGCAAACAAACACTTTTTGTGCCACTTCAAGTTCTACCACAATATGTAGAGTCTCAAACACAAAATCTTGGGGGAAAAAACACAAACATTTCTGGACTACTTCAAGCCATGTATATTCCATTGCACACCAGCCAAAACATTCTAGTAAGCAAACCATGCGATGAATTATCAATGTAAGATATGCCTGTTTATTACATGGTTATAAATCATAACTTCATCAATATTTACTAGACATCTTCACTTATGTATAACCATTGGAATACGAAGGCGCTTAATGATAACTCACCTAAATAACTTCATTTAGTAAGAGAAAAGATTAACATAAACTTTATACTGCAATTTTGATAAACAATCTTTCAACATTGTTAGATTTCCTCCTTTAAATTACAAAGCAAATTTTATTACTGTAAATGTCTGCCTATGAAATGCAATTCTAGATGCGAAGGTTTAGAAGAATTTGGCAATGCCATTTATTTGATAGGAAGTTCCAAACTATTCATCTTTCACATCATTGTCATACTCATGTTAGAGACATAACTAGTAATATGCCAAAAAGAACGTTTTAAATTTCAGACCTTGTGAAATAACGATTAAATCCAAACTTTTTAGGATATGGCGCCTTGTACATTTTGCGAAAAGACGCTTCCCTGTTGTGAGCTTGATTTGGAACTCTTGGTGGTATATAGCCTTTTAAATTTTTATGATTTCATTCAATATGTTGTGAAATCACTTTAAAAAAAACTCTAGCATGTACTCCATACATTTGACTTCGCATAAGATGTAGTTCTACCAGTTAAAGTAATTCTGAGACTTTTAAAAGTCTTAACTATGGGGATTTTAAAACCTTATGGTAGCATCTGGGTCCAAAGGCAGCTCCCCAGTAGTCCATTTTTGAGTCAACGTCCTGTGATTTCTTAATTTATTCTTTGGTACTCAAAATGGTTTAAGTATGCCCAATGTACAACATTAGTCCGTCCGTCAACAGAGACATGAATATTTTGAACGGTATATATCTGCAACAAAAACCCGAATTTCAAAAGATGTACAATGTTTTGCCGATTCTGGTGCAGTCCCATCCATATTCGTGATAAAGCTACATACTATTAATTAAAGACAATTGTGGAGGCAGTGTAGAAATCTCGGAACTGCAGAAACTCCTCTATTGATCAAATATCCCCAAATGGCACCTCCTGTTCAATGTGCCAAAGACAGTTAAAGATACATAATTGGTCTAATCAGCCACTCAAGTACTTACCGAAACCAAACCATTTAGTGATGCAATTGTTGTCATCGAACTGGAAAGGAATAACAGTAAATAAAACGCATATGTGAAATTAGCTCTTCATTTTTGAAAATTTACAGAGAGTCTGAAAAGGCCTGGTGAAAGTTAATAATTCCATTCAATACATTCAAACGTACTAGACTACGCATTGTCCACTGCAGCTGCTATATGTGCAAGCATAATTTAGCATATTTTCAGTAGCTTTCTAAATGGATAGGAATTGATGATTTTGGAGGAACTTGGTCTCATGTGCAGTAGAGATAAGGAGGTTTCACGCTTTGCAGATGCTGAAAGCAGGAGATTTCTCCACTGTTACTGGTTGTTAGAAACTTGGTTGAACCCAGTAATTAACTTGCCATATGGAACTATGCTGCACTATGGAAGTAACGATATTTTTGTTTCACTTGAGAAGCAAATTCAGCAAGTATGATATGGTTTATGTGGAAATAAGAATAGTTTAGTTTTATAAAATCTACTTAGCTGTATTGTTTGAATTAAAATAAATATGTCATGGTTTCATGAATTATAAAGGTTTGCAGTAAATGGAAATAGTCAATTATATATTGAAAATATACCCTTTTTAAAGAAAGGGTTTTGTATTAGCATATCGGTTATGTGAAATGTCAAGGAGTATTTATTTTATATTATAAAATATTGTGAATTTTAAAAACATATCATTTACAACCACTTCTTGAAGTCGAAAAATACTTTAGATTTTCAAATAGATTTATATTTTAAGATAGTGCCATCCCACTGGCTTTTCTTTCGCATGCCATATATAACTCCATTGTGGGTTGGATTGTAACTATGCCTTTAGCGGCGTTTTTATGTCCATGATTAATGAAAGAATATATTGATGCATCGGAAGGATCTCCTATTTGTCAGTGAACGGTACTATACAATACGCGTTTCCTACATGAATCTGTAAAGAAAGGCAAAGCATAAAACACAAGATCAGTCAATCTTGCAACATTCAATAGATTCATATATTATTTCTGTCAGAGTTAGTGTTTTAATTCTCGTTGAAAACTTCGACAACTTGAGCAAATGTGAAAAATATGACATATTGATTTTGAAGTGGGGTAACTGGCTGCGTGAATTCAAATGTTTTGATTATATTGGCTCACAAAAGAAGTTAAGGTTACTACAAGCCTATTTAAAAAGGAATTCCAATTAAATCGTCAATCTCGTCCGACTTAGTACCTTGAGTGACGTAAATTTCATATTTATTCAAGCGGTACCGTAACGCACATCAGTTTTCATAACATTAGAGCTGCAGATCGTTAACTTACCTTTAACATTGGTCGGAATTAAACTGGTTTACCGCGATTATACCATAAGCCTGGAAACGCCTTAAGTAAATTTGGACCTTAATATCGGGATTCATAACGCATGTATTTAATTGCGTATTGCATATTCCATTACAACTATCAATGAGTTTCCCTTTAGAAATATAATGAAATTGCGTATTGCATATTCCATTAGAACTTCGGCGGCCTAGTAGTCAGAGCGTCCTCCTCGGATGTGGAAAGTCGCGGGATCGAACCCCGGCTGAGACATAACAGTTTGACGCTCAGCGTTTAGAGGTTAGTGTTAGATCTGGTCGGCCTGATGTCAGGAAAAAGTGACTGGGTGGAACATCATGCTACATATCTGCGGCGTGATGATGCCCCAGTGCTAGACATCACTATAAACTATCACACTGTAGACATCGTAGCCATATGACTGAAACATTGTTAAAGCTACGTTCAAGACTATAAATCATACGCACCTCTCTCTCTCTCTCTCTCTCTCTCTCTCTCTCTCTCTCTCTCTCTCTCTCTCTCTCTCTCTCACACACACACACACACACACTCACACACACACACACCTCAGATTAAATTATAAATGAAACAGGAAGCTCTGTATAACACGTTCTGCATCTCAATGTTTTCTCTGCTATATAATAAAAGATGTGCTGCAGGAGCATTATACATGCAGTCATCCAATAAGACAAAAAGTTATCGTTGACAATAAAACAACATTAAAGCTTTCCAGCCATACTTCTTTACACAGTTTTAGTTTATCTGCAAAATGAATGTGTACAGGGATTGGGGAATACCGGGACTATCGATTACGTTAATACTACTTTGCGTTTAAAATTTCCGCAACAATTAGTTATTTACATTGCTCTTAAGTATACAGTTTTACATGTATACACTTATGGACATAACACTACTTTTTTCATCACATCACTTAAATAGATATTTAGTTTCTTCACTCTTTTGTAATGGAACTAGTATTTCGAAGTGACTTTTAGATTACAATGTTCTTCAAAGTTTAATTTGACGTATTTATGTTTGTTGAATGGCGTGATCAAATACTACATTAGAATCTGTATACAAAAGTCGTCTCAACTTATATTCAACTCTGTAATATTCCAAGGATAAATAATAAAAGGCACTCACGCTTTTTACCTACGAGATGAAATATATCCGTTGTGTTTTTAGGGATGGGGTGTGTTTTACTTATTGGGAGGGGAATGGGTGGTGTTTGTTTTTGTATTTTATCTTAAGATCTATGGACCGACATAACATTTTGGGGTAGCTAAGTTCTTGCAAGTATCGGTAGATATCAGAGGTTTAATATTTGTGTCGTCCGGTTTGTCTATAATTTTTTGCACAGAAACATAAACAAAAGTATAATTTTTCTTCCAAATTCAAAGTAAACTAAAACAATGAGAAATAAATAATAATCCACACAATGATGGATTTGAAAACAATCGTCGTATTGATGGGTTAAGTAGGCGTTTAGGGAATGACCCGAATTTAAATGTTATAATATTTTCCGTATCTATTGACAGTGAAAAATTGTTGTTTATGCTCCAGTAAGATATCACGATTATCTCTCTCAGAAAATCCAGTAATTTACAGTCCATCGTACACATTTCTTTAAAAGAAAATAGTTTATATCATGTATATGATATTCGTTTATAAGCGTTAATATGAAATTATATCATATGCTTTCTGTAAAGATAACACACTTACATTGTTATCAGGATTGATTGTAGAAGATAGTTATAAAGAACTAACCAATCAAGTGTTGTTGCTTGGTAACTAACTGCTGATAATAAAGTATTGTTTAAAATACATGTACTCTTTGATACCCCTATGTCAACAGTGGTTAGGATTAAAGCATCGTACATTTGGACCCCACATTTTGGCTGCGTTAACATCTAGACAAAAAATATACGTTTTGTGTTAGTTATCTCCTGTGACTTTCATGATTACTTCAGTTCTTATAAATGTATCAATTCTTGGTAACATGAATTACATCAAGTCATTCGCTTTGCATTAATATTTTTGTTATTCATATACATTAATGAATAATGTATGTCCACTGCCAAACGGTGTGTATTTTGTACGTTCCATTTAGCGTAAACATGAAACTCATTCACCGATATGATGTAAAACGTTAAATGCACGAAAAATGATAAATAGGGCACGTTTTCTAAACATTATAATGTATGATTAGGCATATTACAAATCGCAACTAGAAGGGTGTTTGTTATGTAAGCAAGAATGGCTTCAACTATCATTTATTTTGCGGATAAAGATAACTAAATCAAATTGCAAACATATACATTTTATTATATCTCTATATTTCAATTCTAAATTGTAACTTTATGACATTAAATCCAACGCTTTCTCGTATATATGTTGTCCATGAAACTATTGGTTAAATGACCTGGTGTCAGTCAGAATAAAAAATTAATTCTAAACGCTTTTGAATGTTGCTTTGTAACTGTTTAAGCTTAGATAACCTTATATTTAATTAAGGTCCAGTATGGCGAACCTTTTCCTTTTAGGTACTAAGACACAAACCTTGATGTTAACAATTAATGATATCAGATCAATAACGGCATTTATTGTGCTTTGATTCTCAAATGCAACCCATTGTAAGTGGAGAATATGTAAATAGTATAAAATAATGTGTCAGGAGTAAAACTGAAAATACGAAGTCAAATATTCAACAGAACTAATGACGTATACATCCAAACTAAAATCACATTGATCTTCTGGCATAAAAGATATTACCTCCTTCTGCGTCCTCGAATTTACCTCCCCATCGCATTGACATCTCTTACCAACACCTAGACCGTTTTAGCAAAACGCGCATCCAAGGAAGAATGTACAATCGTAGAAGTAGTAATTCATTAGAAGCAGACACATTTGATCGGTGAGATAGCAGTTGACTCTGCCAGAAGCAGGCTTTAATTCTGAATTTCTGTAACATAGATACATTTACGTAGACGTTCTTATTGTACGCTGCAATTATACACAAAATATTGCAAAAATTGAAAATGAAACGATGCACCGCATACGAAGACGCTTGTTACTTTTTTTTAATAATCTAAATGGAGAAACAACAGTATCATATAAATTAGAGCCTTGTCTTCAATCTTTTATTGGGATTCAAACCAAGGTCTACGCGATCGTAACCCACTTTTCTTGCCTGCTCGTACCGCACCCCATATCCTCTCAACTAAACATAGCTCTAACAATAAATGGAATTGAGTTGCGCTTACATGCATTTATAGATGTATCCGATAAGGAATAACAGTCTCCCTAAAGAGTCACTTGGAATTTTTCTAATAGAAATCAAGGTAAATAAATATTTTAGCTATTATTTCGCGTTGCAAATATAGATCAAAATTAGAGAAAAGTGATACAAAGAGTACATATCGTATGGCAAAACCCAAATACATTCAAATGTACTAGATTTTGGAAGGGACCTTGTGTGTCAGGGATTGATTATGATAAATGTAAATAACTGACAAGAAACGAATTTGTCAATTGTTAACAAAGTCTTTCGCGCTGTTTTTGTCAGGTTTTGCATATATACACATATTTGCCAAATCCGTTCCATCAGTATGAATCATTCGTTTTATTTGATGATGACAGATGTGCTCTGAGATAAAACACGGCTATTAGTATAAAAGAGCCCCCAATTGTACCATTCAGTACGCCAACTGCCGATCCGGAGGCAAAACATCAACCTTTCTTTTAGAACTTCACTGGCCGCACAGGTAAGTATTTTAACTGGACACAATTGCAATTTCTTAGATGTTAAACAGCCTAAAGAAGATAATTTTGCATTGTATTTGTTTTGTAATTTTATATTTGGTCCAGATACAAAGTTTCGGCAATGAATTCTAAATACAGCTTGTAAATATCGTTTTATCTGTGCTCGATTTTAAAAACAAAACAAGTTTGATTTAGATACATAATACACTGATATGCCATTAAATAACTGTTTAAATACAACCTTGAATTCCTATATTGCCAGAAAATTTAATAGTAAAATTAAATGAATTTAAATAAGGATTAGACATTTAGTATTCAATAGATTTTTGAGAGAGTTCTTAATTTTTTAAATGATGTATGTAAGTGACAAACAATTATTCAGTTTCAATGTAATTTTATGCACCATAATATTATCTTTATCAATTATGTGGGTGTAGTAAATCGGTATCTCTGTTTTCCTTATGTTCGTTAAATTAAACAACCAATGAGAATATTAAGAAAATAGCATAATATAGTTTGATTTGATAAGTTTCGTTCTTTAAGAACAGATTTATATTATAGCAAAATTTTAAAAATAGGCAATTTCAGAGATATCGTCAAAAAGATATAATATGTTGCATATATGTATTTATGTATCAGCCGAATTTGGCTAACATTTTTTAAAATTAGAACTCCATTTATTATCTGTTTCCCTGTCATGATGGTATAGCATGCATATTTGTTTTCTTTCTCACCACTAATTTCAAGAGATCGAAAGCTTGACGTCTTAGTCTAATACTCATGAGTTTGACTTACAGAACTCCATTCATTTTTCAATGACGGTCTAGCTACGTGACTATATGAGCTCATGTCACTGATAATACATACAAAATTAGTATTATGTTTGATACGAACTACATTGAACACAAATTTCTTAACAAATATTACCATGTAAGTCAGGGAGAACGTGAAATTGAGCTGCTTTGTACAATTTAGTTTAAAGCACACGCCAGTTGTAACTAAAACTCACGTACCACAATTAAGAATTTTCAGGTAACGAATGTTATAGTTTAATTTAAAATGTACTAGTCCCAAATATGCAATCGTGATATTATGTCCAATACCTCTTAATGACGTAACAGTTTGTACTTGAGATATCTGCATTTTGTATTATTTCAATGTTTGATGGAAATGTTCTTCATTGAAACTCTTAAATTATTATGAAACTCCTTGGGACTGGCGCACATACCAACACAATCAACCATCCCACAACTCAAGATTGTAATCAGCACCAAAACTGAAATTGTGACACTATTTGTTTGCAGACTAAAATGAAGACTGCTTTAGTCCTTCTAGCCTGCATGGTAGGTGCTACCTTCGCTACCTACGGGTATGGTGGTTACGGTGGCGGCTACGGTGGATATGGCGGAGGCTATGGTGGAGGCTATGGTGGTTACGGTGGTGGCTATGGCTACGGTGGATATGGCGGAGGATATGGTGGAGGCTATGGCGGATATGGCGGAGGCTATGGTGGACTAAGCGACTACAGTGGTCTAGGATTGTATGGAGGAGGTTATGGTGGATATGGCGGAGGTTATGGTGGATATGGCGGAGGATATGGTGGATATGGAGGAGGCTATGGTCTAGGTGGTTTCGGTGGTGGCCTCAGCGGTGGCTTCGGAAGTGGCTTCGGCGGTAACTTCGGAAATGGCTTCGGCAATGGCTTCGGCGGAGGTTTATTAGGAGGATACGGCTACAGCAGACGCCACAAGAAGTAAGAACTAAAATTCTGAACTCTCATATCTTTGTTTGTATCCAGGTATTTGAAATATATCCGAAAATTTCCTCATTGGATGAGTTAAACTTTATTATGCCTTATATTACAATTCCTGCGTTTTATCTATATTATAAATTATTTTTATACAGTTTGTAAATGGAACATAACTATCAAAATTATCTTTAAAAAGACATACATTTAGAGGAACAAAAATTGTAAGAATGACTGAGTTTCTTCTTGCACTCAATCATTTTAATTGGCTTGTAACATGAAGTAGTGTCATCAGCTCCAAATAGTCCATCTCAACCCCTATATTTTCTACTTTTGTTTTGTTCAAACATACAAGGACCTTGCACAGTGTATGCAATTAGCCATTGCTGTTTCGCATCCACTTTAGAATACCCTTGTCATTTCTAAGTAAAATTTTTACGTATCATTTCTACACAAAATCACACGTTCCAGTTCCTCATATATTTATAACAAAATCATTATTTGTAATAGCAGTAATCACTAACTTCCAATTATAACATAGACGATTGTTTCCAAAATCAAACATTACATTGCCATGACATTTCACACATTCAATTTCAATTTCATCGAATTATTTAGTGTAATTATATGGCTTAAAATCAAGTAACTAAATGTCGTAGAAATATAAATTATATATATATATATATATATATATATATATATATATATATATATATATATATATATATATATATATATATATATGCATGTTTACCAACATATTCATTTAATATCTTTTAATTGTTTTCCAAATCGTCGCGAATTATGGTTTAAGATCCATGTTGCTTGTGTATCCATTTTCATTGTTTTCAACCAACTAAGCATCACAAATTGACTTAGCACATGTTTTATTTTACAGATATTATTAAAAAAGACAGACACAACCAAAGAAAGGGACTCAACCGAAAGAAACGACAACTTCCATTTAAACTATAGTTACAAATTGACTCTTACGTAGTACTCCAATAAAATTGTTTGATTAAAAACAAAATAAGAATATTTTGTGGTGATTTTCAGTTATTTAATCAAGGCATCGCCTCTCTCTCTCTCTCTCTCTCTCTCTCTCTCTCTCTCTCTCTCTCTCTCTCTCTCTCTCTCTCTCGCATGTACACACAGACACAGACACACACACACATATATATATATATATATATATATATATATATATATATATATATATATATATATATATATATATATATATACCAATACGGCGTTTAAGTGACTAGCGCACACACCGACTGACAATATGCCGTTTTCCGACTGATAATATGCCATTTTGATTGATCAAAACTTAAACTTACTAATCAACAGACCGATTGACCTACCAGCACTCATATCATACTAACTAATAGACCATTGAATGACCAAACACCCAATCACCTACAATTACTAACCAAAACGCCTTTAAATGACCAGTAATAACGCCTGTAAGACAATGCACCGTTTTGATCGACCATTATCCAAATCTACTAACCAATACAACATTTGTCTGAACAACACCCACGTCCCTACTGAACAACGCCTATATTTAAAAAGCGGCATGCCATTTGACTGACGAACACCCACACCTACCAAATAATGTGCACTTTGATTGACTAACATCCATTTACTTACTGGCCTACACCTAAATTTACTAAAAAAAACAGTAAGGGTGTTAACATGTACACAAACTTAGTATCACCCCTGAAAAGGCTAGTGGTGCTACCACATACATATGAACATACATTTAATGGTAGGAGTGCTTGCACATACAGAAAAAGATCCATGAAAACAGTTGGAGCACTGAGAATATATACACACACATATATGAAACGGGTAGGAGTGTTGACATATACACAAGTATAATATTATCCATGATCACACGTGAACTAACATCCATGAAAAGGTATGAAGACTTACATGCCCATCCGACGGTTAAGCTTTAGTTTTGAAAGACAAAAGAGATACAAGAAGTATTGGCAATTAGTGAGTAGCTTATGCTTATTTGTGAGTCAGTTTAGACGAACATGAAATGACCCTTGGCTGTTGTCTTGAATCGATGATGTTATCAATCTCCAGGACAAATAAAAAGGTAGGAGTATATATGTAATTAGTATTTTGCCAAACGGTAGGAGTATATATGTACTTAGTATTTTGCCAACGAGAATAGAAGAATAACATTAAACTTATCGGTCTCCTTTTACCACATCTACAACTGATCGATCAGGGGTTGTTCATGCTGTTTTGGCTGCTTTTGTTGCTAGAGGTATTCGTTCCGCTTATCTTCGTGGGGACCCAGATCTAGTTTTGTTTGAAACTTAGTACGTCCCTTCTTTTTTTAACTTTCTCTCCCTTCGTCGGTCCATTTTTTTAAATTGTCATGGTTTCATCCTATTCGATGTTTTAAACGCTATCGTGCTTGAGGTGGCTCTTCTTCTGATACAACTCCATTTCCTCTACCATACCTTCAACCCTATCCAAAAGGCATATGGCTTCACTCTGCTCTCCAGTTTAGCATTGGTGGTTGATCAAACTCGTCACTTTATATGCTTTAAGCGCGGATATAAATGATAGCATGCCACAGGGTGGGGATGAGGACATAAAAAATGGTTCCTCTTAGAAAATTGCAAAGGTCGGCAACGGAGAAAATGGGAAAAAATATCAGTGTGTGTAAGACAAAAATAAAAAAAACGACAGAGCCAAAACATTTTTCAAACAAATTAACCTCTAATAAACACCCCAGTTAAATCAGTTATAAACAAATGCAAAGGATATATAATTGAAACGACACTATAAAATTATTAGACATGAGTATATTTACAAGGTTTACAATCTTCAGAAGTAAACAAATAAAAAATGACATGTTACCGTTGAAATATATTTCGCTTTGAGCTAAAGAGATCAAATCGACATTATAATTAATTAGAACTACATTTCTCATTTTGTAACATTTCATGTGAAATCATGTTCAAAAGAAGCTCGCGAATATTAAAATAGGACTCTAAGAACGCATTGATGAAGGAAAAGCTACAATCTCATTTCACAAACCACATACTCAGATCGACTCTCATTCTTATTCGTATAGCATCTCGTTCTTGATTTAAGTATATAACAGGATAGCTACCAATTAAATACATGATGAGCATGTAACACTGGTCTACAATTATTTATAATTCTTCTACTTTCGAGATAAAATGTGCTATCAATTATGGCTTTTCATATCCAAAATTCAAAAATGATTGGCTAATGTTTACAAGATATTTACTATCTTACATGGTACATCTATGTATATTGCGCAGATAGTATATTTTTAATAATAAATTGTAAGCCTAAGTCTTTTCATGTATTTATAATTGCTTTATATGATAATATTTTACCTCTTCTGTTTATGTAACACGTTACAAAAAAATACAATAGATAGATAGATAGATAGATAGATAGATAGATAGATAGATAGATAGATAGATAGATAGATAGATAGATAGATAGATAGATAGATAGATAGATAGATAGATAGATAGATAGATAGATAGATAGATGGATGGATAGATAGATAGATATAAAAGTAGATTAGTCCTGATTTAGTGTCTATTTGGCACGTCTTGACTTGTCTCTTGTATTCATTAAATGGAGAACCCCTTGTCTCTGTGCAGCAAATTGTCCGCAAACACTGATGGACCCCGTTTACTCTGATAGCGTTTTTCATTGTTGCTATGTCTGGTGAAATTGCTAACTGTGCTCCTCGTTCACTGCTCCGCAGTTTGTGAAAACAAATCTATATGAGAGTTCAAAAACTGTATCTTTAGTGACATGTTGAAACTAAGTATGCCTCCTGGAGGTTTTCCACCAACTCCCTGTAGTTTTGTGCCTTGTTATTTTCAAGAAAATGTTTTTGCCACTAATTAGAAGGCTTTTATGCCGTCTTTTGAGGACTAGCAAAGACACCTTCATTTACCTTATCTTCACCTTAAAAAGTTTCCACGGATGTACTTTAAAGCATTTTATGTTATGTCCGTGATCTTGACAACGTTTTTCATCAGACCAAGCTTGATAGGCAAGGGTGGCAACAAAATCTTGCTTGATTCAACAAGTAGTGGATGCTGAACATTTTCTTCCCAGGCTTTATATGACTGTCGGAGCGGTACTGGGCATATAGCTGATGGAATGTTTGGATAATGCACAATCCACTTTTTCTTATTTGACACACCTTTCCCAACAGAAAGCACCAAAGTGCTGCAGCAATTCTGCAACCAAAACCAATATTACTTTTTTATCCATGGTTATATTGCGCTTTTGTGGTGCAAGTCACTTTACCAGAAACAGCAGAAGTTATCTGCATTGTTCCATTAAGTACTAGATCTCTGCTCACTTTGGCTAAACATAAATGTGTCCCTTTGCAATATCAAACACTGTCCAATAGGAGGTCGACACTGCATGATTTCTAGAGCTCATATATGGTTATTTGTTCAGCGGAGTCATGTAATCTTTTTTAAAATTACATCATTCATGACTTCTAGGAATAACATGATGAAATTCATATAATGTATGACGCAATACCAGCTTCATTTATTGTTTTGCCTAAAGAGCAAGTTCTATCTAAACCCAGTCATAGATGTATTCATAGACTGAAGCAAAGATGTATTTTTTTAATTTCTAGTTTAAATTGAGATTCCTTCCATTTATAATTCACTTTTCTGCAGTCATTCTCAAGTTTAGGGTTTATATACTGACGGTGTATCATGATTTTTCACTGGTTATTATACCCAACGATGTCACAGTAATTATGTTAAAAATTAAATCAAACACGTTCATGAGACGAAATCTCAGTCCTTTGCAGCAACTGATCTTCCATGCGTGTTCCGTCCAAAGTCAGTAGAGGCAAGGATGGTCATGTAAGTCCATGCTTCTTCCATTTTCTCTTCCAACGTTTCTTCTTAATTTACCATCAAACAGTTATGTTTTTGCATTATTCGGAAGATTGATTTCATAGTCATAATAACACTCTTGTTCTTTTGGATAGGTCGATAGAAACACAGTACGAAATATGTGGTTTAGTGATGCACATAGTCTGGTCATTATGACACAGAAAAGTATCTCTTTGTAAATGCACCTCAACACTCGTGATACACGTAGGTCCGTATGTCGATCGTAACAACAAAACAACGACTTTTATTAATGAATCTATCAGAATGCAAATGGATTTTCCCCGTTGAACAGACGTTTCTTCCTTCAACTGACTGAATTTGTCTTTTATGTCCTCTAAATTATAATGTGACAATTTCATCCAAATCGCTGACCATTTATATTAGTGGAAGGAACCGTTTGTTTCAAAACAGTGAAGAAACATCCACATATTGTATCATATATTTTGGTACTATTTGATGCCATATTTTTGTACTGAAGTATTGCTATTGGTAAGAACAAAAAGGACACATTAGCATTTAGCTAAGCGAATATGAATATGATAACCTTTTCATTAATGGTCGACATCTTCGATGATGTTTTGAAATTCGAGAGCTAGACATCATTGCTCAGGAAAATGTAATTGAATCTTATTAAACATTTCTTTTAAACTGGAATTCATTGATACTCAGGACATCGTGCTAACACGACCGTGGATATCACTTGAAAACGAGGTGATATCAGCAGACTAAATGGTGTCAGTTATTGTTTCCATATTTATGACTGGAATAATGTCTGTGACTGTTGACTGTTAACAACAACACCATGTGTGACTGATGAAAGAAACAAATTAACCATATTTGGAACTATGGACACTTTTTGTTGTACCATAAAAAATTAAATATGAATACAATATCTTAGTGACTGTCTGATCCCATGCCAAACTACTCGAGAGTTATAACAGCATTCTCCGTTATCAGAAGGCTAGGTCTTCAGTGTTAAATGGCAATGTATCCGTGTAATATGCCGATTGCTGAAACAAGTGGTTCAGACAAAACCGAATTTGACAAATCATTTATCGAACGCCAATCACATTTGTTCGAGCATCCACTACAATATGTCGTGTTGTATTACAAATTGTGGTTATTCTAGTACACTCAAATCACATCAAGGATAATCCATATTGTTTGTAAAAGAGATTCCTCCCGACGACAGTCGGATCGTGTCTGAAATTAATCTTCGTGTACACGTTAGAAGAAGACAAAAACTAATTAAAATTCCGTTTCTAAGATAATGAAAATATCATATTGCCAGCACATTATTACTATTTAAAATTTATTTCAATAAAGTTACGCCCATCGCACCATTAGTCTTAATGTGTTCATTATGTGGTATTGTTGAATATAAAAGAGGCAAATTTCAAGTTGAAGTTTTGGTTACTATTTAAGAAAACTATTAATGAATTAAGCTAATGAAGATGATACTTCACACTTACCACATGCGGATTTACTCATCAAATTAAACTCTTCCGTTAGACCTTTTTTAGATATTGTACGCATTTATTTTACGATTTGTTACAATAAGGATATCTAGCCACTAAAACGTTCCCGTTTTCGTTTGTCCAATGCATCCTACAAAACATCGTTCCTTTCCTCTGAGACCGCATTCAACGCAACTTCCTGTCATTTTCATCTTCCCGCCAAATTGATTTGTGCACTGTATAACATTAGTTCCGAAAAAGAGCATAATTGTATTCACATTTGCTAGCAGCCAGCCTCAAAGATGTCTTCGATTGTTTACTTCAATACTACAGGCATATGCTTCATCAAAAACAATGATTTACTCGGAAAATGTAAAGTATCTTTGATACAAAAACAGGAAGAACAAGCGTGAGTGTTAGTGAGTTAACGCCCTAATTATCTCCCAAGCGGAAAACCAAAAAGACAATGACCCTTTCAAGAAAGATTGTACTGAAGCTAGAACGCACACGTACTCTTGAAAACGTAGCTCTGTATCTGTGTACATTTCCTCTTTTCTGTCTACTCCGTGTTGATGATTCCAGCCAAATCGTATTTAAGACGAGTGCTTACGCATATGATAAAAAATGGAAACATATATGAAGGTATATATGCATCTCCATCGAAATAATTTTCTTCTTCAGCCAATGAGGTGGTAGCCTCTAAGTATAGTATACCCGTTGAGGGCACTCATTTGTTGCTAGGCAACGACCAAGCTGGAGACAAGTTTGTGGTTAATCCATTTTTAACTGACAAGCCTTCTTTGGATCAGAAACTTGATCCTATTTATTTACCCAGAGTTATTTCCAGCTTGTGCAATTACAAGAGCTATGTCAAATAAAGCTCCTGAGGATGACTGTGATAAGAAAATATTCCTTTAGCTGACATGTGTTTTGGTCAGGCATTTGATGAGGTTACTTTCACTTCTAATTTGTATCAATCAATAGGTATTGATCAAAGTGATCCTCTTTTAAATACTCATTCTCTTTTATGTAATCAGAGTGATTTTATGTAATCAGGGTGTAATCAGTGTGATAAACAATAATCACTTGTCATCGAATGGGAAAATGATCCTGAGATATGTTTGTTTGAAAGGGAAGCCACTGAAATATATGTCTGTTTATCATTACAAATTGAATTTGTATTAAAAAAATGGAGACATCCCGATGAAACTGCTAATAACACTCATTTTCATTGGAATATAGTCGTTATTTTGACAAAATACACAATTTGATGCGTAATATTTAAGCAGTCAGTTTGTACGACTTCGCTGTCCCGAAAGTCATTGTAGAACTCGAACTTGTTTCAATCCATGTAGTAATGACGCTGTTAATCGGATCTGACCAACATAGAGAAAATCCATATCAAGTGATGGATTTTGGCTTTTAAAAAATCTAATATAAAGAAACTCGACGTTTTTATTAGTCGATATACGGAAATTTTTCACTCTAAAGTAGAAACATTATATATTGTCGCTCGTGTTTGCGCAAATGGTGACAATACAATATTTACCTTCACGAATGCTGATACGACATTTGCATTTTGTGTTGGAGATAGAATAGCAATAGTTTTTTTTTTATAAAATAAGTAAAAACGTTATACTGGGATAACATATGCAAACATGCTCATTGTTTTTCTAAAATTATATTGCCATAAATACTGACACAGGGGTAGAACTGCAAGTTCTCACAACCTAGGATAATATAATCCTGTAAAATTGATTAAACGTTTACACAGATACCGGAATTAAAGTTTTGTACAGTTATCTGCAAAACTATATATGATATATGTAAAGTAAATAATTTAAGACAGAGATTATTAATTAATTATAAAGATATAAATTATCCACTGCAATTATTGTACACGTGTATAAATGAATACACACAACAATCAATAACTAGTAAAGAATAGTTTGTAATTTTATGTTTAAATATGTCAACTATATATTAAGTTGAATATTCGTTAATTATACTACGTGTTTTGTCTTCAATATACGTCTAGAACAAGTCAGTTAAAACTATATTAGTACTCTAAGTTACATTATCAGATCTGTGTAACAAAAACATATCAATCGTTTGTAAAGATAGTGAATTGGAACTTTGATCAAATTCCCTATATTTGTATGCTAAACACAAGCGCTCATTGGATTGTATCTCATTTACTGCGTATCTAGACTGGTCCAAAGTATAAATCATTACAAGCTTTTATAAGTTTTTTTTTTTGCTTGCAGAATAGATAAACTACTACCACTAACAAAATCATGGGCAGACATGTGTGTTGTTTAAATAAGATTCTTAAGATATAATATTTGCTCCATTTGTTGAATATAGGACTAAGGATTGTGTTCCAGAAAAGAAGGGTGTAAGAAATGAATTTCTGCGTATTTCCAGTCGAATTATTATTTGTTCTAAAATTGCGCTTACATGATCGGCAAAAAAAGACGGAGAGATAACATAAACATTTTATGAAATTTACATTGATAACTTACTGAATCTTCCAAAAAGTATGAAACCATTATCTTCAAAATGTTACGACAATTGCACTTAAGTGAATCACGCTAATGTCTGCTTCTAATTAAAGACTAGCTTGTGTTCTATATTTTTAAGATCATCTTTCCCAAGCAACATGAGTTTATTCAGTAAAAGGTCGGTGATATTTAAAATGTATTCAGATTTTATCTTTTAGGTTAAATATATACATAACCAATTTAAATGCATTTTAAGGTCGAGTTAATTATGTTATCAGTATGGTTGGTCAAACTGACTCAACACATGAAGTCAGGCTTAAGTGTCTGTGTTAGTTAACAAATGACAGACTTTCGTTTGTGAATTTCATAACAGACTCTAACTTTAGTGAAAATAATATTTTCTTATTTTAGCTAGAGTTCCGTCAACATCATCAGCTGTTTTTGAATATGTCTTCGGTATATATTCAATCTGGATTCAGTTCAATATATCTGGAGATGAGATTAAACAAGTAACAAAACTTCTTCGGAACTGCATCTTTTCGTTTGGGACAGAGATTGATTTTTTTAAAAATTGTTATAATTCAAACTCTCCTTGCAAAGGTGCAATTTTAATGACCGCATGGTGGAAATTCAGTAGCGAATTGGAGAGGCAATGGAGGTTGTCAAGAAGCTGAAAAAGCTATAGTGGAAAAATACATGAAGATGTGCACCACCCACGTGCTCTACCCTGATATGATTTCGCTAACCTGGGCACTTAAGAAAAAGAACGAAAGCTCGACGGTTTCAATCACCTCTGCCTGTCGAAAATAAAATGTTATAATTACGAAGATAAAAAGAAGACATAAATGCGGATCTTGACCAGAGATATACGAGAACTGGGCATTATAAAGAGTGAGTGAGGGGTACGTTGACAAGACAGAGACAGCTGACGTGCTGTTTTGTCCTGGTACACCACCAAGCAATTAACATTGAATAATAATCACTCCGGATTCCTATGACAAAAGTCAAAGAAATTAATATCAGTAGTATAGTTAAACACAATACAGAGCAGAAAGTAAAATCGCTTGATTCTAAGTAAAGATGAATGACAGTATAGCGTGAGATTATGATATATTGAGAAAGAATATTATCAAACACGGTGAAGTGGTTGGTGTGTGCAGGAAATGATTGTTGCGATAATTTGCGGACCTGATATCAAGCTTCTTTACGTAACGAATCCAATGATTGCATAGTTATTATGACAATAATCTTTCTCAATATATAATAATATCACTTAGATATTCCTGTGCATTTTAAAAGTTGTTAATTTCATGAGAAGTCAAGTTGTTCACAACAGACTACACAATTATTTCGTTGCAATATTAAGGCCAACTCGCGTTTCCATCTAATATGACCCTCCTCCATACAAACACGCACGCACACACACGTACAGTAAACGTTCGTAATGGCTTATTTTCATAGAATATTTACAGGCCAAAATTCCAGTTTCGACAGAACATAGTAGATGTGTTTTCCAACATGTATAAATTAATGTAACCATACAATTTCCCATATGTATTATATGAAGAACTCTCTCTCTCTCTCTCTCGATCGATCGATCGATCGATCGATCGATCGACCTCCAAACACTTAGCTTGTCATTCTAATTCTGATGTAAAATTATTCGCTATTCAAATTTGTCTGCAATTAACGTCATACAAAAAAGCATGTAGAATGCATTAAATCCTTGGAAACGTTTGATTCCTGAATGTCATCCATTTTAATCAATACAAACAGGTTGATGAGACAGATGTTCGTGCGTAATGGCAAGTTATGTGTGTTCGAATGTTAAAAACATGTTATACAATGGTTTGTTTTAATCTGGTTTAATAGCGCTGATCTAGCTCTGCAATATGTGCCGGACAAGGAGTCACGCTATTAGTTCTTTTATTTAAAATGATGCAATATAACCTGATCATAAGGTACATTAACGGATAGACGGATAAAGTCAGAAGTCGAACATACAGTTTACTTCAGCACAGCATGCACAACCGGCTTTGGGGTATCTCAGACTTTGATTGTATAAAATCGCATGTTTTCTATAGTATAGGGACTGACTGCCTTGACAATTAAGTTGCTGATTGTTGAAAATCTTAACGTCACTGGCAACTCGAAGCTTACTGATATAATGTGATGTTACTGATTGCTGTCCCAATACTGGGCGCAAGTATCTTTCAGATGCTTACAGAGAAATGTAAAGTTAGTGAAACCCTAAAATCGACCCCAACTTCATATCCTTCTTATAATCTCAGTATTCTCTCGCTTTCAGAGACTTTGCAAGAATTTTGCTTTGTTTTGAATGTTATTCAAACATTGCATTACAACTTGAGAATCATTCTAGAAGAAACATATCAATATTATTCATTAAACTGTAGTTTTATTAAGACATACTAAAAACGTTGCACTCTTCAGATAACATAAAAGACTTGACCTCTCACAATAGTTTTATGCAATTATTAAGGCAATCACTCTTTGCACATGTGCATGCACTCAAGAGAATCAATCGCTTAATCTTACACCTCATATTCGACAAAGACACAAGCCTACTGTAACTACAGAGTATTTCAAATAATACACTTTTTCTGTTCCTCTGTCTTTCTGCCACATAATTTAATATTATCAGTATATGCGAAGCTAAAGACTATAAATGCAGACTAGTTACTTATGCTAAGATAGCAAATAAAAGCATGCGTTGACAACGGGGTTTTTTCATTTAGTCAAATAATAACACAATTATATCGTTGTTTAACTGTGATGCTTCCAGACGCTAGTTTGGTTTCTTTGGATAATAAAAGTACATGACATTTCCCAATATGGTCACGATCTTTTCGATAGGATAAAGCGAGTCATCTGATAATCACACGTCTCGAACTTTTGAGTCTATGCATATTAAAAGATTGTGAAATTTTGCAAATCTGCTTCTTAACAGAGTTATATTATTCTCGTAAATCCTGGTGGATACCGAATGCTAATGTGGCGATATCTCCAGCAAGATTCATAGCAATGGTTAGAGATATAAAATATAACTGCAGTGCTGATTCATGTGTTGACCTTGTTGACTAAGTTAATATATGTTGCATATCATTCCGAATCATCACTTCTCTGACATCTTCAAATTTGGCAGTGATCATGTCCTTTTTTGAGTCATCAATGATTATGATTAGAGCGTCCCCCTCGAGTACAGGAGGTCGCGGGTTCGACTCCCAGCTCTTAATTGCCTCACTAAGTGGTTGTTTTAGGAACTGTCAGCCTGGTGTCAAGATAACTTGACTGGGTTGCACATAATGCTACATGTCAGCGGTATGATGCCCAATGCTTGACATCACTATAAACTGTCACATTGCAGACATATAACTAATCTGGTAAAGGTACGTTACAAATTCAAACAAACCTATAAAGATCGCACCACGCATAATAGTGATATTGAATGAATCTCGTGTCGTGATGCAAGGACCTCGGTAAATCACATGCCATGTATATTTCCTATTTTTTTTACATGAACTGCTATGGATGTTTTTACTATTATCAGGTCCAAGTGCAATAATTCCAACAAGAATTCTGATTTGATTTTCATATCCTAAGATGATGATTATAACATTTTCCAAAATTTAGGGCGATTCACTGAAATTTGTTCTAATAGTTGCATTCACAAAATATTGGTATAAACTGCTTTCAGCTTCTAGTTAATGTAAGCATTAAGAAAAACTTCTTAAACTTGTGGGATGTTTAGTGATACGTCGATAAGTGTATCTTCGCGTGTATGCCAGTGTTAAGTTGATAAATGTATCGTCAAATGTGAGTATTTTATCGACAAGCATAATTTTAGGTATGACATGAATACGTCCATAAGCGTATCACATAAGCATTGTTTGCAAAATATTGAATCAATTTTAGCCTGTAAGAAGCATAATATTGTTCCAAATAATGTATACAATTTGAGAAAATATTTGTGTTGATCCTGTGTAACTGATGCTCATAAAAGTGGTCTAAGGGCAAAATACATAGCATAAAAAGATAAAAGGCAATTACGGTGAGTGTCAGTAAAAGACATTCAATTTTCTGTAAAGTTTAAAGGTGTGCAAAATTATATTTAAATCAGAGATTATTGCTGAATGTTATCATTATGAACGGATAGAATAATTATTTATGTAAAACAGTCCTCTTGTGTTGTGATCAATACTGTTTTCACTTAAAAGCCTCAACGTGCTTCGGGTGCAGATTATCTGTCTAAGCAGACTAAAATTCATTCGATTCGATGAGTATCTGTCAATTTTATTTGAACCAAAATATTTTAAAGTTGTTTGCATTAATGTGTTACAAAATATTAACAGCATACATTATTTCAAGACAGTGTAGCAAATCACATTTCTAAATTCATTTATGAACTAATTTCAATCATATAGGTTTGAAATCTTGTTTGAGTTAATATTTAGACTACTGTTTCATAATACGAATAAAAAAAGACTTAAACAAAAGGTTTAATGAAAAGAGCCATTGATTAAATTTTTCACAGAGAAGATAAGTAAATATTGCCATCCATTTTCTGTATTCTTTACGTCAAGCACCTCCACGACTTGTCAATAAAATAATGCTTTTATGTGGATTACAACAAACATTAGGGTCATATGCGAAAAAAACTCTGTGTTAATTAAGGTTTCATCGGTTATTGGCTCCCAAATACAGGCTCTGGGTCACGTTCCCCTTCTCTAATGTGTATATGTCATATATCGTGTGTTTGGATTTTTCTCTTCGTCTAATAAAGGGCAAGTTGCAAACTCTGACCAATGACTATTGATTTCAAGGAGAAAAAAAGTTATTTAGGTCAGAAACAGGGTGTATTGACGTCAGTGGAATGAAATAATCACGCGTCTAATCATAAAATGTGTCAGTAAAAGACATTTCTATAATTTGTGATACAACTATACGGTGGTATTTTACTTCCCGCTATAACCCGCAGACAAAGACTATAATGTCACTTTTTAGACTATTGCCTCCAAGTTTGACAAGGAAATTTTTTATTAGAGTAGTTGTAGTGGCGAAAAGTAACAACTGCGTGGACGTTTTACAAGTAAAATAACAAGATTTAGGAAGAAAAATAAATGAAACCGGGTCAATGGCTCATTCTTTCAGAGTATAAATAGATGAATTTTCCAAAATTCGAACGAGTGAAGAGACCTTGTCGACAAAGGGTAAGTATTGTTTTAATATATGGTGAATTTTTGTGATTTTGTATCTAGTTGTATACGTCCTTTATAATCATCTGATATATATATATATATATATATATATATATATATATATATATATATATATATATATATATATATATTGCTTAGTTTAAAAGATGTTTTTGAATTCGATATACATTGTGAGGTATAATATATCAATATTTCAGAAATGAGATTTTTTCCATGCACACGTGCGTCATTATCCTGATGAATTTCATTGTTGCTTGTTTTCCTACATTATTTTCTTTTCCGTAATGCAGCTGATGTCTGACTTTTTTGAGTGCATGCTGGGAAAAGTATTTCTGTCGCGAAAAAAATCTAAATTTAAATATTACAGCACTAATGTGTGCATCCCCTTTTGATTTTTATGCATATATTTGCACGATGCATATCATGAGTGACTGGGAATTCTTAAATGCAAATTGTTCCATGCCGAATATGATCATGATTCTCAATTTCCTACAGTGGTTTTCCCCTATCATATTAAAACAATATTGGGTACATAACCATTGAATTCGTTGCTGTGTTTTGTTTTGTTATTTTTTTTTTGTTTCTTTTAATTTACTTTTCGTTTATATTATCACTAATATTCCCTGAAATAACAGCATAAACCTCACAAATATTGTTCTAGCAGTTGTGTGAAAATTATTATTTGTAAAAGTATGTAATCCAGAAAGTAACACTAGATGGGACGATAGCTTATTGACGACAACGAGAATGAAACCAGCGGTATTTGTAACCAGTATTGGTTTTTCGGAGTTAGAATTTGTGTACAAATGAAGCTTTGTCTGCACAAAAGTCTTACATATTCGAATCTTTTCCATATATATATATATATATATATATATATATATATATATATATATATATATATATATATATATATATATATATATATATATATATATATATATATTTATATATATATATTTATATATATATATATATATATATATATATATATATATATCGAACAAAATCACTAGTTACTCATTTGAAATACTTTATTTCTCTTACAGAGATTGCTCTAAGATGTCATCCATACGCTCCATTTCCATTTTTGTACTAGTGCTACCCATTCTCATTTCATGTTGTCACGCCACAAATAAAATGTACGGCCTTTCTAACCGTGGTGGAGTCAATGCAGGATCATTTGTAACTCCTGGTGGTTGGAGGGGAGAAGGAAATCAGCTGTCTACGGGAGAAGGAATGTTTCCTGGAACGAATGTTGGTGTATTCCCCAGCAGCTCAGGAAGCCTTGGTCTTCCTGGTCTATCAAGCGTTGGTGCCTTTACTGGATCTAGTAATTTGGCATTTCCCCAGTCAAACGATGACCAGTTTCTATTCCCTGGGACACAATTAGGGCCGTTCAGAGGCTTAGCGGGTAGTATTTCTCCTGGATCGGGCAGCAGTGTTTTCCCTGACGTTGGAGGAGGTTTGATCGGATCTAGAAACTTCGGTTTTCCAGGCTCGACTGGTGGAAATTTTTTATCTAGTTCAGGTAATCCAGTTTCATCTGGAGCAAGAATGGTTTCTCCAGGAATGGGAAACAGCGGTGTTTTTCCAAGTGGTACGTTTCCCGGTGTCGGCAGTCCAATGCTTCCAATGAGTGGTGGCGGTTCATTGCTGAGAAGTGGCAGCAGTGGTTTTCCTGGATTAGGTGGAGCTGTAATGCCTGCCATGGGTGGAAATCAAATCTTTAGTGGAAATGGAGGAGGACTGAATCCTAGTATTGGAAGTATTTTTCCAGGGGCCACAGATGGAGGAATGTTACCAGGAAGCCTAGGTGTACCAAGTTATCAGTCTGTTGACGATTTTCCACTTAGTTTTGGAGGAAGCATAAAAGGTGGGACAATAGTTACACTGTCAAACGCGTAAACGTACAAACGTACGGAACGAAATAAAAGACATGAATAGACAAAGCAATCTCAATAAGGGTGATTCTTAGCTTTCAAAATATGCAGTTTTACGTACAGACGGACAGAAACATCCTAAACACATATGGAGCTGACATGCTCATACATTCAGTCTTTATTGAATGCATGCCTACTTAATTATCTGTACATTATCACACGCATACATAAATACTGGTTAAGACTGACTTGCTAATAGAGAAAAAAATATACAGGTTGTTTTATCGAGGAAACAATAGACAATTGGACAGATTATCAAAAGTACATTGAAGAGAAATATTAAATAAGACAAGTTGATAATTTAGAATTAAAATTTAAACATACCGAAAATCATGAATATAAGATAATAAAAGCTTAAAAGTCTAAATCAGACTCTGACAATGCATTTGCAAACACGTGTAAAGGTATTTAAAGAAAGTACTCGTAAATATAAAACTTTAGTTAACACAAATATCAGAGAAAAGCTGAGACAACCAGAATAAGATAGTAGCTTAGTACGATATTTTCAAAACGAAATATTTAAATATTTGATTCTCACTATCTACAAAGGGAAACAAACATATCCCAATAAATGAAACATAGAGTTACTATTGAAAACATAACCAACATTCTAAGTTGAGTGCACAAACAAGTTTAGGAGAAAATAAAATCCTAAATTTCCAATTTTATCCAAACAAATTGTAGTATGTTTACACATCTATGTGGATGGTATACAATCAAATAGGTAATATATATTCTTTACCTATCAAGGCATACTTCAGCAACGACATTATGGATATATTAAAATGAATTTTAATATTTTGTCAGTTTTCAAAGAATCATGCTGTAGTGAAACAAAAAAAATAAAATAAATAGTAACCTAATATTTAATAAATAGTCATAATCATCGAGACTAGCAAAGAAAAAACAACCAAAATTAAAATCTCTAAACACTTTTGAATATTTCTTTAATCAAATCCATCGAAGTCGTTCCTAAAACACGCCTTTTTGCAAGAACTGGTTATTTTTGCAATTAAAGAGTCATTAGAAATCAAGTGGAGTGTTTGAAAACAAGTGAAAACCAGGAACATTACTATGACAGATTCTCCTATTTAGGCACATATATTTTTAACATTACAGTATACTATATAACCAAGTTATTTATTCCGTTCTTGTTCTCATATGAAGAAGCATTCGTCTGTCGTCATGAATATTTCATTTCTTTATTCATGCTGAAAACAAATATTGAATGATGAAACAATATACATAAATCATCTCTACATCTGAAATTTATTTTAAATATTTCGTTCCAAATCTGCAAGTCGTCTAAAAATCGTTTTTATCACTTATATAAGATGGGTCTATGGTCGAATTGCATATTGTAGCTTGCAGCATGCGATTTATAAATAAAAAGGCTGGATCATGCCAATACGAATTACTTTTCAACACGTATCCAGCTTTGTAAATTTTCCCATAATTAACAAGGGATTAGTAGCAACACAGCTTGCAAAGCAATACTCTTACTGAGAAACAATGTTGATAAACGCAAAATGGCAATCTGTCATCGCCCAGCAGTCGTCTCCAGAACATCTGCATATTTGTCTATATTTTGACCCCGAATTTGATGCATTATGTGGCATTACGTCATCGGTTCCTACCAGACTAGATTTTAGAATTAGGGTACGATTGTAGTTTGTAGCTTGACCTCATAGTAAGTATCATTTCTGATACATGTCATGCAAATGTCGGATCCCATTAATATATATCAAACATTTTGCTAGGTAGAAAGAAGAATAAATGGAAGATATAAATATAGAATTTTAACAATTTTGTATTATATTCACTTATTAAATCGACTTTTACTAAACCACTGCTCATCCTGCCAATAGAAGCTTTGCTAGTAAGAGTTTTCTGTCTAAATTATCGGTCCTGTTTAGCATCGTTGTTAGAGCTTACAGTGCCTAACGCAACTATAGACACAACAGATATTGAATAAGAAAACAAATATCATCAACACAATTGCAGTCAATTTCTTCCAAATTGTTATCAAACCTTACCTATCGATAAGAGATGGAGGGCTTTATTTATATACAAAACACGACAAAAAAGTCTAATGTAGAGAAGAAATCAGATTTGTCCCTAATGCACGTTTTAGAGATGTGGAATTATGGAATAATAAAAAATATCACATAATAAACTAGCATGTGGAGGTAAGAGAAATACCGTGCTATGTAATTGCGTATAATGAAATTGGAATAATGTCTTTCATTCGAAGAAGGAAATACCAGTTTAATAGTAGATGGAATTTTTATCCACTGACAATTATATATTACAAGGTATATCAATATCTTAGTTTGGAAGCGAGGGTTGGTACTTAATAGTGAGATTAAATATTTATTATTAAATAAAGACTGAGGTTTCATTTTAGCCAAACCAAACATTTGCCGTTTACTGATAACAACAAATGTTTTGTTTACATAGATTGTGGTGGAGTCTTCTTCTTAAATAACATTTGCAAAGTACTTAGCTGGTTACTTTTGATAGTAAAATTAAAGACAATTTTCATTTCTGTTATACAAAAAGAGTCCAGAAATAAGCAGAACACGAACAGTAAATGCTAAGCCAGTGCAAAATAAATTGCTTCAATTGATACGTATTAATACTTTTACATAGATGCAATTTCGGCCTTTGTATCAAAATTATTTAGCAATTCGCTTAGCAATTACCAATAATATCCGTTAGGTTTGTAAAGCATTCATCTTTTTCCTGTCACATGTTCTGTCCATCCTCAAAACTTTTGTTTCGCAACTTTTTCTAAGATTACCCTTAATCTAACAACATTCAACCATCGTAGGACTGACATAGAGCTTACAGTGCCCAATATTATTTTTTAATCTTCATTTTTCTACGTATTATTTCTTAAACTTAACACCTATCGACATTATGTTATTTGTTGTATAATATTATATACCTAAACAATTACCCTTTTTCAATAATGAATCTAATCAAACGACACAATTTGTTTCATGGGCAGGATAAACTATTACTTTTTGCTGTATAGTTCATTTTTGTCAGATTTTGCATTACATTTGTGTAGTTAATTAAAAAGCCAATTATTTACTCTGATCTTACAACACGTTTTGTTTATACAGGAATGAAAACCTACAAGAAGTAACGTCCTTGGACATAACTGATATACCATCAAAGACAATGAAGTTACTGGACTGATGCCTGGAGAGAAATGTAGTGGAGTTCTTTTATTTTTCCTTTTAATTCAGCGTGCTGCTTATTTCATTTCTTTTCGTTTTTGTGATAATTGAAAACTCCCTGGATCAGTATTATAAATACATCATTGCACAATCTGTCATGTTTTGCATGAATAAAATAAAATCTAACACCCAAAATCTCTCTCTCTCTCTCTCTCTCTCTCTCTCTCTCTCTCTCTCTCTCTCTCTCTCTCTCTCTCTCTCTCTCTCTCTCTCTCTCTCTCTCTCTCTCTCTCTCTCTCTCTGCGAAAGCAACAGTTCAAATTTTTGTTTATGGTATGATGTGAATATGCCAAGTCATTAAAACTGAACACATAATTTTTAAGTTAAGACAATATAACCTGATTTAGACACAACACAGACATCATTTATATAGATACAATATGCACACATACATGACAAAACTAAGTAATATGGCATAATTATAACACATAATGAATGACTTCATAAGAAACATTCAATAAGTAAGACATAACTTAAAATATATTTGAGAGTCGATTCTTAATCAATTATTAAAATATATAATATCAAGCTTAAAGATCACAAAAGCGAATTGAAAATCATTAAATGCATACGTAATATATATATATATATATATATATAGATATATATATATATATATATATATATATATATATATATATATATATATATATATATATATGAACCTAATCATAGCATATAACGATAGATTCATTAAGTTAACAACTTTCCTTAACTCTTTAAAAGATATGATCTTAATTGGAATAGTTCACTATACAAAACCGATCACACTGAAAAAGTTTACATCAGGAGTTTGTAAGATCCATATTTGTGTTTTAATCATTTCAATTTTAATATCCCAAAGCTATATAATTATTTTAAAAAGAAATATTTAAGATGTCTGTATGATAGTTCCTATTAGAAGCAGAATTGAAGACTATAAATTTATACATTATACATAATCAGATGATCAAAAGCTGAAAACTGTTATATTATTACAGGATAGTGCATATAAAACGCTACAAATCTACTAACCTACAGAGGAACTAAACCTGACTCAGTTCTATGAGCTAATGTCATTACATATAATTCTTTCTAAAGCGATTTAGTAAATAATTAAAGTACTTAGCTTAATGCAATTTCGACTGAGTTTAAATTATATCATTGCGTCCTTGATATCAACCTGATTCAAAACAATATTGTGTTCATTATTAAAATGAGATTACTTCAAAAGGACAGGTTAGAAGCAATCGACATTGATAATATAAATTAATCACATTTTAAGTAATATGCCCTCTAAGATATTTTTAAATGTGACTTCTTGTTTCTAAACCTGTTGCGTTTCAATAAGAGTTGCGGATTGTGAATCAGCAAAAACTGCAAGTGATTATGTGTGCGTGTCTGATTGCATGTGTAGGCAATACTGTACATCTCTTACCTCAGTCAAGGCATCTAAACCTCATTTCAAGAGGTTTGTACATGCAAAGGTTTTTTTGCAGCCCCAAGTACCTACAAGGGTGGGGCTGTTTTACATACATTTTAAAGAACTTAAAAATTATATTCTTACATCAGTCAAGGCATCGAAACGTCATTACTAGAGGTTTGTAGTTGCAAAGGTTTTGTTGCAAAACCAAGGAGCAACTAGTGTGGGGCTGTTTTACATACATTTTAAATAACTTCCAAATTATATTACTAAAATGTCTGAAAATTGGTTGATGTGTGTTCAATTGTAACCCTGGATCATATCATTAGACTGTTTGAGATTCACCCTATGCATATGTATCTGTCTATCTTGTGTAAAAAAAAATATGAAATCAGATATGCATCTAACTTTGACTCAACGAGGCAGCTTTTTTCGGGGCTGGGTGGGAGATAAGTAATAGGGCCTCAGAGATGTACTGTACAACGCAGATGTTGAAAACTGTACATGTCAATTGTTGCTTCAGATTGCGTTTAGCTTTTTGAAGAAATACGTGTAATATGCAGCTAAAGTATTGCTAAATTTCTAGCGTTGTAAATGTTACACCACACATAAATTAAAGAAATCTAAAACTATGCACGAATAAAAAAATCGACAGCTACTTATTTATTTATACATATTTGTGATAGAAACACTTTAACAATAAAATATATGGCTTGACAAGCATGTTATGTTGTGGGTATATGTTTCTAAAATATATGCACAGCTGTTGGATCTAAAGTATATCATAAAAAAACTAAATGAGTTTAGGTCACGGAGAAATACTGAACCACGCATTTCTTTTCTTTTTTGCTGCTTATATAGTACACATTAGCTCCTTAATTTTTAAATGAAGACACCGTATATCAATCATGGAAAGGTAGTATAAGTACGTCACTGTTGCGTCATTAAGATAAAATGTGATTTTTTTTAAAAAATGTCATCAATTATCTTGGTCGTAAAATGTCGTGCTTTTTGTACGGTAACCATGGGTTAAAGATCCATGAAAGTTCACTGTCCAAACATCTGATGCAAGTTCCCTCAAACTGCAACCATAATTCCTTATTATTTTATTAAGTATCATTAAAGAAACTAAGAAAAAAACAGATGTAAACAGGGTAACATGAAACGATACGATATAACCGAAACATTGAAACACCAAAAGCCATGGAAAAATTAGATGTTTATTTTCTTCAGGTTACAAAATCGATATTAATAGTAAATATATAATACAATGCAACAAACCTAAGGTATGTGCTTGCATATCTGGTTACAGCTTTGAATAAGTCGTGTTTCGCGTTACACGTAATGAAATACAGATCAACGGCATAGAAGAGTGTACTGATAAATCATACCACTGTGAAGCAATAAAACCATGCAACTGTGAAATCACTGTCTTATTTGTTTGATTTGCTCAGTGGTGAGATGCTGTAAGACCCCTAACGTGTTACACTAATGATAATTCCATCTATATTTGCCAGTTAATAGGTAATATTTAATTTTGTAACCATTAACTTCATAAAAGCAGTCTTTTTCTTGAAAATAAAAGAAAAATAGATAAACATTGATGGCATAAGTGTAATCGAAACTGTATGTTCTATGTAAATATTAAGCAAACGAATATTCCTTAGATCTGAAAGGCAAATTCCTTAATAATGCGTCAAAATAAAGACATATCCTTGACCGTTTACACTCTGTGGCGAATATAAATAATGTTTGTTTTACAAATACTTTAGAGAAAAAAATATATAATATATCAGAAAAATCGATAGTAAATATTCATCCGGAATTATAAGTAACATTTGATGTGTTGCTTAGTGTGTGTCTGTGTGTGTGTGTTCGATGTTTAGCGTAGCTTTAACAATGTTTCAGTCATATCACTACGACGTCTGCATTGTGACTGTCTATACTGATGTCTAGCATAATGCCGCCAACATGTGATATGATGCCCCACGGAGTCAAACTATACCTGACACCTGGCCGACTTTTCTAACACTGCCCTCTTAATGTTGAAAGCCAAGCGAGGCAGCTGGCTGTGCCATTTTTATAAGTCTTTGGTATAACTCGGCCGGAGTTCGAACCCGCAACCTCTCGCATCCGAAGTGTACTCTCTAACCACTAGGCCACCGATTATTGCCTACATACACTGTTTCTACATAGTAAAGTTTATCTAACTCTCTGTATTAAATTATCGTAATTTAAAAGCGCAACATATGAATTATAAAAATGCATATCAATTCTCCAGTTAAAATATGCTTTTATTGAATAATACATCATATATATATATATATATATATATATATATATATATATATATATATATATATATATATATATATGTGTGTGTGTGTGTGTGTGTGTGTGTGTGTGTGAATAGATAGATAGATAGATAGATAGATAGATAGATAGATAGATAGATAGATAGATAGATAGATAGATAGATAGATAGATAGATAGATAGATAGATAGATAGATAGATATATGTACCTTTGACCCTAACGAAAATTCAAAACACTGTCACAATCAATAAACATTTACAAAATCATTAATAAAGAAAAGCTTGATCATTATTTCTTACATGAAATTCTAAGATTGTCGCCTTTAAGTTAGTTTTGACTTGTACAGAACAAAATGCAGAAGTGACCCACTGGACTCCTGTCTGACCGATTGATAAATCCAAACATGTGGAGTCGTAGATAGCGTGCAGATTAATTAGTTGATTCGATTAATCGGCGAGAGTTTTGGTAATTCTACTTCACGAGGCAGTCGATTGACATTCGCCGCGCTAAACAGAAAGATCTGACAAGGTTGATCGTCGACGTAAGAAAAAAAGTGTCAAATTGCACCTGTCATTTTGTCTCTTGACTGATTCTCAATGGCCCAGATTCTATGAGCGAATGAGATCTAACTTCACACGATCGTTCAAAATATATCTAAATATTGTCACCAGTGTAATAACTAGTCAATTAAAAACTCCTTGGTAAATTATAATGGCATAATCAAAACTAAATTAAAAAAAAATCTTATTAGTAAATAGTCAGCTGAAATGAAGGAGAATTTCAAATTTAAAGCTGTCTACGCCTTTTTTTATTTACATCTACTATACAATTATCCTGAGAAAACGATGAAATGGTCATTTTACGCTTGTGGTTCCTCATCAGTAATAGACGGCTATCACCCAAATTAAGGGATCACAAAAACATTTATATGTAAAAGTGCTTTCACACGAAACAAAATATTTAGCCGCCAAACAAAGTGATAAGTGCAATTACTAAAATGATGTGAAATTAATGTGGAGAAAGCATATCATTACAGCTGTATGATATATTTTTTAATTCGTCCATTTCTGAGATTCTACCCCATATACGGCAACCATCGACTTACAGCGCTGTAACCCACAACCTTTTCATAAACTGCACATGCCCGGGATAGGTACGGTATCTAACGAGCCTGGTTCAAATTTCAGCATAGGACGAATTATAAAATTTCTCAAACTCAATGATATTAATCTTTCTACATATTATATATATATATATATATATATATATATATATATATATATATATATATATATATATATATATATATATATAAAGAATACAAATCATATGGAGAAAAACAACCCTTTCAAGCTTACTGGATCCACCAAGGGATCACGTTTGTCAGGGATTGATTAAAATAGATGCAATAAACTGACGACGAACAGTACGAAACTAGTAACTAACTAGCCTAAGCGCTTTCGACTCTTAATGAGTCTTTTTCAAAGGCAAATACAAAACATATATACGACAAGCAAATAAACACAAAAACGTTGTGTTTATAAACCTCTACATGGCTGTCTCCACATGGGTTAAAACTATAAATACAACCAGCTTGTATAGACTAGTTGCGGAAACTGAAAACGGTGTATAATTCCCTAAAAGTTTACAAGCCAAAGCGACATCTATTTTTACTTTTTTTAAATTTATTTAACGCAGATTATATACCGGATATTTGATTCTATACCGGTTATTCCTATAGCAAAAATTGAAAGATAATAAGAAGATTTAGAAAATGTTAAATTCTACTTGTGCATAGTTTTCATTTTCTAGTCTTCTTGGTTTAGACCGCTTGGTTTCAATTTTCTAAGGCGGCGTATCCAGTATGATTTCTTTTTCTTCCTGGTTTCGGAACTCCAGCTGTGGTTGTTAGCAATAGCGATAAGTATTATATCACCGAAAGTGTGGAAAGGGGAGGAGAAGTTTTCTGCGACCTGGCTTCTGTACAGCTTTTATGTCTTCCAATCAGATCTATGAAGGTTTATCCTTTTGTGTAGCTTTTCAGTTTCTCTGACGTACTGAAGGCCACAGATCTTACATGTGATGAGATAAATCACATTCTCTGTTTTGCACGTTTTGTTTGGACCATGTATGTTTAGTTTTTCTTTAGTCACTGTACTAGTGAATGTCTTGGTCTCTATCATATGTTGACAGGTTTTGCATCTTTTATCGCCGAAGGGTCCAGATTGACTAGGTTGCTTTTGATATATATATATATATATATATATATATATATATATATATATATATATATATATATATATATATATATATATATAGACATATACATATATATATATATATAAATATATATATATATATATATACATATAGATATATATAGACATACAGATACATATAGAGATAAATATATATATATTTATATATATATAGATATATATATATATATATATATATATATATATATATATATATATATGAGTGTGTGTACATACATACATACATGCATGCTTGCATGCATGCATACATACATACATACATACATACATACATACATACATACATACATACATACATACATACATACATACATACATACATACATACATACATACATACATACATACATACATACATACATACATACATACATACATACATACATACATACATACATACATACATACATACATACATACATACATACATACATACATACATACATACATACATAATGGGGGGCCATAATCTGACAGAATCGGCTGATTAAATTAGCAACTGTTATCATGAACACCAAATCAATTAAATTGAACTATTGCATTTGCCGTCTGATAAAATAATAATCAATTATCAAATACGGCACTTCTTAAATGTATAAATTTTCTCCCTAGAAAATTTCTTGTTTGAGATACAGTTTGTTACGTTTAAGCAAAATTTCATATTTTTCCAATGACTTTTCAAAAGTGCCCATAAGCTTTTTTGAATCAAGATTTTTTAATAACACTATATTAGTGAAATAATTCGACATCGTTATAGGAGAGAAAGTCAAGAAAATTTCCTTATTTTAGTTGTGTGAACTCGGTGTGTACCATTCTGTTAAATCCATTGCTGGACTTTGTGCGCACGAGTAGGATGTAAAATTCTTACATCGTAAATGTTTTCGTTCAATTAGATTGAAGTTAAACTTCTCGATCACGGAATTGATTTCAGTGTCATCGCTAAATCATATCTTAATAATAATAATAATAATAATAATAATAATAATAATAATAATAATAATAATAATAATAATAATAATAATAATAATAATAATAATAATAATAATAATAATGATAATGATAATAATAATAATAATAATAATAATAATAATAATAATAATAATAATAATAATAATAATAATAATAATAATAATAATAATAATAATAATAATAATAAAGTCCATAAAAATTAGATACACAATTTCAGAATCTGTTTCTCTTTTAGCTCAATGTCCATCATTATATTTTATGTGTAACAATGCAGAAAATGTAGAATTGCTTTGGAATTTTATTTCGATACATTATTTCGTACACATTTCACTGAATATATCTGAAGAATGAATGAGTGAACTCTCTTTTGACCTGTTTATCTTTCTTTTGACTAAATAGCTGAAAACCCGGTCACGGCATTTGTGTATCTAAAACTGAGATTCCCTAAATTTCTTGGTGATGACAACGAGTAACATCATAGTACCTATTTTACGTGTATCTGACATTATCGTGGAAAAAATATTAAATGTATGATAGATGTCACGTCGTGCAAACAAACATTGAAAGGAAATAAATCAGAGAAATTGTTAACTATCACATTTTTTGTCAGGTGAACATAACGTGAATATATATTTTCGTCTACACGCTCTTATAGTTTTATCTGGAATTTTATCAACTCTCGGCAAAAATCATCAGTTCTTTTCGATGGCAAAAAGGAGAAAAGACCAGGAATAGTTTGGCTTTTTTTACATAAAGACTATCTAAATAAAAAATAGATCAAGTTATTATAAACATTTTTAATTGCTATTTTTTTTTCGAAAGTATTACCTTAAATGACCACTTCTTTCGGCCAGTTACTTTTATAAACAGATCTTTAAAGTTAATCACAGTTAGCAGTCATGTACATGTTCTTCGTTCTTTTTAATTAATAAACTAATATGATGTTCATTTTTAACCAGATTCGTATCTTTACAATAAAAATGAACGCATCCCAACTAAATTGAATGCAATGTGACCACGTGTTGAAATCAGACAATGTAAACGGTGAGATAAGAAACGCCAGCAAGGTAAAAATGTTCAGATAAGAATGTGAACTTTTTTTTTCTTGCACAATAACTTTCGTAGACTTAATAATATATACGCGATTGTTAAAATGAATGAATAGACCGCGTTATCCAAAAATTTGGTATATACCACTGACATTGTTTCCAAAACTTTAGAACTTATTTATTTAAGAGAAATCAAAAAGATGAATTATAAAACACTATAAATGCAAGTTTGATCACAACAAATAGTACCATTTCACTTTCGGGTAGCACGTTATAAAGTTACTTTTCATTTTCATCCGTGTAGTAAAAAATAGACTGTCCAAGAAAGACAGCCTGGATACAACAAAAAAAAACAGGAAGATACATTATGTGTCCAAGATAAATGTAGTGTGTCTATTTAACACAATTTTATTCTACCTGTCAACTGAACAAGAATATATCTAACTATTATCAATCTCTAAAAGTATATCTTCAGCATAGCCAAAGTGAATCTAGAGTAATGTTTGTTGTTTACTTTTTTGCCACATAGTGAACGAAATGTCTCTGAAAGAAACAAAGAAAGGATTGAAGAACGAGTGTTTTAGAACTGAAATATTTATAAGTGACTGATTCCGACATACTGTGGCGATAATTAATATTACCTCATCAACTCGTCCATATTTGTTTGCCTAACATCGATACAGGGCAACCTGAACTCTTTATGTGTGTGAAAGAAAAGAACAGATCAATGAACCACTGACCTGTGTTGACTAATATCCTACAAAACTACGAGCACGTCCATCGTAGATGGGATTAATGGGTGATACGTGTTCTGTCCAGACCGTACAAAAACAGTCTAGAAGGGTCATGCCTTTTCGTGATCACATATAGGCATCACACTTCATAACATTTCATTAAAGGCAGGCACACAGCCTTCGTATGATTTTAATATACTCTGTTGATACCGGGATTGTTTTTATTTGCCGCCCACAAAATTTGAAAGGCCTAAATATGTTTTAAAATGAAACATATGCATGTCCCTTATGCTTTAAAGTACGATCTAATTCATCTCCATATAGAAGCTGGGGTGGTCATTTCATGCAAAGAATATCGTTTATTGCAAATATTTGCAATGATATATGAAGTCTTATCGTTGCAATGTTATATATTTTAACTTACTTCATTAATGATTACTGTTCTTAATTAATTTTATATCATAAAATACTTGGGCAACCACTAAAGCAATAATCTAAAGCAAAAATGATACACTTTCGCAGACATACCTATATTCTTTCTAATAAATTTATTTGAAGTCGAAATACCACATATAAAGGATGAAATGTCTTTTCGACGTGCATCATTTCACGTCAGTCTTTAATATAAACATGCATACATGCATATGTACAGACATGAATGCATACATACATATACATATGTACGTATCTATATACATACATACATACATACATACATACATACATACATACATACATACATACATACATACATACATACATACATACATACATACATACATACATACATACATACATACATACATACATACATACATACATACATACATACATACATACATACATACATACATACATACATACATACATACATACATACATACATACATACATACATACATACATACATACATACATACATACATACATACATAAGCACTTATGTAGATACATACTGAACAAGTTGTAAGGGTGTTTTGTTTCTGTGTGAAAAAAGTGGAGAATGTGGGCCAGACAAATCATTCAATCTAAAACTAAAAAAAAAAATCTTGGCGACTAAAACAGTTTTACCAATACGATTTATTTAAATTTTATGTGATAAAATACAGCTAATAGATACAGTCTGGCAGAGAGATTTATAATCTTTGTAATAAATTTGTTTGAAGTCGCAATTCCGCATCTTAAAGGATGAAATGAGTCTTTTCGTAGTGAATCTTTTCACGTCTAGCTTTAAAATACACATACATACATACATACATACATACATACATACATACATACATACATACATACATACATACATACATACGTACGTACGTACGTACGTACGTACGTACGTACGTACGTACGTACATACATACATACATACATACATACATACATACATACATACATACATACATACATACATACATACATACATACATACATACATACATACATACATACATACATACATACATACATACATACATACATACATACATACATACATACATACATACATACATACATACATACATACATACTGAACGAGTTTAAAGGGTGTTTTGATACTGCGCGAAAACAGTGTAGAGAGTATGCCAAACTAATCATTCAACCCAACAATAGAAAAAAATCGTAACGACTGAAGCAGTTTTACCAATATGATTTATTCTGATTTTTTTCAACTTAACAGTTTATCGAGGTTAAAAATATTTTTCATTTTGAAAATTAAGATAAGAAACCAAACTTTTGACATTGTCTATCATGGTATATGCCTGATGGTAATATTATATTTAATCAGCAACAAGATATTCCTCTGCATGTGCACCGGCATATTAGAAGAAACGAGGATATTCACCTTCATATCAGCAGAAAGGGGATATTTGTCTGCATATCAGCAGAAAAGATGATATTGACCTGCATATCAGCAAAAACGAAGATATTCACCAGCATTTCAGCAGAAACGAGTACTATCACCTACATAACAACAGAAAAGAAGATTTTCACCTGTATATTAGCAGAAACGAAACAAACTGATGCTCACAAAATGTATATTCGTTTCAGATATGATGCTCTGGGCAAGATTTGAAACAATCAGCAAAAATCAATTATGCTATGCTAAAGGGCATCTATAATAGCACCGGCAAGATCGTGCTTAGAGCAGCATAGGATTATGGTGTTTTGTTCAAAGCTTAGATTGATATTAGACTTGACTGACAACATTTTTATCAGTTTTACCAAAATGTTCTTTTCAACAAGAACAAAGCAATCATTCAGCAACATGCATCATTGATTGTACTGATGTTCTGTAGTTCCTACTTAACTAACTTCAAAGTTCTCCTTATTCAGGAAAATAATCACGGTGACTAAAAGGCGTATTTTTAGAGTAGGTAATAAATATTTTCTGAAAAATATCAAAAGAGTTGAAGCTGTTTCAGTTCTCGTGTGGTTAAACGCCCCTTTCTCATCTCATGATAGGCCATATATGTTGACCACTATATTCGATGGCGGAATAATTGGGAATAACCCCAGTACCCACGGGATAACCCACCGTCCCACGGGAAGATACTGTAGAGACTTCTCAAATGCCCACATTGGTCGAGGAGAGACTTGAACTCACACAAACATGGTTTAGATGTGTGAGTGACCATTGGGTCATAGGAGACTGTAAAAAGATATGAAATTGTATATGCTATATGACGCATATTATATGATTGTCCCAGAAGAAACGTGTCAGACCATTATTTTATAATTCTTTTAATAAAATACGGAACATTTGCTTGGTTAGGTTGATCAGGATTTCTCCATTATAAGACTAATGATTCATCGCAGAAGAACTCATCAGAGGATGGACGTTCAATATAAGATTGGTCTTAAATATATATATATATATATATATATATATATATATATATATATATATATATATATATATATATATATATATATAAGAATAGTAAGAATATAAGCATGACATTTCTTTTTAACTGGTTTTGCACATGCTGCCAAGATTACATGAGTAAGTCAGATTTAATTTGATCTGGGTTTTCGTATTCACTTAGCCTTAGTTTATATATTGTTATAGACTGACTTTTATATTTAGGTTAAAAACGTAACGATTATCCGTCAATATATATTTAAAAATTTTAACATTATATATATATATATATATATATATATATATATATATATATATATATATATATATATATATATATATATATATATATATATATATATATATATATATATATATATATATATATATATATATATATATATATATATATATATATATATATATAATGGAATGCAATCTGAGATGAAGTGTGATTCCACCAAAAAAAATTAAATTATATGTTACTTACAACACTTGAAAACCACGTGTAAATTAATTCCAAGCAAATCTATCCACTATAAATCGTGTTTGAATAATCTTGTTAAGCGTACTCTCGTGGAAACACAAGTTCATTTTAGCCAAAATAAAATTTTGCGGTTTACTGACAACAAGATTTTTCTTCACAACGATTGTGATGGTGTCTTCTTTAAATAACATTTGCACAATACTTTGTTAGAAAATTTTGTTAGCACTATTTCAGAAAATTGTCATGTAAATTATCCACCAATTCAAGAAATAAGCAGAACACGAAAAATTTATATAATAAGCCTGTGCTAATAAATTGATTCATTTGATATGTGTTAATACTTTGACATATCTGTAATTTTAATTTATATCAAAATTCTTTAGCACTTCGCTTACTAATTTCCAATAATGTCCCTTAAGCTTGTAAAACCATTCATGTCAAAAGTTCTGTCCATAACCCAAAAAAAAAATGTTTCTCAACTTTTTCTATGGCTACCCTTAATCTAACATTTAACCAATGTAGGGCTGACAGACAGCATTTTTCTACTTATTATTTCTTAAATGTAACAGCGTCTATCGACATTACGTTATTGTTTGTATAATATTATATACCTAAACACTTGCCCTTTCTCAATAAAAAATTGAATCAAACGTTACAGTTTCTTCCATGGGCAGGGTAAATTATATATTATCTCCTGCTGTATAATTCATTGTTGTCAAAGTTTGCATTACATTTGTATAGTTGCTTTAAAAGCCAATAATTTACTCTGATCTTGCCAAGCATTTTGATTACGCAGGAATGAAAACCTACAAAAATAACGGTCTTGGACATAATTTATAAACCATCAAAGACAATTAAGTTTCTGGATTGTTGGCTGGAAAGAAATGCAGTGGAGTTTATTGTTTCCTTTTTAATTCGATGTGCCGCTTATTTAATTTCGTTTCGTTTTTGTAATAACTGAAAACATTCTGCATCAGTATTCTAAATAAAACATTACACAATCCGTCTTGTTTTGTATTAATTAAACAACAGCCAACACCACAGACCGGTCATACAAACTAAAGTACTCTCTCTCTCTCTCTCTCTCTCTCTCTCTCTCTCTCTCTCTCTCTCTCTCTCTCTCTCTCTCTCTCTCTCTCTCTCTCTCTCTCTCTCTCTCTCTCTCTCTCTCTCTCTCTCTCTCTCTCTCTCTCTCTCTCTCTCTCTCTCTCTCTCTCTCTTTCTCAACATTTTCGCATTACTTACACTACCATTCCGTTAGTCTAGTCATTCAGTTTAAAGCAATGCAAACATGTTTTGGTAATCTTCCATAAATTACGCAAATTTAGAAATTGAATGAGCGTGCTATACACGAAATTACTCATTTGCATTCACGTCATTTCTTAATATATTAAAACAATTCTTAATCTCTCTTTACGACGAGGAATAATGACGCCAGAAACAACTATCTTACATCTGTTTTACATTGATCGTGTGAATATATTAATTGGGAGATAGATAGGTAGTCAGGAAAGCAAATTCAAAATGGTAATATTGATCGGGATAAGGTTAACATACCGCAATAACATTGTTTGGCTACACCACGTTAATATGTTATACAAAAATTGATGTTGGCTGAAGCGGAATATTGATGAATAGTAAAAAAAAAATTGAAGTATACGTCAGCAGGAACCGAGCAAACTATTTTGAAGCTAAGCGACTCGTCACTGAATCCATAAATTTTGCTAAAGTGTTTTTGTTTCAATTATTAATAGCATATGTGTGTATATGTGTGTCTGTATCTGGAAACATTTGTAGCGTTTTTGGATTGTATGATTCTTCACTATTTTACAATGTCTGGTGAAAGCAGAATGCACGAAATAGATTGAAAAATTGAAACTTATTCAGATTTAATTGCAAAGAAGAATTAATTCTTCTAATACTGAGGAATAAATATTTACAGGCACTACAACAGCACAGCGCTGGAGTAAACGGTGACTAGCACAGCTCACGCTACACATTGTTGACTGAAACACGCGTGTACGGGACAAAATCTAAGCTTAATTTTTATGAGCATAAATAGCTAAAAGGTGCTCTTACAATTGCTTGTCCGCGCATCTTTGTTACCAAAAATTTTATAATGCGTGCAGCCCATTTGATAATTCGCACACTCTACATAAAACTTAGTTCTTTTTAAAGAATAAAGGAATTAAAACTTAAGGCATTTTATGTGCAGGTAAATAGTCATCAGGTTTGTCATCAAGTTGTGGAGAGAGGGCATTATCATAAATCATCATTACCTAAAGACTGTATGAACACGTACCGAAAGCAAGAGTTAAATCATCTGGCATTGAAGAGGTGGATTTTACTGCAATTAAACTCGAAGCGAGAAGAGATGAAAATAAATTTGGAAACTATTGCCGATGCAATAGTTGACATATTTTGTATAAAACAAAGTATTAACTTTACATCTGCGTTTTACCAACTTAAACATCTATGAAATATTAGTGAATTATGTTTTAACACGTAGATTTTAAGCTAATAATTTAGAATGTCTTGTCGGCATGCACATTTCCCGATAACTAATATCTTTTCACTTTATGGCAACTTTAACACTGATTCTGTCCACTTACGCTGACATTCATGTCTCAAGGTTTAATTCGTTTTATTTAAAGTTAGCATTTGTACAATGCAAATATCACGAAGTATAACTTCGGATTGGGCAAAGGAATTCTCCATATTATTTTATGACAGTCACATGCAATAAATGTCTCTCTTTAACAAAATAAAGATTAAAAAGAAAGGAAGATCGATAACTCGCGAAGCCAAAAATTGCAACACTGACATATTTTACAGGCTCTGATTCTGACAGACTACTGGTGATACATTATATTACTTCTGTATATTCATCCATATTCTTCTGTCTAATATCCATCTAAGCCGAACCCAACGCTTGCAGCATTTTAAATGGTGACATACGGACAATTAATCACTCACCTGGGATGTTAAGATCCTACAAAACCAGAAACACATCCATCTAAGAAGGGTTATAATGGATGAAAGTCGCCGCAAAGAAAATCAGACAATTTTGTCCCTTCTCCAGATAACTTTCTATATAGTTGCATGAACAAAACACGCAAATGGTATTTTCGCTTTCTACATTAATTCCGGATATATTTCATTGTATGGTACCAAAAACATGTTATTTTAACGAGCGGCTGACGTTAACGTAGAAATAGAACATTTTCTTTATATTATATGCCAAAATAAAACGTGGGTAAAAAATAAAACCAATAAAGCTCTATAGCGTGCTTTATGTATGCAATAAATTCGTATTACGGGTAAAATACAATCACTTATATCACCATACAGAAGCAGAGATTTAATATATATATATATATATATATATATATATATATATATATATATATATATATATATATATATATATATATATATATATATATATATATATATATATATATATATATATATATATATATATATATATATATATATAACTCATTCAAGGACCTATCAAGATAAATCTGTACGATGGTGTGATACGACGAAATATTGGCATAGTGGTGTGATATGACAGTACATTAACACAGTGCCTTTCTATGGAATAAAAAAACGCAAAAATATTGTCTGATTCATAATATAGGCTTTATATTATTGAAATGTAGTAAAATATTTTTACTCACTTAATGTATTACTTGAACATGAATTATCGTTCGTTTCATATAATCAATAAACAAAGAAAATAATCATTGTCAAGATACGAAGGATGTCTAACGTGCGAAAAGCGTGTGTATTTATGAATTTAAGTCTACATAAAATAAATCACGTGAAAGATAACATACATCTTAAAAGTCACCGAAACATTTATAAGTAGATGAAAAATAATTCACTTTATTATTTTGTATTGTGACCTAATGTTTCGAAAGATCCTAATAAATATTATAGCGAACGAAAATAACATTTATTGCCATGATTTCTTGATGCTTATACTGGTTGATGCAGAATCAGAACGATTTATTTCTTTGTATGATATCGCTAAAGTTAGCTGTCAAATACATAATGAAGATATGACTCATCAAGGTATTTCCGATTTGACAAACATTCAAATGAGCACAATTCTCATCCATTGAAATAAACAAACCATAAACCACGTATCACGTGCAAGTTATTTATTATTGTAAATTTTAAAAAATATATATAAACAGTTTAAAACTGGCACCTAAGTTGACATTTCATTCACTATAATAAATTTAATGACAGGACGACGAGAAACTATGTAGTAAACATTGGAACGAGAGAGAGAGAGAGAGAGAGAGAGAGAGAGAGAGAGAGAGAGAGAGAGAGAGAGAGAGAGAGAGAGAGAGAGAGAGAGAGAGAGGGGGGGCGATTACGCATTGGATTTGCGCATGATAAACGATCATGGCTTAATATCCTGCAGATCATCATATACACAGTTCTTTCTATGTAATGATTTCACGAAAATAACTTTGAATCCACTAAACCAGTAGACAGATCTGGGTCTATTCTTTCTTAAAAAGCCGGTCTGCCTCTTCTTCTTTCTTTCGAATCTCTTTGTACGCCATTTGCAGATGTTGTAGTTAAATTTGTCTCAATCGGATTTTGTCACAGTCATGACATCACTACTTTTGTAGCACTGATAATAAAATGGAATTGCAAGCTACTTCAGTGTTTGAATATTCTAAACTGAACATGGTTTAAGCTAAACATCTTAACTATTTCAAAGAAGAGTCAATATCGGATAGTGGTTTTTTTTAACAAATCATTTCCTTCCATCGACACTTTAGTAAGACTGGAAGAATGGTGAAATTTATGAAAAACGTCGTCAGTGGGCTTTAAATTCCTGATTTGTACGATTTTCGCTTATGGTCCATGGATTAGTACTAACACATGTCCGAACATAGGCAGTACATACTGTCAGAAATTTAAAGTGAGCAATTGAAACTATTCCTAAAACTCTCAACAATGTTGAACCTTCTACAATAACAATTGAATCTGGATACTATGTAATAAATTGCAACACTGTATCTGCAAGAAACATAGATATAGTATTTTCCTATTTGCTGGACATATCTGCTATTGTGAACGAAGCAGGTAGCTTCTTAGTTTTTAACTAATAGCTTAAGAATCTCAAAAATAATTGTTTTATATTAAAATGAACATTTATGATTTGATTACTATATATACTTGTTTACAAGTCTAGTCCAACTACAACTGCACAGACCCAGATCTACCGTTACATCATTAGCCCACATATCTGTACCTATGCAGTTTTTGTGAGTGACAGTAAAAAAAAGCAAACACTACACTCAGTTCTGCCAACGCATTATGCGGCTCTATAATATGGCATATGAAAATGACATAAAAGGGGGACAGCGTCCGCCTCGGATACGGGAGGTCGCGGGTTCAAACCCCGGTCGAGACATACCAAAAACTTTTTAAATAGTAATAACAGCTGCTTCGCTACGCTCTCAGCATTAGAAGGTTAGTGTCAAGGACTATTCTCCCTTGAGGCCCTCTTAATAGATGTGCTGGGCAAAGCCATCCTTTAATCTGTTCTTTAAAGGAAAGCCTACCTGAAATATACTGAGAAGTGAAATTAGGGCGAATATTCATTAATCAAAACGTTGCAATAATGTCATATTTTACCGATGACGATTTATTCAAAACTAAGAATATAAACGATAGTAGGTGTTGGATCACCTGTCTAATAGTTATTTATGGTGACCCCACACAGTATTCCTACGTATTATAAAAACAGACATAAGAACAATAAAACACTTAAATGTATTGTCAACATCCTTATCTTTGTATAAACAAAAAAGGCATAAACACATCTATACAAGATGGTCATAACAGATGATCAGTGATTTATCATTATCAAGAAGCAAAAAGATCGTGACGTAGTCTCCTCCGTGATCACATTTTATTTGAAGACATACATGTTGATTTGGTGACACTTCATTGAATTAATGCAGATTCATATTCTTGAAGCCGTTTTCATGCATTTCTTTGAAATACTATATTTTATTTCAGTGGCTGCTTAAGAAACTAGAAACTGCTTAAATCAATATTAAAATCAACTGCTAATATAGATAAGCATAAAAACTGAGGTGGACATATAAAGCGATAAATGTAGTGTGTGTGTATGTGTGTGTGTGTGTGTGCGCGTAATTTTGATTTTAACGTAGCTATAAAACATGCCGCAAACACGTGGCATAATGCCGCACCCAGTCACATTATCCCCACACCAGGCCGATCAGTTGTAACACCAATGCTGAGCGTATATCGAAGCAGCTGCTAGTACCATTATTATAAGTCATTGGTATGGCTCGGCCAGAGTTCAAACCCGCAACCTTCGCATCAGAGGCGGCGCTCTAAAAACTAGGCCTAAAGCAATAAATAATGCATAACACAATTATTTTGAATGGTATGAAAACTCCTATCGTAGTATAAATGTCACATTTTACATTTCATTTTCCTGATCTCTTTAGAAAAGGATATACTCCTACATACATACATAGATACATACATACATACGTACGTACGTACGTACATACATACATACATACATACATACATACATACATACATACATACATACATACATACATACATACATACATACATACATACATACATACATACATACATACATACATACATTCATACATACATACATACATACATACATACATACATACATACATACATACATACATACATACACACACACACACACACACACATACATACATACATACATACATACATACATACATACATACATACATACATACATACATACATACATACATACATACATACATACATACATACATACATACAATGGATGCATACATACATACGAACGTACGTACCTTTTGATCAGAACGTTGGCTTAAAATTTATATTATTATACTTGAGAAAACATATCATATAAGCAGAGGACACAATTTAGTCAAAAAAATAGTTTTTTTTGTTAAAATATAAATAAAACTGGCAGCCACGCTTTGTCCATTCTCACATACATACATACATACATACATACATACATACATACATACATACATACATACATACATACATACATACATACATACATACATACATACATACATACATACATACATGCTAAATTTTGTTTACTAACACTAATTAAAAATAAATTTTGGCAGGTTAATAATAAATTCGATGAAGGGGTTCACTGACAGGGTAATTATTTGAAAGCATTAAATCGTTACCTTTTTATTTGACACATGGAATTAAGGAAATGTGGAGAGACTACTCTTGACCCATTAATGTTTGTATGGGTAGTGTTTTGAAAGAACATCCTTTCAATAATAATAATTTTAAAAATTAAAAGATCAGAACACATAAAACGCAAACAAATCATAGTTCGTAATATATTATCATCGGGCTGTCACATCGACAAATCACACAGTTTTGACAGCATTTAAAGATGTTTAAAAACAATTCATTTCCATAAACCTATTCTAAGTCGGACCCTAGGAACTCTGCAAAGCGTCCGATTTATTTGTACAGATAGTCTAAATCAATGTCTGACTTTTAAAGCCAAAAGTGCAAATAAGATCAATACATTTCAAGCAAATTGTTATTTCCTCTGAGATGATGTATTTTTTACACAAAAAATCCTTTTTACCACATACGAAATTTTTCACCTGATAATGATATAGAATGAAAGATAATCAACCGATTTACCGTGGTGGCATCTAATGGTTTCCCAGGTATGTGTCGCAGGTTAATTATTGATCGTATCTTGCTGGAATTTTGAGCACATGACTGTGTACACCAAGGAGTGGTGGTGGATGAGTTTGGGGGAGATATCTCTTTGTTTTGGGTGGGTTGTTTTTGTTTTGTTTGCTTTTAAATTATTTTTTTCAAATAAATAAAAAAATTATCTCGGGCACGTCATCGCTTACAACGACGGAGATAAAACTCAGTTTAAATATCTAAGATAGTCCAACTAATTTCCAACACGTACGGTTAGGATTGCCCCTACTTTAGTATTTACTTAATATAGACCATCTCTGTGAAAACGACGTCCAAGTGCTAAAGTTTTTTAAAACATGATATGATATCCTCTCATGACATTACGATGAAACAAAACAATACACGTGCGAGGAGAAACTAATATAATCCCTTTCCCCTAATACATCATGCGGTCAATGGAGAATCAAGTCGGAACTAATTATTGCACGTCAGTCAAGAATCCACAAATTACTCTCCATACCCCTCCCGAGACGAACATTGCTAACACATCAGTCTCGCGACGATGTATATGGCAACTTCGGTCAACGGTCCACTTACACAACATAAACTTGTCTTCTTGAAGGTGACTGATCTGATAAAAACATACGTGAGATTAACCTGTTTCACAACCATGATTTTATCATATTAACGCCCACGCACACACTCGCCAAAGATAAGTGACACAGACACATAAAAGCACAGATGTGTCACAGTTTGTTTTGACACTGAGACGATTCGTGATTACCAGAGCAAATTAGGCAAAGGTACATTCACCGCGTGATAATTTGAGATGAATGTGTGCAGTTCCAACAACACGTTGAAAATATTTATCGCGTGGCTGTTAGATAAATGCACCCATGGGTTGGCAAAACATAAGCATTACCACAAGTGTATGGAATCAACCATCTGATTATTCCAGACGGTTCACAGTAGATAGTATTGAAAATCAGCAAGGTTCTAAACGCGGTAATGTCATGCTGACGTGTTTTGAATGTGATTGTGTCAGAGGTGCTGCAGCGTTGGTGGGTCACTAGTGACCCATGTCAACACCCCTATCGTATTAATCGTGTGCCTGCGGGTGTCACCTGTTTTTTCTCAGGGACAAATCCATGTTGAAGTCCCAATCCACTACCAGATAGCGTCAGAAAATATATTACGGGTTTGTTGCTGCGACCTGCTATCTGCGAAACTGTGTGCGTGGTCAAACTCTAAACATGATCAGTAGCTCTCCTTGTTCCTTCGTCTACTTCTATAGGAGAGTACAAATATCTCACGATCTCGTCGAGCAACAAGTATGGGTTCACGCAGACTAATTACTCGTCCGACAGAACTCCACGCTGATATGTTCAAATTTTATCACGATCACACCTAACTTCGCTTTCAACGCAACAAAATTGCAAGGAAGTCTGTTATTCGTTCGCGTCCTATCTCCCCCCATGTGCTCATCACCAATTACTCTAGGTATTGATTCGAGAAAAGTAGTCTGCAAGTGTAAGGTTAAATCGTTCAACGATGGTTTGATTTTGATGAAAACGGGTATGATCTCAGCGAGTCTTTACTTGGCTCCGTTCTATCAAAGCGGACACTGCTCTGTGAATTTCATGTCCCGGATCAATCCTCATTAGTAATTTCGTATGTAGATATGGGCACAAGCGTCTATATCTTTGGACGTTAACGGTTCAGCTTCGTTGTATGGGCTGGCGATATCGACGACTCTGAACGAATGCTTGTTATGTACGTTTGCGTACCACGCCTTTGTGTAAATACAATAAAAATCAACATGATGAACTTCGTTTTCTTTTCTAGCATAAACCATTCACATGGGATTTTTCTGAAGGGGGCAGTAAATAAATCTGACATAATTCTTGCCGAACAACCAAACATGAGAAACTTTTTTTCTCAACGTATTCGGTACTAACTAATTTACTCATCGCTAGGGTGCTTTAGCAGTATCCACGTGGCCTTTTTTACGCAGGTTCCATATTTGGCATAATAATGAAGTCGTCATTTGCGGTCATCTGTGACACCCACGCACCAATTGTCGCCAGCCACATTTTTGCCTTGCATGCAATTTTGACGATCCATCGAGAAATCTATTCACGTACGTTAGGATGCTTGATTGCACCTCATTCATGGGTCACTCGCACCTCGGCGATGTGTCTGTAAAGTTTTTAAATATTTGTACGCGAGGTCATGACGCTAAAATGCAAGATTGGTTTCTCTGTGTGTTTCAGTGGCGCGTGGTTTATTCCTCGAGTTCAATCTAATTTCTAATCGATTCCCGATTAACAGTATCTGTATCCTAAACAATATTTCCAGCTCGAATACTTCGCCCATAGTGAGTCTTTTGTAACGCAAATCTAATGAATGTCGCTTACGCACAACTTGGTCTCTAGAGACCTATATACGAATCTGAATTTGATTTCGCCATACTGCAATCATCCTCCAGTACGGATATTCCCTATTTCATCACGGGTTTCTTTATGAGTGTGATTTAGAACACAATAAAAACTCGTGATTGATTATACACTAGCGTATCAGCGTATTTGATTTCTCTGAGTACAAACAATGACAACAAATATGATGCATTTCGTAACTTGATCAGGATCTCTCATCAGAGATCCATCCGAGTCAAGAAAAAACACAATTACTGTTGAATCTCATCACAAGATAAGGCATGTGGGATAACTTGTACTTAATGGCACAATCGGCCGATGATCAGAGTTGCTACGATGTCCTCAAAGAATTCAGTCAGGTCTACGATGAAACAAATGAGATACAACCAGGATGAATTTATTTCTGACATCAATGATGCTTAATCTATTGACGACATTTATGAGTACGCGAAAGACATGGTCATGTGCAACTACGTCATGTTGGACAATGATAAGAATCCTTAAAGCAATGTTCTCTAGCTGACTACCTAAAATACAGACGTCATTTATGTGACTCAGCGGTACATTTAGATCTTAACAGTGTTCCACAGGACAGACGCAAACATCACGTAACATTGTCTTTCGGCAAAATGAATCACAATCGTCTTAAGAATTTTTTCGCTCACGAATAGCTGACCGACTTTAAATCCAATCGCGCTTTACCACATTGGTCTCAATAAGATATGTTGATGTCACCACTAACGTCATAAAGTCAAACCGTGGAGACTATACAGCAACGACTCGAGTCGAAACAAAAATATCTGCTTGCATACGAGTCAGTCAAAAAACAGCTGCAGTCAAGTAAATGCACACGTGACGATCTCACCATGGGTTTTGAACAGACGTTTTCACCACTGATTACAAAAAGGACTAACAGAACAAATCGATGAAATCAATGCAGCCACAGACATCGTTGTAGTTACAAGACGACAGCCACGAGTAAGATTCATTACCGACGCAGCCCGTGAAATGATTATTGGAGACGCTGTTGAGTTTGCTGGAACTCTTCAGAATAAATGGAGCCAACATTCGCTTGAAAACAATGAACTTAATGACTTCTTATAGAGTTTGCAGGGATGAGAGGTTTAGCAAAATCTCTTCTGATTGTTAGCATTTCTTGGCAAACGTGAAGATTTATACGTGCCGATTCGGGGATCGCACAACTACTCTTGCGGTGCAACCATGGGTCGCTAGCAATCACACACACGTGGAAACAGCGCATCGTGCACCAGACATCATTTTTATCAGTGAGGCACTACAACGGATTGAAAAGACCCACATATGCTTGCAGTGAATAAATACGGGTCTCCTTGATTTCAAAACAAAGGAAACACCATCCGTCATCGTCGTATTTGAGACTGAATTATGTTTTTTCTGACCGCGTGAGAAATTTTAAACAAAATGCAAAATATCAGCCCGTATACAACGATTTCTCGAAACGCTTGATTCTATATACTTGTTGTTCTTAGAATTGTATGTATACTCCTCTGGAGGGACCATTCTTCATCCGTCACCTTCGAGGATCCAGAAGAAGAATATAACAGCTTTAAGTGCATATGTGAATAATGACCCCTCAGACCTGTTTCTCTTCAGTTTGCCAGGAGTACTCACTATTAGTAAACACCATAGACTCAGATCTGCCAACATATTAGGCGCATTATTCTTTATTTCCATCTGTTACTTGACTTTCAATAAAAGCCTATCTGAAGAAAAAAAAAAGAACAACGAATCACTGAAATGTGTTGTCAATATTTTTTTTTTTAAAAATATTTTTTAAATAAAAGCCCACACAAAACCACATTTATAATAGATGGTGATTCGGGATTATAAGTGTTTTATCATTAGCATGGACCAACAATTAATAATAAAATATGGAAGGTAACTCGTCCGTGATCACATTGTTTAAGGGATATAAATGTTCATTTGGTCACACTTCATAACATTTAAATTCACGCAGTAACCTACTCTTCGCGGTCTTATAGTGCACTCAATTTTATAGGCAGAGTTTTACTTAATTTTTGCTTCTTAAGACACTAGAAACGGTTTCAATAATTTTTAAAGATGTTTGGAAATAATTCAAATAATATTAATGACTAAAAGAAACAATTGAACCGTCCTAAATATTGGAGGAAAAGGAAAGTAGGATTTAAAAGAGACAACAAAATAAGTTAAAATAAATGCGGCACGATCATTTAGAATAGATTTTACACTATCAAAAGAAGATAGGAAGAAATGTATTCGATTAATAGAGTGTTGCACGTGAAACTTTTGAAAATTCAATGTTACAACAATGACTGTGCCTGAAATAGTTTTCATGTTATTTAAAGCATATTTTACAATGCCGTTTGATCTCAATACAGATATTTTCTAATTATTTAATTGAAATTGATTGAGTTGCGTACTTGTTCACTGATAGTGGATTAAAATTATTTTGTGGGTTTAACGCCACTTTCCCTCACACGGCAGGCTATACATATCAGCAAGTGTATTTGGATGAAGAAGCACCTGGGAATAATATTGGAAGAACCACCGACCCACTGGAAGCTTCTGCCAAGATTTTCTCACATACCCACGTTGGCCGAGCCTGAGACTCGAACCCACACATGAAGAGTTGACATATGAGAGTAACTTGAGAAGATGATCGTCTTATATCACTCGGGGCTCGAGGTTAATGTTCTAAGTTTATATTTTGTACACCATGAATAGCAATAATTGCATGAACATAACTATGCATAATACTGCATAGCTTCCCCACTGCTTACACGAAAGAGAGGCGCCGCCAGATAGAAGGCCTCGTTCAGTTTGGGTTTAAGTTCGAGTAATGTCTTTTTCTTTTTACTTGACCTACACTGTTACGGATCACAAGGCAAATCGTCCTTTGAACAAGTTGTTGTCAGTTTGAAAATCTCTTTGACAAATTATATACGACATCTAGGTGTGTTTTTAACTATAAATATTAGCATATTTGACAGTTTTACAAAATAATATTTGATTAATAAGTTCACAATTGAAACTTTGCCTGAGGAAAAGAGATTACTACAAAATTTTAAATATTTGATCCAAAATGTGTGTCTCAATTTTATTTGAAAGAAGAAGTATATACTTGTAATAAACATAACGTAGTCGATGTCTGGACGGAAAAACCGCAGCCACAATAATAATAATAATAATAATAATAATAATAATAATAATAATAATAATAATAATAATAATAATAATAATAATAATAATCATTGTCGTCTTCATCATAATCATTACCCGAGGAAGAAAAATAATAAAATTTGTATCAATAGTATCATTAGCATTAGTATTAGTAGCAATAGAGGTATAATTAGTAGTAATAGCAGTAGTAATATCAATAGCACCAGCAGTAATTGTGTGTGTGTGTGTGTGAGTGTGTGTGTGTGAGAGTGTGTGTGTGTGAGTATGTATGTGTGTGTGTGTGTTGGATTTTTTGGTGACTAACAATTTTCCTGTCATATCCCTATGATGTCTGCAGTGTGGCAGTTTACAATAACGTCTAGCACTGGTGCATTATGCCTCAGACCCGTAGCATTATGTGCCACCCAGCCACATATATTGACACCAGGCACGAATGCCCTCCATATCCTCAAGGATAAGACATTTCGGGGCGTCGGAGATTAAAAACAGGAAAAGCATTCTGGCAGTTAGAGTACAATTGGCTCAACTAATAGTCCTGGCCTCGGCAGGCCTTGTCTTCCACAATCTTGATTAGTCTCACAGCAGGGCTGAATTACCGTCTACGCAGGGCATAGCGTGAGGCATACAAAAAGATGATAAACAGTGCAGACCAACAATGACGGGAGGGGGGGTATTGTGCACGAATTGGTGACCACGTAACTAGTGATCCCGTCGAAGACAAAGCGACCACTTGGTTTTATGTTACTTGCTAAGTCACCAATCAAATAGTTATTAATAAACCCCTCACACTGAAATGTGTTATCGGCTTCCTTCATTTAACACACACACACACACACACACACACACACACACACACACACACACACACACACACACGTGAGAACGGATGATCAGTGTTTTATCAATAACAGAAAGCAAAACGAACGTATCTATGTCTCATTGGAGATCACAGTTTATTCTGATACATAAATATTGATTTAGTCACATTCTGTTTGTGTGTGTGTGTGTGTGTGTGTGTGTGTGAGAGAGAGAGAGAGAGAGAGAGAGAGAGAGAGAGAGAGAGAGAGATAGAGATTTTAAACGTAGCTTAATCAATTTTTCAGTCATATTGCTATATCTGCAGTGTGGCAGTTTATAGTGATGCCTAGCAATGGGGCATTATGCCAAAGACATGTGGTATCGTGTCCCACCCAGTCACATTATCCGGACACCATGACAACCAGATCTAATTTTAAGCTCTTAATGCTGAGCGCTAAGCTAGGTAGCTGCTAGTGCCTTTGTTTTAAGTCTTTGAAATGACTCGATCCCGCAAACTCTCGCATCCGAGACGGACGTTCTAACCGGGCAGATTATATTTTGAATTTGCCAATCAAGAAACTAGAAACGACTTAATTAAGTCTTTGAAATGACTCGATCCCGCAAACTCTCGCATCCGAGACGGACGTTCTAACCAGGCATATTTTATTTTGAATTTGCCAATCAAGAAACTAGAAACGACTTATTAATTTCTATAAACACATGCAAATTATCACTTACGGGTAAAGACCCGACAGTCATAAATTTTCATTTCCGATCCCACTGTCGCACATTTTGGAGTCTAGCCGGGTGTCACATAGGTAATATTTGACAGTAAGCTCACAGCTGAAATGACACGACTTCTAGCCTACATAGATGAGTGGTGGCCCTCCAACGGAGTCGCGGGGGGGGGGGTATTGTGCTGTCAAAACTGTGACTCCGAACGTCCAAGATGAGCCAGCAAATCGCAAACGTTTTACAATTACTTTTCATTTTGACATAGATGGATAGATAAAACAAAATACATGGACTGGTACGTCTAGTACTTGTATTATATATATATATATATATATATATATATATATATATATATATATATATATATATATATATATATATATATATATATATATATATATATGTGTGTGTGTGTGTGTGTGTGTGTGTGTGTGTGTGTGTTATTCGCTATATGATTGATATTCTTTATATACTACTTGAATAATGTAAACTACTTAAATAATGTCTATAGAAATTATATAGTCTTTTCTTTAATTCCGACTGATAAGTGACTGAATTAAAAAAATAATATACCGGAAATATACAAAGAAGGGAGGGAAGAGTGAATACAACCAATCCCAAGTCTTGCACCGCTGTCATATTTTTCAGGTTGATACTTCATCATTACAAAGGTCATAAACGACAATACCTGTAAGATTATTTGTATAATAATTATTTAAGGTGCCCCACACACGATTCCTACATCAGAAAAAGAGACAAAGAACAGGAAATTACTGAAATGACCACACACAAAAACGTCCATATTTGATAGTGATAACGGAGGATCAGTGTTATATCATTACCAACCAAGGAGCTAAAGACCAAGTTAAAAAGGGAGATCACTCTTTGCTTATTTGCTTATGCTGATTGTTGATTTAGTCACTTTATAACATTTGAATTAACGCAGCCAAATACTCTTCAAGCGTTTTCCATCCATGCTTTTGATAGCCAAAAATTTTTCAGTTTCCACCTGAATAAACTGAAACGACTCTATTAAATCTGACACGCAACAACTCGTATTTGACGCATGGTCAAAGTGCGATTCCATAAAAGCTGAGGTCGTCATACTTAAAGATAAATAATTTTAAACACAATTATTTCAAATGTTATATCAAATACTGATGTCCCATACATACATACATACATACATACATACATACATACATACATACATACATACATACATACATACATACATACATACATACATACATACATACATACATACATACATACATACATACATACATACATACATACATACATACATACATACATACAAAGCATTTCATTACTAAAGTATTCAACGAGAGCCAACTAGAAACATACATCTTATATAAATACAGTATCCAATCTCACATAAATATAGCAAACATAATCGCATAAATACAGTACCCTATCTCACATAAATATAGTACCATAATCGCATGAATACAGGACATAGTCTCAAATAAATATAGTAGCTAATCATACATAAATTTAGTACCCTATCTCACATAAATACAGTATCTAAAATCGCGTATGTACCCAATCTCAAATATAGTACCTATAATAGCATAAATACTGTACCCTATCTCAATTAAATATAGTTCCCACAATCGTATAAATACTGCCCACTATCTCAGATAAATACAGTAGGCAATCTTACATACACGCAGCAGATGGTCTCACATATAGTATAGAATCTCACATAAATAAAGTACCTGATCTCACTTAAATACAGTACCCATTCTGACATAAATACAGTAACCAATCGTTCTTAAATGCAGTACCCGATCTTATGAAAATACAGTACCGATTCGCACAAAAATATAGTATCCAATCTTATATAAATTCAGTACCCAATCTCACAAAAATACAGTACCCAATCTTACAAAAATACATTACCCAATCGTGCATAAATAAAGTACCCAATCTCACAAAAATACACTACCCAATCTCACGCAAATACAGTAACCAATCTCACAAAAATGCAGTACACAATCTCACAATAATACAGTACCCAATCCCACATAAATACAGTACCAATCTCACAAAAATTTAGTGCCCAATCTCACAAAAATACTGTACCCAGTCTTACATAGATGCACTAGCTCAAATGTCACAATTTGAATAAAACTGACAGTCACGCTTTGCCCATTAGCTCATTTATACGTTAAAATTCTTGTTTGTTGACATCAATTTAAAGCAAAGATCTCTGGAGTTGAACCTATACCAATCTAAAACTTAATATTGAATTGGATAAAGAGGTTCAGTGATAGATCGATTAATTATAAATTGCTTTAAATCTGTATTTATTTTATCTGACATCAAATGCGTATGAAAACAGCTAAATTATTATTGACTCATTACGGTTTGTAGGAGGCAATGTTTGAAAAGAAAGTCCTTAGAATAATAATAATTTTAAAACATTAAAAATATCAGAACAAAAATAAAACAGGGACATAGCATAGTTTGTAACCCGTTTCCTTCTAGCATTAACCAAATAAAAAAGAATGATCATTTAAGTTTTTCTTGAAAAACAGAATATATTTTATTCTAACAAAGAATGTGCCGGATTTTTTCAGCACTGCACGTAAAATTCTATGAAAAAAATGATTACAAAATTTAATATTCGTGAAATACTTTTCGTATGACTTTAATAGTTTGACCTCAATACCAGCATTTAAAGAAGATTTATTCAGAATATGCTTATTCACTGAAAGACGGTTAAAATTGTCGCACCGAGAGCTCTGTGGGTTAAAGTTCTTAAGTTATATTTTTAAAAATCATAACAGCAATAACGTACAACAGTATGCTGCGTAATACTGCATAATTTTCTTGATGCTTGCATGAAATTAAAGCACGTGCCAGACAAAAGGCCTCCATTTTGATTGAGTTTGGGTTTCAGCTTGAGTAATGTCTTTTTTCCGGCACTTGACCTACAGTGTTATGGATCACATGGCAAAAATTGTCTTTTCGGGGAGATGTCCTCCATTTAAAAAATATTTGACAAATTAGATACCACACCTAACGTGGGGTTGGATAATAAATATTGATCAATGTAACAGTTTACAAAATATATTTGATTAATAGGTTTGTTTCTTTACAATTCACACTTTGCCGGGGGATAATTGATTCTAGCAAATTTCAAATAATTAATTGAAAGTGAACGTCTCAAACGCATATGACCGACATTTTACGTACTTGAAATAGAGATAAACAAATTGATTTTTGGGCAGACAAACAGGAGCCACAGTAGAAGTAGTAATAGTCATCGTCATCGTTGTAGTAGTAGTAGTAGTAGTAGTAGTAGTAGTAGTAGTAGTAGTAGTAGTAGTAGTAGTAGTAGTAATAATAATAATAATAATAATAATAATAATAATAATAATAATAATACTTCAAGGATTATATTTAGTAAATGAGTAGTAATAGTAGTGGAAGAAATAGCTGTATTAAACAGTAATAGTAACATCTATAGCAGTATAGCTGCTGCAGCAGTAGCAGTAGTAGTACATGTAAGAACCTTCCACCACAACATGCGTAAGTAGTATAGAGGCATGTCAACAATCTCTCCATGGTGCATGTTGCAGATGCAAACATCTTTACCTTAACATTGTCACACTATTAGGTGGATGTTCTCTCTGTCAAGCGCCATCTATAATTTTGATGTAAAGTGTTCTTGGTTAGACCAGAATCTTGTTCATTTGACAGCCATAATTAGTGTGATATTAGACAAGCCCGCATTTGCAACATACAACGATAACAAACAACTGATTGTAATAGCTATACAGAATGCAGATTAAAAATCAATGTCACCGGTAGAATCTAAACGGGGGAGGGGCAAGGCATGTTTAGGCCTAGATCCGTAAAACTTAATAGCTGACCACTGGTGACTTCGTGTTTGAGCCTCTGAATCAAAGTGGATGCCATAAATTTATTATCAAACATAATCTATAGTTACGTTGCACCTCCCGTGACTAAATTATGTTTTGCTGGTGACGTGTTTCTTGAACTAACCGTTATGCCAATAATTAAAAGATGTATTAAATACACTGTCACGTGAAACAGTCTTGCCAAAACTTTCTGGTCATAAATCTTGAGATCTTTTAAGTATCCCTTTTCTATCCGGAGATTTAATTGGCCTGTAAGACAAATTATAACAAGTAATTGCCGATAAATCAATCATAAACATGTTTTGACAGTTATTAATAAGTCAATGACCAGGAAATTGAAAGATCTCTATGGAGGTGTTGATTGGTTGATGAAAGTACGTCAATTGAATCAGAATTTATTATCATAAACCCAAACTATGCTTTGGTCTGATGCTTTTGGCTAAACGCTCACAGACTCGATAACCAGTCTAATGTTTGATCTACGCCCAAATAATTATTTATAAATATGCAAATCAGAAGATCATGCGATGGAACTAAAAGTGGAAAATTCTGTAGGCCGGCTGTAGCAAAAATGTCCTTTTTGTGCTTTATGGGGTCAAAAATATAAAATTGCTGAGTTTTTTTTTCTTTCTTTCTAAGTGAAGAAAAACGCAGAAAAAAGACTTTAAGCAAGGAAATACTACTTCCATTTTAATCATAGCATATACAAGTGATTGAAAATGTATGTATACATCATCTAAGTTATCGTCGGAGGAAAATGAAAGGGTTGAGTGAGAAATATTTAAAAATAACTTGACGCTTTCATAAGGATAAGGTAAAGAAATTCGGACCGATAATATATCTTTACGAAACTTTTGATTTATATATTTATAATGGATAAATAAGAATAACAGTTGGTTGTTTATTAAACAAAATTCACAGAGGAGACGGAGGGAAATATTGCATGAAAGATAATTGATACTGTGTTAATCAACCCAAATTAAAGATTTGGGGGAGGGGGTTCACACTTACATTTGACAAAAGTTTCCAGGTATGTACTATGCATGAACAAAAATGAAATTTGTAGATAGGTGCTTCAGTACGTAACCCCCAAACTCAGCATTAACAGTTTTCCAAAAAATGTAGATCACAGAAACCACAATTTTTACTTTTCATGGGTGCTAATGTAATTGATATACGTGCAAGCGCACGTGAGATTACACGACCATACACACAACGGTCTCCTTCTAAAGAAACTGACCTAGATGTCAATACAAATAAAATTATAATATTCAATGGAGCTTGAATAGTGCATGTATGTCACTTTCACCTGCATGTACATTCTGCTTCATCCTCGCTAGTCGAGATTCTTCGATCCACTTGGTTAAACACATACATCAAATGAGAAACAAAGTGGATCGATGGTCCTTGCTTAAGGAAGATGTTTCCGCCCATGTTCATGTAAACACAGCAAACAAATTTAATGGCTGTATATTGACAAGTATCCTGGCCAACTGGACCTTTTGCTGATAGTAGTACCCTCCACAGAGAACGCACTATTGGCGATAACTGGATAGGATTGACCCGCGGATACGTGCTATGTAATATAATCCAAAATTTCTACTATATGCACAAGATATATCTAATTATAATGTTTGAAAAGTGTAATTTGCTCATGTGGTAGATATAATATGAGCTGCTAATATTAATATGGAAAAGCGCCCTAAATCTATTCCGATTCGGACCCCAAACGAACACTTACAAAACGACCGATTTGCTTGTGTAGACATAGTAAACTCCATGTCTGACCTAACGTCCCCATTTAAATGCCATTATTATATGCATGTAATAGAACACTGAAATGTATATCTCGTTAGGATAAAGAGGGTTACATTTAACAGAGGCGGCATCTCTGATGCAATTATTTAAAAATAACTTTTTTTCCAAGTAGTTTTTATCGCTATCACTAAAAATTAGGATCTGGTGTATTTATTTTCTTAGTGTCCTTTATATGCTATATAAGAGTTAAAAATTAATACATGTAAACAGTTTGAAAAATGATGAATTCTATGTGAAGTTTTAAAAAAAATAATTGAAACAGAAACCTTCAGTTCTTACGTTTGATGAACTGTGAGAGTTTTAATTCTCCCTCTCAATCCAAAAGGCGAAAAGAAAGAATAATAAACCAGGAGATAGCTCACAAAAGATGCGAAACATCCTGAAAAAAAAAAGAAATTTTGAAATCTCACGATATAAAGACTTCAATAATTCCTTAAGCGTTTTTTTCAAGCTCTGATTTCTGTTATACATTGTACTACACTGCTGTAATCAGTTCACAGTCATAAGTAGTTATATACCTGAAAATCAAACTGATGTCTTACATGTTTCTTGCTGTCACACCTAGATCAGTGGGGGTTTTACATCCTGAATTTACCCAAAATTATCCTTTAGAATATTTAGAGTCATGGCGCGATAGAAGATGGAATGGGAGACAGTAATAATCCACGCCCCACACCCTAAGTACCAAAAGGAATGGCGCTGACGGGATTTGTTTCTTTTTTGTTTTTTTTTTCAGCTGATATTTTCATAGTATTTCATCTTCGCATAAAACATACACGCCAACACTTATTCACCATTTATAAACATATTCAGCTCTGTGTGTGTGTGTGTGTGTGTGTGTGTGTGTGTGTGTGTGTGTGTGAAAATTCTGCAAAGAGATAAAGATGGCTTCAGATTGAAATTTGAAATTTAGCACGGCTTTCTGCAGAAGCAGTAATGCTGAAAACTTAAGGAAATAACTTAAATTGAATATTTTTGTAAAAATAATAATGGAATTAGATTTTACATCTACAAAAAGATCTATAATTGACAGTTGGTTTCATTATCCCTCAAATAATACAACTTTCGAGTTCAGAACACGCACATGGATGAATTGGGGATGGGGTGTTTTTGTTTGCGTTTCTTTTTTTCGGTGTGGGGCTTTTTGTTCTTTCTTTTTGTTTTGGGAGATTTGCCTTTTTATTTCTTGCTCTTTTTTACAGTATTATGTATTATATCGCATTAAACTCAATCATGTGGTTTGCAGAATAAAAGCAAAAAAAAGCTTGTACAGAATGGTTGTAAAAGATAATAAAAAGATTTTGGCCGATACAAAATGATTTTGATATTAGCAATAATGAAATACATACAATTATTTTAAACTAATAAATATAAATTTATATCAGTAACCACAGTACACAACTCATAAAGACGGAATAAGCTTAAAAAAATTAATTTGAATCCGTTTCATATTATTACAGTTAGGCAGATGTATAATAAAATGGCCTCCTTTGCTCCATTGCACATGGTCCTGGCAGTACTTTAAAAAAGGAACTGCGGTCAGACCACAATATAATGTTTCCGGTTGGGTATGGTGTCAGGTAGTACTATCTAAATTTAGGTGTGTTGTTAGGCTGTGCTTTTTACTGTGAAATATTAATGACACTAACTGATGGACTTATTGGGAAGGATTCATTTCGATTTGCTTTTTATTTTATTTTTTATTTTGGTTGTGAAAGTTCTGCGTGCGCGCGCGTGTGTGTGTTGGAAGTGCACATGTAATGTAAGTATGAAATATGATCAAGAAATGGTTTCGTTGAACCAGAAATGGAATCATAAGACAAGTATATTTTAAGCCACTGAGAAAAATAAAATGCACCTTACAAATTGCAGCGTTTGTTAATGCACTACAATAGCACTCTCACCCTACGGAATCCTAGTTTCATTAGAATGTTGGTCTGAATTCAGCTGGAAGTAATGTCTGTACGTAATACTTAGTAAAATAATTAGTGGTTTGACCCCAATTTCACGATGCGAGTTCATGGTTATGTTATAGGTCTTGTGCACTATCCTACATGTCATACAGTGCGACTAATATGGATAACGTGTCTTCAGTGGAATATGTCCCGTTACCATGTTCCAAATAAATAAATCCTTCGCTTTTTTAAGGACTGCCGATAATACATACCAATGTTGATCATTTATTATATACCCATTTAATATTACATTGTTGATTTGGCATTCGATACAGATGTTCAATCTGATTCCGTATGGCATTACTGATATTTCGCACATTCAGCCTGGGACTACTTCTACCATATCAATACTAGTCCATTTATTAAATATCGGAAATGATTTGTTGCTATACATTTAATTTATTACAAAATGTCTACACGCTTTTGTAATATTAAGAAATGCAGTCATATTGAGTGATAATGGTCACTTTTGTCGTTTTGGACAATGGGAGAATGTATTTTATAGTGAATAGCAGTTTATGGCCATTTCATCAGGTCAGCATTTTTATTTTTGACATGTTACTTCCAGATTACATCTACTATGATATCTATAAAAGAATTTAAACAATTTGAAAACCAGAAGTAAGATATGGTAAGATGGTTCCTATCAGACTGGATGGATAAACGTATTATTTGAGTAAACATACAAAATTAAGATGGTCTCTGGCAATATACACCGAAGAAATGTTTCGTTTCTTTGAATGTAGGCTAAAATTCAAATAATGTTTTATTGACTTTAATATTTTTGTAAGCATGCCAGTTAATAGCAAGCAGAGCATGAAAGTGACAATACTATTTCATTCGTGTCATAAATTCTATATGAAAATGATATTTGTACAAATTATCCTGGTATAATAACAATTTCCCAGTCAAAGGTACGTAACTCTAGCAAACTCCTAAACTAGAACGATTCTCATTTTTTTCCCTTCAATATCTCTTACTTTCTAATTTACTTTTTAACACCATTGCTTCCACTACTATTAGTACTACACAAAAAATACTACATAATAATAATAATAATAATAATAATAATAATAATAATAATAATAATAATAATAATAATAATAATAATAATAATAATAATAATAATAATAATAATAATAATAATAACGTAAATTATTGCATGGATATACAAGAAGGCCTATCCAAAAATTGGTGAACACAATTATGCTAATGATGCTGTCGTCTGAATGCTGAAACATGTGAATTATTCAAGGTGACATCAACATAAATTTGCATACAAACTAAGTAATTATGAACGAAAGAATGTTGGTGAGTGAGACGATATAATTCCATAACTACGTTAAGAGATGATGCTGTATGTTGGACATTACTGAAACAATATTGTCAATCAAAGTCAGCCAACATATGCATAAGCAACAATGACAATCAAAATCATCCCAGGTTTCATCCATGGCATGAATGTCATTCATATACTGCAAGTAAAGCAAGTCGGTCTGATAATCAAGTGCTAAAAGTCTGCTAAATGTTGTATAATGTTGAGAATTGAACTCAGCAGATGTCTCATAAATATTCAGAGGCATACTAAGTTTGGTCGAACCCAGTTAAAATTATTTTAGTTATTATTTTAGTTATTGTGCTGAATAAACGTTAACTGGTCTGACAACCAGAAGCTATAACTCGGTTAAATAGTGAAGTGGAACTAAAATAATACAATTTTGGCAAGGCTCTATAAATATAAACTTGTCTACCAAATATGGCTAAAACACAATCATTAATATAGAAGTTGTTGAGTAGAAATTTAAGTTGGTTGTCTGTCATCCTTGAGCTATAATTCTTATATATTCAAAATATTGACAACAAAGCTTTGTTGATGCCTCATCAATATCGATATACCTATACAATTTGGCTCAGATTCTATTGTAATTAATGGATTCATTTCACGAGAGTGAAAGTGGGTGGGACTTATAAGCAGGGATTATAATTTTTCTAAATGATCGGACACAGATCACTGAAATCTCAGCCAATGTGTTATGAAGATCAAGCTGCATACTAAATATGAATGAAATGTCAACTAAATTCATCAAGTTGTTTTGCGGAAAAAAAGCTTGGTGGATGTTACTGTCAAAGGCCATACCTCTCCTAAACGATGACGTAGAATTCAGAAAATCAACATCAGACATGATCTCATTAATATTTTACCAAACCCAAGATATGTGTTATTTGTATTAACGCATCTGTTTATAACTTTTGTTACATTTTCCTGATTATTTGTTTGATTATGAAGAGTTGGTGCTGGGAACAGTGATGGAAGAGAAACATGAAAAGATTTACATATAATAAACACACAGACGTACTCTTATAATACCGTTCATTGAGTGTTTGTGTGTGTGTGTGTGTGTGTGTGTGTGTGTGTGTGTGTGTGTGTGTGTGATTTGGATTTTTAATGTAGCTTTAAAAATATTTCAGTCATATCGCTACGATACCTGCAGCTTGGCAGCATTTAGTGATGTATATTACTCACCAGTTCTACGAACCAGCGACCTCCCCGCATCCGAGACGAACGCTCTACATACTTAGGCCACCGGAGCGGTCATTCATGGGGTGAAAGGAGAGAAAAGGTTAAGAGTGCCCACACATACATCAAGACATGAACACCCCTGGAAAGGGTAATAGAACTCACTTATACACAAAGAGGATAATATCACAAACAAAACAGAATGGTGCTGTGTTTAAGTTTTAGTTCTGAAAGACATAATAAATATACATACGCAATAAAAATCAAAGATTTATGGCAATGATTGACCAGTCAATATATCTCATATATCTAGGTGTCTCTGATAAGGGTTTTGTGTGTTCTCATTTATATTCTAGAAATCAATGCCAAATGTATTTCCCTGCTTGCCTCGACAGGACTGGCACATCTTGGTACATGTACTATATCTGTCGAAGAACAGTTTGAAATCCCGTTCCTTATCCTCCAGCTCATGGAGTTACACCTGGTGGCTGATGCGCAGTTCATTTATCCGTCCTTCTTCCTCATATTGCACCTGCTAGCTGAGTATATTTTTTTTACACAAATGGTCTGATTTGTGATGATATCCAAATTTAAGTGGGATGAACATAATTGGCGTTAGGAAACAAATCCATTTAACTGTCACTAAGTAACTTTTAAAAAAAATTGAATATTCATACTTCAATGCTTCCTGCATCCAAGGAGTCTTTGTTAAAGGATGATTTTTAGGGATTCAATGGCTCTGCTGCGAAAGGAAAACCTTTGTTTGGCTTTGTCGAGCTTCTGCTGCTACTATTGGCGGTATGTTTCAAATAATGAATTGAAATGACGATAATCAATACGTCTGAGTAAATAGTCCAGTTTCATATGTCCTTGTAACAACCTCAAGTTTCCAATCGCTGCTCCAGTGACACAATACACAGTTAATACTTGACAGACGACAAAAGACGATCTGATCTTCAAGTGCTCGTTCATTACACTCACCTACTGTGGTTGTTCATTTCGTAGTCCTTGGAGGGATGAACTCGGAGAATAGGATGCAGTGTTTAACATGTTTGTAACTGGTACTTCCCTTTGTAGTCAAACTCGTGATCTACGACACAAAAATTGAAACTGGTGGATACCTTACCCAAGCAACTTCTATTTCTTGGAAACATGTTTTCCCACCTTAAGAATTATCTGATCAATAATGCTTCGTTATCGAATACACTATCGTCTTTCTTGATCACTCGTTGTAAATCAAATAGGTGCAATGTTCCTTTAAACACTTCTTTGTTCATATCAAACAATTTGTGGTTCTCATAGACTCACTTGTCGCATGACACCAAACAATTTTGCCATCCACTTCGGTAAATAATCTTAGTGAAAAGCGCATTTTGTTTCTATAATGCGAACGCGATCCCCCTTCTGTAAGCGAATAGGTTCTGTTTGACTTTCTTATAGTAACATGTATATTTCGATTATCACTCTTTGTAAGACCACAAAATACGTAGTGATTTGTGTTTGATTACAATATTGACAAATTCAGTTTTGCCTGAAACTACATGGTTAGCAATCAGTGTAAAAGGGAAGAAGAAAAAGCAGTGACTCCCTACTTAGACGATATTGCCTTTTGTCAATCACCTTAAAAACGGAGGATACAGTCATAATTTAATAAGAGTAGCGTGGATCTTTCTGAGATTTGTCACAGAGAACACAAGACAATTTATACATTTTAATATATTTAATTGTGCATGGTACAACAAACATGTCCATATTTAAAAAATTAATGATTCGTTTCTTTCTTTTAAGCGAGTCAGTCTTTTGCATTGGCATAGACCTAGTGTCTACAAATGCATAGACCTAGTGTCTACAAATGTCGAATGCAAGAGTTTTCCAATCAAGAAAGGTAAATCAAGTACGACGAATTTCTTCTTCACACAGGGGCAGAAAAGTTTTAGTCATCAATAATCCGAAGCACTTTCAACACAATAACGTTTTCATGCATATACAAAGTTTTGGCCGTTATGTCTTTCAAGAACTGGTGATAAATTTCTCGGTAAGCGAAATCTAAGAAATTAAGTCTTTAACACATACAAGACACGTCATCCCCAACTCAAAGAAACTGTGTCATCTTGTCGAATCACTAGTTTTAAAAGCACGGTGTAATTCAAAAAGTCCTGAATCGTGTCATTTACTTTCTACCACGGGTTTCGGAGCAACACTGATGACACAAATCGTGGTAAGTGGAACCTTGTAATAGGTTTGTTTAAGACTAATATTACATATTGGCTCAAAAAGACAATTGCCGACTATGTTACAGCCGTTTTCAGTCAACTTTGTTTTTTAAATTTAGCATTAAATGTCAAATGTTATTCATTTATGCCCCTGGGTATGGAATTATTTGGGTTTCAGATTAATCTGTACAAAGGTGTGATACATGTATCCTCTCAGTTCCAAAGGTAAAATTTGAATTCATTTATCTTCTAAGATATTAACAGGAATTAAATTCTGGACCGGCAAACATCCGAGATGTTCACAGTATTCTGTATCTTTGTAATCTCATTCGTGGAGTTTCATTACATAATTGAGATAATGTACTTTATCTCCTCTCAAGTATGCAAATTCTGCTCTGGTTAACGATTTGGGAATAGATTTAGATGACTGTAGTGTCAAGAGTGATTCGTGAATATGTGCATGGTATCCATAAAATGGCACAAAACGGACATCTCTTTCGATAAAGAGGCGAGATAGTATTGCATCACTCTTGTTCCCGGACATGCAATCTCTCTGGATGTAGGGCACAGCATCGCGCGCGACTTCATTCAGGTTTCAGTAGTTGGGTCCATCCCGTTGTTTCAGTGTATAATTCAACTTTCTCAGTGAATATCTTTGCACATTACAGGAAATGATTGTACAAGACTAACAAATCAACGAGCTTCATATAATTCTTTAATTTACGTTTCTTTTCACCATGTTTTTGTGATTATGATATTTATCTGCACTTGTCATTTCTTTTAGAAAGCTGGGTACATAATGTTATAATCAGTCCATTGTGAATCCCAAATATGTCATGGTTAGTTATTGCTGTTCTTCATTTTTAACCGTTATTCAATTAGAAGAGATTATCTTGCAAGGATTAATAACAAATACAAACGTTAGAAGTTAAGTATATGTATATCATGGTTCCTGATGAAGAAAATATTGTGACATTTAGTTCTTTGTCTTAATGTTTTGATTTTGTTACACTAAATTTGTACAATATTTGATACAGTTATTTACTTCATTTAAATGAGTACAATTATTGGTCATTAACAAAAATTGTGTCTTAGATTGTTAACATTTTGATAAAGCAAAATCATCATAAAATAAAGTCAGTCGGACATTTCTATAATAAAATTAAACATAAATTTGTGCAAAGCATTGATACCTTCCAATTTAAGTGGTAATAAAAATAATTTCATGAAGTATAAGTATATTGAAGCAAGAATAGCTGAGCTAAGTCATGGGTTATCATTGTTTATAAATGTGTAAGTTTCTTATTTTTCAATTTAAGATTTGTAAGGAAATTTTATGAAATATGTAGATCTTTTATCAAACTGTTGTTTTCACACTGAATCAGGGACTCTCCTTTTGATGGAATATCCACATCTTGATGATGCCCACACTTCCTGGTAATACTAGTCCCTGCCTAAAGAGGAATCTAGTCCTTAACAAACAGCTTAGTTTTTAAAATCGTTATCCGTGTCTAGTGGACTCTTAATTTGGCATGTTGAATATTGACCTGGAAATACCTTTCCACAACACTGCAGAGACCTAAAACTTAATAATGATAGATTTTTTTATCAATTTAAACTAATATTCTCAACGTTTATTTTCTGATTCTTAAATTCTTGTGTAACACATGCGCTGACGCGGTAACATACATTTGTAAGAAAACGTTTTCAAAGAAAAAAAGGAATCAAAAATTTTTCAATTTGGATAAGTAGGGACATATGACGAACACAAGTCGACTTATGATGCATCGTCAACATAAACTCCACGTACCCACAATTCTAGACCCGGTCCCACCTAACCACCCTTCTACCCAACAGTTACTAGGATCCATGAACTAAAACAATTATCGTCTGCATAACGTATTGATGAATACAGCCATGTAAAATTACCTCTAAATTCATTGTTTCATGCAATCAGATATTGCAAGTCCTTGTTTTATTCCGGAATAGTCATATCCAATGGCAGTTTCATACTATCGATCTACAGAGCCCCGAGCAGCCAACAAAATCGCAGCAAAACCGAAAGTAGGTGCCAGTATTTGTGATTGGAGATATCCAATAGCAACAGTAACTGATGTCGACTGGGCAACAATAATTGCTGTCGACAGGGCAACAGTAAATGCCGTTAACCTGATACCCTGGTTCCCTTGAAACACCTTTATACCAGCTGTAGCACACTCTACTTTTTCTGCGGCCTGTAATAAACCGGAATAAAAGTTACTACCGGAGTAATTGTGTAATACACAAATAAAACGAATTTTTTTTTTCACTTTTCAAATAGATGTTTGGCCGTTTGATAAGATGCGCTGTAAGTGTTCAAACTAATAAAATAATCTGTTTTTTTTATTACAACGCAAACATTTGCAGTACTGGATGATATGGATATTTAACCTTAATTACATTAAAACAGATAGTGTAATATATCCTGAACTGAATTCTTTTACAAATAAATTATATTATTTGAACAAATAATGGATTTAAACATTCAACAGAGACACGAATATATTTGTACGACTAGGGAATGCTACTGCTAAAACAGAAGTTTAGACTATAGTGAATATAGGAGGTACATGAAAGGACTTGCTAAGAAAACTATTCCTTTAGTACGGGAGGATCTCATTGGGAAAAAAAAATTCTGCCAGAAAAATTATATGGGAGAACCGAATTTCATATTTGCCAAATGAAAAGAATATAAACAATTCTATATTCAATATATTCAAGATTTTCTACCTCGGTGCGAGCTATTCTAATATCCTTATAATTAATTATATAACTTCAACCTTTTTTCACTTACTTTCTATATGAGCACAGTTCTCGAGTTTGTACTGCTGATTAGAACACTACCGGTTTGAGTCAACCTCGTGAAACATACTATTATTTCTTCATAATTGAGGAAATGTTGAAACTCGGGTACAGGGAAAATGTCACTACAATTAACAAAGAATGTATATATTGTATGGACTTTTATGTATATGTAATTTAATTGCTTGTTTGTTAGTTTAATTATTTAAAAATTGTTTTAGAAATTCATTTCTGTTCTTACCTGATAAACAACCAGTAGTTGAAACATTGTGTCTAATTGCTGACCTTGATTCATAAATCAGTAAGGCTTTTAGTACACAACGTTTTTTAAAACAATTTATTCATTCTAAGAGTAAGATTCATTCAGTGAAATCAATGCCATACACGAGTACATGACAATCAACATTTGTTTATTGTTACAAACTTTATGTTTTCCCAGTGGGATGAAATTTTGATCCCATCAGGGAATCTGTTTTGCGTTTTAGTTGGGCTTACTAAATTCATATGCTAATAAAATAATCAGTTCAGTTGTGTTTTAAAACTTTGAAACTCAAATGTGCTTCGTTGTGACAAGTTTGAACTGAATATTTCTATTTTTTAGAATTATTAATTTATTTACCCTAAAAATACTAGTGTTCATCGGAATTCCAAACTGGAATAGTATGCTTTGTGATTCAACAAGGAACCGCTGACAAGGCAAAACTTTGAATGTTATCGAAGACGTCATCGGCTTCCATCTTTAATTTCACCGGGATCCGAACAGTGATTACTTATGACTTTTTATTGATAAGACATATTTTATTCTTAGATTAAGTTTTTAATTTGATTCATAAAAGTAATGTCTTTTGTCTTGTTTTCTATGGAAATAAACAATCTTGTTAAATTTTACAAAGCCTACACACGTAACAGGACCAACTGGGTGTCCATGTAATTTGCTGAGTTTCCTTTGTCAAAAAAAGCGATTGACCTTCTATTTGAGTATTATGGAAAAAAGACGATAAAGCTGCAGTTATTGTGTGTATCTTCATTCACATTTAGTGGCACATAAGCACTGTTTATCCAATATTAAAATGTTTTAGAAGAGGAATCTTTCGGTCTAACACGATTAAGTTTTTGAAATTGTTTTTTTTTTTATTTTTTACTAAGCGTTCTTTAACTGTTTTCTCTATGCCTGCTATAATAACATCAGCAGTACATCATCACTGGTACATTGTTTAATAAAATTTTGTTTTAAAAAAGAAACCAAAAACAGATCAAGGTGTTTTCTAGTTCAGTAACGGTAGCTATACTTCATCGACGTCATTGGAACAGTTTGATTTACCTTTCTACCAACTAATTAAACCAGTTTTGAAATGACACGATTGAAAGGTGCTCCTATTTTAAACAGACGTGACTAATATCTAACTGCTGACTGGCATTATCTGTTTAAATATAATAGCCATTCATGGCATGTTGCTTTAAATCAAATGTTACCAAATATGTTGATTGTGGGTATCGGGGCCATATTTGATGGCAAATCTGGCATCAATTTTAAATATACTGGAACGACTTTTAAACTAATAATCATTTCTGTCATATTTGGTCCCGTTTTATTGTGAATTTTCAAACGAAATTTGAAGGATTTTATAGGTTTTTTTTCTGCAATGACCATATTCTATGGAAGATCTGAACAATTCGGAGAGACTTTCATGATAATGATTTCTGTCAAATTTGCTCTATCAAGTCTCCTTTGACAAGTTGTACAAAAATGTCTCTTTTCAGTCACGGTGGTCATATTAGATAATGGATAAGTATCATATTTTAGCAACTCTCAGAGGCCTTCATATATTCTGTAAAATCCTGTCAATTGGTTATGTAGTTTATAAAAATGTGTAAATAATAACTGTGCACAGGTACATGATGGAAAAGAAGTGGTGGATAACAAACGATGCAATAAGCTTGCATGGTCTTATTATTTAACATAAGATTGTTTATTCTGTTTCATTGTTGAGTACGAAACCATTTCTGAAAATCTTGTGAAACTCCTAATATGTCCACAACATACCTGTAAAAGCAATTTTTGGTCTCAGACATCGATCTTAAAATTGATATCATGAATAGAAATTATTCAACTTGCATCAGATAATGTTAACATATATATGTATGCTAAGTTTGGTTAAATCTGTAACTGAAATAGTTATTTGAACATAAAATACTAATTTAATTGGTATTATTCAAAGTATTTATGAATATAACCACAAATTAGACTTGTTAAAAATTTAGTTCATATGTTTTTGTATTATCATGCTCCCAGGTTAGTGCAGCTAAACCTTCAGTGAAGACCTTTGACCATAAGATCAATGTCAAATTGCTAACAACGTCTTCATTATAATGCATCTAAATTAAAAAATTGGTCAAAATTCACAAGAGTACATGTCCAAGTCGTTGCATTCAAAAGTTTCGTTAAGTACAAAAATACAAACCGTGCAAAAGATAAATTTGTGATAACAAGATGTTCAAGTTGGCAGCTATAGTGTATTGTTGGAGATCTGAATAACACATTTTTCATTCAAAATTAAATTTGCTATAATGGTGTTCTAAGAAAAAAAGTAGGTCCAATGGAGTATCCGTTCAGGAGAAGTTGCCATATATATGATAACACAACTATTGGAATAGTCATCAATGCAGCTTTTTTGGAGGATACATCAGCATCAGAATATTACAAAAATAACACGATGATGGAAACAAATTTTTGGGGTTGGGCTGTTGTTTGGGTTTCATTTTCTTTTACTCTTGGTATACAAAGCTGTTAAGGAGGAATAGTTATGAGATTTTTCAAATTGTAGAAGGCAAAATTAACATCATTTTCATTTGGGACCAACTATATATAGTGAGAAGTGTTCTAATACGAAACCTTATTTCGATAATAACATCTTGATTAAAATGAGTAGTAATATGATTTTCAAAATGGCTACCATGGTGACCATACTACATGTTGGATTCGTGACATTTTCATTTAGGATCAATTAGACAGCACAATAAGTCTTGTAATGAAAAGCACATGGCGTTAATGTCACACATTCTTCTGGAGTAATGATGACAATATTTGAAAATGTTCATTTTGCATGCATGTTAGCTGTCAAAGCGGCATAATATTTGACTATAAGAAAATTGCAATGAATGTCTGTGCAAAATTTCATTGGTAATCTCCAAATAGTTTATATGGAGAAGCAATAAGATTTGTGCTGTCGGACGAACGGCAGACAGATGATAGCTGGACAACAGGTCATCCCATAAATCCTTATCACCTATGGCTGTTGAGTTAAAAACTGAGACTAGTTCAAAATGCATTGAAATGATTTGTGTAGTGAGCTGTGCCAAATATGTAGGGTCCATTCATATCGATAAGGGAAAAAAGAAAAATTAAAAATCAAACTCGATGCTTTTTTGAGTTTTATGCATTAAAACTGCGTATTTATTAGGGATCATTGTCACATCAGCACAATACCTTTTATACAGTTCCAATCAGATGTTAAGTTTTAAAAGGTGCAATTATTAGTCACTGCCACAAATTTAGGAAAAAAACCCTCTCAAGCAAAAATATACATATAATAAAATATACGAGGTAAAGATATTAAGCTTCTGGGAAAAATTAGTAGAATATGTCATTTTTATCAAACAAGACTCCCATGACATGACTATTGGCTGAAAAGAACTTCCAGGAATTCAAGACCATTTCTGCATTTGAACTGCTGAGTGTTGAAACAAGATCTAATATTCTTCAAGAAATTTTTTTAATTAGGTGCTGTATATATCAGATTGGTACAGTGTTCAATAGGATAAACTATACATCATTTAGGACAAACAATACACCACAAGAAGTGTTATGGTGGAAAGGACACGCAGACCGTCATCCTTTTTAGAAAAGCAACAATAACAAAGGTTTCAAGATGGTTGCCAGAGTGGCATATTTAATATTAGATTGGCAACATCTGCATTTAGGACCAACGAGACATTGTATTAAAGTCTTTAGTGAATGCATGGCATCAATAACACAAGCCGTTTTGGAAATGAAGCTATACACATATTTTTAAGGTGGCTATTCTGGCAAATAAAGAAGTCAGATTGGGATTATTTTCATTTACAAACAACTTAACCTCACAAGAAGTCTTTCAATGAACAAACCATGCTAATAAAACATTTAATTCAGGAATAGTGATAACAAGATTAAAGAAGGCCACTGCAGGAAAACAAAACTAGATGTCTGAGCAGTACCATTGTTTTCAGGACCACCTAGACATCTTAAATTAGCATTTAGGAAAAACCCCATCTTGACACAATCATCCATCCAGGAATCGTAGCAATACAAAGCTTCAAGATGGTCAATCTAATGGCCATATTGTAAGTGAAGGCAACACCCTTTTTATTTACGACCGGCTAGATATGATAAGGAGTCTTCTGGTGAAATCCCATGGCAATATTACTCATCATTCATGATTAAACAATATCAAGATTTTCAAGATGGCTTCTCTGGAGGTCCTTTTTCTCATGCCTTTTATATATTGGTTTAAAGCACTGTAATGCAATTTAGGTTGCTATTATTCTTATTTATTGCAGAACTTTGATTTATTTCCCTTTGTTCTGTTGATAATATCTATTTACCTAAATTACATAAAAATAAACACTTTATATAAACATTATTTACAATATGAAAATTGATAATGCACAATTACAATAAGAGACAAAGCTGATATAATAAAACTTAAAATGTAAACAAGCACAACATCATAGGATGAGTTCATTTGTGCAAGTATTGTTAGCTCTGGGTTCATCCATTCCTTCCTAATATGGTGCTGATTATGGTATGTGGGACAGAGATACAAATTTAGCAAACATTTTCACTTTTAAGGTTCATCTTAAATTTAGACGCTAAATGTTTAACTATCTGATAAATTTTTATGCACACTCAGTCACAAAATTATAGATAAACTGAACCAAAATTTTTGAGTGCAAAAGTATCTAACTACCGATAGTAAGCAAGTCTGAGCATGGTCACCATTATTACCGCTGAGAAAACTCTGTATAACAAAACATCTACAGCTCAAGTCATAAATATATAGGCTGAATCAACTGTTCTCTGCCCCAATGTAGTAGTTTCTGTTGTTGTTGTGGGGCTTAACGCCATTTTCAGCACACGATAGGCTAGATATGGCGGCTAGTATTAATGGTGGAGAAAGAAACCGGGAAATCACCAGAAAGAACCACCGGTCCACGAGAAGCTACTGGCAAGCTTTCTCACATATCCACATTCCCCGAATCTTAGACTCGAACCCACGCAGACAGAGGTGAGATGGCAGTGATCCGTAACTAACAGCGCTTTAGACCACTCGGCCACTAACCCCCCCCCATGTAGTAAGTGTTCCAACTCTAAATATCAAAATGCATGTATAAAGCATAAACTCAAGTTTACTTTTTATGAATATATTTTATACACCTTTCTCCCATTTATGCTGCATTTTCATCTAATAAATAAATAAATATTACCATCTAACTGATCAATCTCATGTCTATTCCCTGAACCACTGCTAATTACATATTTATCAACTTAATGGACACTCAGTCTAGAATTATCTAGGTGCTTTCACTGATATATACTGACATTCAAAGCGTTGATTTTCACTCTCAAAAATTCCAATTTGCTTTCATTCCATTCACACTTGGATAATTAAGGCATGCAATAAAATCCAAACTGCATTCATTTTTTATTTCCATGTCAAATGAAAGATTTTACTCGATAAATATATGATCTCAAACGGGTAATGATTTAATATTGAATTTATTTAACAAGTTGAATAAATATAATATTAAATTGTTACAGATTTGAGATTCTTTTTATCACATAGTTCCTATTTTCGTAGAAATATAAAGAAGAATGAATAATTTCGTTCTTTCTGATAGACAGTGCACCTTTCATTTGTTGTGCATAAAATATAGTCCCAAACAAAGCTGAACTGGTAAAAGTAGATTGTACCATTTTTCAAGTTATAAATCAAAGAAAATGCTTCCATCCGAATAAACAGAACATTTTATAATGACGAAATCATTTTTCAAAGCAGAATTATCAATGATGATGCTGTCATCTTGTTTGATATAGTTCACAGTACAGCAGGCTGACAGTAGAGTACATGTGTACCCTAAAATGTCACTTTCAGAACTAAACGTTACATTGTTGCGATTTTTATGTAAAATAAGATACCTGATGCGAAAATTTCCTTATTTACTGCAATGCATTTGTGACCAGATATTTGTAGTGTTTGATTTGGAACAATATACCACACAGAAAACGTCAACAAATTTCTTCTCGTGTCAGATTTATATCCCATATATGCTATGTAAAGATGCTGTGATTGGATAGTTCTATCAGCTATGAGACACATTCATGTCAGATTATTCTGTGAACAGAGATGAGTTTATTTAATTCTTTAAGTTGACATTTAAATCACGGTTGAACATATGGTGTTTTCTATATCTATGTTATACCCACACCAAAAACCCGCTATTTATTAGTTTTACTCTTATTGTTCTTCTTGTCTTGTAGTTTTGTGCCATTTTTCTTATGGTGATATTGTTAACCATGACATAACAAACCCCTGTGGGGGTAACATATCCATATTCAGACAGCCGAGATAATTATTCCTCTATTTTCCGTTCACGAAACAAGTTTCAAAAAATGGCTGCCAAACTATGTTCATTGAAAGCAAAACATTCCAGATGGCGCGATTAAAAATATTTTCCCACGATCACTGTTAATCAGTAAAGAGGATCATGCACAACAATTTCATGGGCTTATTGGACTAATCAAAATGACATAAAGAGCAGCAGGGGGGGGCGACCTGCACAAGATTTCCAGGCCGTTACAGGTCTATCTAAACCTTCCTTCGAGCCCTTATTTTTTCCACGTAAAAGTGCCGACGACTGAGATTTTTCAGTCGTCCCATATTAAAACCCACGTGAAGCCCCACGGAGATGTTAACAGCATGGACATCTTGTGTAGGTCGCCGGGGGTGTCTGTGGGTTAGATAAACGGAGAGAATTTTTGTCCAACTAAGATTTTACAAATAAACTAATTGTTAGTGTCTCCCCTCGTAAATCAATCAAATTACCACTTTGGTCAGTAAATCTGAATTTAAGTTCACTAATCAAATCACTATGACAACGCATATATACCGGATTAGTCGGATCATCAATAATTAAATATCCCGGACTTACAGACGGCGCTGTCGAATAAAGTAAATCCGATGGTTGGGCCTTATCTGATTTTTCCATGTCAATCTGATAACTTCCTTGGACAGCACTACATGTTAAATATAATGAAATAACTTCTGATATATTTACGTTTCCCGGGGCTAAATGTCTTCCATCACCTGTGGATGAATTATTATGAGTTAATATAGGAGATTTTGGTTGTTTTTCTTTCCATGCTTGATGAATTTTATTAAATCCTTCTTCAATCGCCAAATCAATGATTTTCTTTAACTCAGATACGTCTTCGGTTTCCGTAGAAGGTTTATGAATTTTATTTATTATTTTATACCCACCCGGATATGCAGTCATATTTTTTCTATAATATATAAAAAGAGGTGTGCCATATAATTCATGATTTTTATCATTAATTCTAGTAAATAATTTTGAATAAAAATCTTTACCATCGGCAATGATTTTATTACATGCAGAGACAACATTGATAAAATTATCTCTGGTTAAATTACCAGATCTTAATTGTGATATTAACAACATAAGATCATTATACATTCTGTTAAAATTTAAAACTGTTGGTTTAATATAATCTGTATTGGGTTCTTTAATGATAAAGCGCCTATCAAAAATATTTTCAAAAGTTTTATAACTTCTCGATGGATTTTCAGGTTCTATTACATTTGTCATATAATCAGATTTCTTAGGTTCTGGAGTTGATTCAATATCACTTATAGGTGGATCTTCAGGCCATCCTAATACTGTTCTTATTGAACTGTTATATATGTCAACGGAATATCCTTCCTGAATTTCAATAATCGATGATAACGCCGGTTCATTAATTAAAATTTTTATTTTTGATTCTTCTTTTTTTTTATCAGTATCAGTATCGGGGGTTTTTGGTTCTCCAACAATTGATTTTATTCTACGGGCAAATTCATTATTTATATTTTCAATTTCATATGATCCGGCGGGTATACTAACAACATTCCAATCTGGAGTTCCATCAGGACGATTTTTATATGCAAAAACCAAAGAATTATTAGGTCGTAAGTTACCAAATTGTGTATTTCTAATATTAGGCCAACTATTATACACTCGGAGTTTGGCCAATGCTATCTCGTGTATAGAAATAGGAGATGGAAATTTAACGACAAATTCGGGGGATTTTGACGATATTGCAATCATATTCATTTGTCGTGGAGTTGTATTTTCTGATATCTGATGAAGTAACTGAATCTCTGACATTTATTTAATTTATTTTAAGTTTTCAATAGAACATCGCCGGTAATTTTTGTCATCGCAGAATTATATAACTCAGTTATTGTCGTAAATTCTCCTTCGGTTATTATTGAATCATCAAGTGATGTTGAAATCATTGATGAAATCTGTAAATATGCATTTTCAATAATTTTATATTTATCTAAGTAACTATTAAGTTTGTCCTGTGAACATGATAACAATTTCTTAATAATTGCCGTTGAAATGCCCGCGGTTGTGGCAATAGATGATATTATAATAGGCACAACTATCGGCGCGGTCATAGTTACCGACGATAATATAATACCGGTGCCAGTGAGAACACCAGAGATTGAATAAACTATAACATCAATGGTGGTAATTCTACGTTGATATTTTTTAATCTTTATTTGATATTCATCGGTGAGTGTTTTAAGTTTAGCCAAATATTCTTTGACAGTATCATATCGAAAATTAATCGCATTAAAATTAGATTTATTCATGTTTTATTAGTAATGTTTTCATCTTTAAATAATTTCAGGTGCGAGAAATTCCAATATGTATGGGATTTGTAAATTATCTAAAGAAGTATCTTGTGGAGTAATTTTAAAGGCTAATCTCATAACATTAATAATAGGAACTGGTATTTGTATAATATTAAATGTTAACATGTTATTATATGGCCCTTCTATTATAGTAATATTACCATAACAACACTGAATTTTAAAAATATAATTAGATATTAACGTAAGTCTGTAAACACCATTTGTCAAGAAATCTGAAAAAAGATTATTAGTATTTTTACTCCAATTAATCTTACCAGAATCTACAACGTACGAAATATGTTTTATTTTATCCTGTGTATGTGTAATTTTTATTTTATCTAATTTTTCACTTATACTAGGAAATGTTAATGTGATATCCGCCGGTCTTATATTTGCTTTACCAAATAATTTTTTCATAATATTTTCGTGTCTTCCTACATCTCCTCTTACGTTTTTAGTATAATCGCTTATATGAGCATCATACTCAGTTTTTAGACTAGTCAAAACATCAATTGCGGTTTTAATATGTGTCATTGAAGTGGGTGATTGTCGTGGATTACCTAATAATTCATTTAAGAAATTTTCAAATTCGGTTATTTTGGTGGTAATTTCATCAAATCTAATACTTGTGTCTCTAGAGATTGCATCAAAAAGATTATTATCAACAAATTGAAATATATTTTTACTAGGTGATAATTTTCCTCCCTTAAATACCGCGATAGTGTTATCACCTGCGGTGGGATTTTTTACCAGTAAATCATCCACGAAAATATTACTAGTTTTTAGTTTACCTTGATTAGTTTCAAATACAACAACTTCACCGGAATCTATATTTGACAAGTTTAATATTCCAACTATTTCATCTTTGATTTTTTTTGTTATTTTCGCTATGTCAATATCGGTTTTTTCATCTTTTATTTTTCTAGATCTTCCCCAGATATCAACCATTATACTTTTATTAGGTTTTTAATAGAAATTATTGTTGATTTTTACCACTAGTATAATCATGAACGACCTTATGTGGAGCTTTATCAGAATTCTTAGATATTTCTGAAAGAATATTTAATACTTCCCGACCACATATCGGTGGATCAGTTATTTTCTGTGTCGGTAATGTAGAATAATAAAATGGACTTTTTGTTTCAGATATATATTGGAGAAATTCCTCCGGTGGTGGTAATCCATATGAATCAAAATAAATAATACTTTTAGGATTAATAGCGTATGCAACCCAATGAGTTCCTGGTCCTGTACTATTATCAAGATTAATAATTCCAGTTTCCCTTATCATTGGGTTTAACGGTAATTTATCTTTCATAAAAACTCCTCTAAAGTTTTTTATAGATAATCTTTTTACTTCTTTGATAAGATCCCAATTGGACATTGGTGTTACCATGGTGGTCTTCCTAATCTTAGACCCCTTCCCTTTTTTTTATATCCTTGTCCAGTCACTTTTTCAGCGATTGTACTGCCCGCCACACTAGCAAGTTTATTAGCCGCCCCTAGTGCAGCGGACTTGGCCATTGCTGGTGCTGCTGCCTTGGCCGCTAAAAGTCCCGTTTTGATTAATGCTGGTAAAATTGCAAATAGAGGAAATATTCCCCCATTTTTTATCATATGATTAATGGCCATCTTTGAAAAATGAAGTCTAATTCCGTGTCTATTTTTCAATGAGTTATCAAAACGTTTCTTTTGATTTGCCGTCAATGATAATTTATGTGTTCCACCAGATATTTGTTCTGGTTTTAATGTTATTGAAGTTCCACAATCTTTGGCGGTTTTTGATTGTAATTTTTTTATTTGATTATCTGTTAGTTGGACAGAAACAGTAATATATTTCATCTTATGTAGATAAGATTATTATTTAATTGAGTTCATCATGAAAATTTATTAATATCAATTACATATTTTCTACTGGTGCATCAACTAATGACATATGACCACCAACACTTTTAATCAACATAGATTTATCACAAAGAATAACAGCAAATGCTCTGTATCCACCCACAGGAATATCTCCTACTACTGCATTAAATGTTATATCAACAACAGATTCTTTAGTTAATTCTAGGTGTTCTAAGGAAAAATAATAAATAGGATATAATCTTCGAAAATCAGACTGAGATATTTGTAAACCAGTATCAACATTTTGATCACGGCCCATGAAAGACCATAATTGATGATATACTCGAGCAATATTATAATCAGCAAAATTAAATTTTATAGGTTCTGTTGGTTCTTGTTGTCCATTTATTCTTAATGAAACTTCAGTTACACCCAATGGATCAAATATCATATGTGATCTAGCTTGTTGACCCTGACCAGATGTTCGATCTTTATTTTGTAATGCTACAAATATATGTCTTGGAGCCGAAGTCGCCCTCCTTCCAGCTAAATTCCAAGCAAATTCTCTTCGATCACTTTCGAAAAAATCTGTTGTTGTAGTTAACCAACTTACTAAAGTACTCCCGTCAGATTCCATCCAAGTCAATAAACGCTGATTAGTAGATAATGATGGAGTTAGTACTGGCATCCACAAAATTAATTTTTCTAAAATAACTTTTCCATCGTCTAGTGCCCTATTTGCTTCAGTATTATCTTGATTGGGTATTCTCCAAAGGGCATGATTATCATCACTTCTTCGTATTAATATAATATTATGTCTGGCTCCATATATAACTTTTCTGACATTTCTACAAAAACCAAATATATGAGATAATGGAATAGCACATGAAAAATATCTATTGTCATTTGATAACATTCCATTTCGAGTTGCTTGACCTATATTATAATGATTATTTGTTTTTAGAAGAATATCAAAATCGGCACCTGGTCTAGGACTGTATCCAGGTGGTTGGGGGTCTGATGCTGTACCTCGTGGAGTACGTAAAAGTTCATACTGATTTGTATCGGGTTTATCAAAGGAATCTTTATAAAACATCATAGTTGGGCCGGCCGATCTTATATAGTCATCTGAATATCTAGCTAATCCTAATATTGTTGTCGCGATATCAATACCATTAGTTACAGATTCTATATCATTTCCATCAATTGTATATTTTGCCCCTTCGAATAATGCCATTATTCCATTATTTACAAATCCCACTTTAGCTTCATTAGCATAGTTTGTTCCATCAGATTTTTTTTACGATTTTTCCAGCAACTTCAAGATACGCTTCACTTGGTAAGAAATATCTACTTTTATCTTGAACTTGAAGATCGATTCTTCCACTGGCATTTGGTTCAATAGCCCTATATGCGTAATATTGATAATTACTTACAGAATCATCCCTAAGTACTGGCGCATCTAAATCAAACGCGGGGTCATTCATTCTTTTGAATACCATTTTTTATATTTTAATATTTTCTTCTTTTAATTATTCTTCGAAGTCCACTTCCTTCCATAACATTTGCAACATTAATATCTTCCATTTGTGGTTTTGTCATTAATGATTCTAGTTTTTCTTGTACAGCTTCATTTACAACCTTATTTACTTCTGGTGATTTCATTATTAATGAATTTAATTTCTCTTGTGCGGCACCATTTATAGCTTTACTTATCTTTGGTGGCATATCCTCAGTTGAAGGTAATTGTGTTATTGGTTTTTTCTTTCCTATCCTTAGTATTGATTTTGCTTTATCTTTTATAGAAGAAACCGCCTTTAAGGCTGCATCTCCAATAGGCCCGGCTATTTTATCACTAATTGCAGTAAACGCTTTCATCCCTAATTGTTTAGCAAGTGGTGCAATCTTTGGTGCCATTCTCGTAAAGAGACCTGAAAAGACTTTTCCTAAACCGTCGCCATAATATGCTTTATATATGGGTAATCGTGCTTTTACTACATATTGTAAAATTGGTCTGTTGTGATTATAATGTATTATCATGTTATTGTATAATGATTAGTCTTTTAATTAATATTAATCACTATAATTAATCTGAATATTTATTGTTATCCATTAAATCATCGATAAATTCTCTATATGTATGAAGACTAATTATACCACTTCCGAATAATCTTTGGGCAATATCGGCGGCCTCATTTATTATTTTGACAGAATTATTTCCGGCGTGTATTCCTCCAATAAGGACTTCTAATCGAGAAACATCCCTAACAATATTATCAGGACATATTTGTGAGTCATAGTAAGTTGGTGTTTGAAAGTTTATTCCACTTCCTTCTTTTTCTTCTAACTGCCTTCTTAAAAAGGGACCACTACTTGGTCCAAATGAATATGGTCTAACAGGTTCATTTTTTTCCTTAAACATCGATACTAAATCTTCACTATATAATGGTATCCCTTTTGTTATATCTTCTCTTTTTTTTTTCTTTTCTCTAAAATCTCTAATTGCTAAACGTTTGTTATATTCTGTATCAACATTTGTAATAAATTTACCATAATTAGTATCCAAAGATTTTTTAATCATATGATCACCCATTTTTATCCGATATATAGCGTCGGCCCAAAGATCTATATTTTTTGCGTAATTATCATTACCCATATTTAGATAACGATCTCTATGTATAAATGAATCAACGGCAATCATATGTAAATCATTAAATTTAGTATCATCAATAACATTCAATAATTCATTGGTAAATCGCGACCGTTGTTTTTTAATCGTCTTACTTTTTCGTTGGTCGGGTGTCTCTGGAGGTTCTCCAGATGCTTCAGCAATAGGTGATCCGGGTCGGGATAGTATTTCCGGTTGTTTAATCGATTTAATATTTTCCGATATTTCTTCAAGTAAACCAGATATAGGTTTTTTATCTGTTGTAAATATATCTTCAGGACCACCACGTAACATAGTTTCTATTGATTCAGTAATAGGTTTATATTCGTCTTGTCGTCCGGTAAGTAAGTTAGTTCTCATTTGTTGTTCCTCTTGTAGTTTATCATGAAGTTTTTCATGAATCGGTATAAATCTCTTGAGCGCCTCTAACTTTTCTCGATTAATTCGTTTCGAATATGGTTCCGCGAGTTTCATATAAAAATCATAATTGTTATTAATATAAAAATAATATTTAATATTTTTTATATTAATCTAGAGTAATTATGACAAATAATTATATTCAATAACAATGATAGGATCATATAATAAGAAATTATATTAAGAAATAATCAACAAATTATCTGATAAAATAGCGGTTTTTTTCGTTGTTTTTCACGGACATAATTACCAACTATTAATATTAATCAATATTATCCATCAATGTCACTCGATATAATTATTTGATTATTTTTATCACTGTTTTTTTTCATCATGACGAGTAAATATGACCGATAAATATGATCAGAAACAATGATCGATTTTTATACGCAGAAATTATAATCATAATATTTTGCGTTAAATAACTATATTTTTTTGTTTTCTTTGTCGGTATAATTACCAACTATAAATACCAGTCAAGATTACTCATCATTGATATTCGATATAATTATTGGCCATAATTATTTTATATCCGATTTTTTATATATCGATGCCAAACAAAGCCAGATATTTGTCAAGTGAACAGCATACACAAATTATTAAATTACGCGGATCACGAAAACCTTCAGAAATCGCCCGTCAATTTAGGATTGGATTAACACGATTGTACAAGATATGGTATGAAGCGTCTACGAATAAAAAATTTCCAGGTGGATTAGCAGGTATACAGGCCGGTGAAAATTTAACGAAAAAAATAAATAGTATCAATGAGAGAATTAAAAAAGGTCGTGAAATGTTTAAGTCATTACAAGCTGAATTAGATAATATAAACTCGGGTATTAATATCGGTGAAGAAAAAATAAACGATCAACAAAAACAATTAAATATATTAACAAACACTATTCAAGAAAACGCCCGTCTCGAATCTCAATATAAGGAATTGATAAATAAAACTCCCGATTATAAGAATATCATTGACAAACTTAATAAAAATAAAATATTAAATGAAACTAAAATAAATGATTTAAAACGTATTATAAGTGAACAAGAAAAGGAAATAATTACAATGAATACACAAATAAATAATAAAAAATCTATCGAATTATCAATCGCTGAACATATAAAATAAATATTTATTATTTATGATTATTATACAGACGTTCCTCCCTCAAGTGGGGTATCTTCAGAGATATCTTCATCAGATGATTCATCATCAAGTGAGTCACACCCTCTCATTTTCTCAATAGCCTTTAGAGTATCCCTTTCATCGGCGATTCTCGTTTTAATATCATCCATAATTTTTACCATGATTTTATCAATCGGCCTAAATTTTTTCAATATTTTTATATTGTCTTTATTTTTTTTCGCTATCACTCCTAATTCTTCAAATAATTTTTTCATTATTTTGTTTTCAGTTTTATGTGTCTTGCACTTGTAATTACGCCATTTAATAACATCTAAATATTCTTTTTCTACCCATTTCTTAGTAAAAATACTATCATTAGGTATATATTTAATGACTTTATCAAGTTCTTCACTTAGTATCGTGATGCTTTCGTCGTTCATTATATATATAGCGAAAAAAATTATTAATTCTAATTGATTATTTTTTTCCAAATAATTAAAATAGAAGTTTTATTTTAGTGTTTTAACCGATTGTAAGATTAGCTAGTTTTTCTATGTATTTTTTAGTGATATAATCATCTTCATTAAATAATATTTTATGTCGGTTCTTATAATATTTACAAAATGAACGATATTGTCCTCCTCCACATCCCGCACATAATTGTGTTTTTCCACGAACTTCAATACAACATTTAATACATTTTGTCCAATTTGGTTTTCTCATTTTTAATGTATGATTATGTGTTGCACAGTATTCCCCAACACATGGACGATTACATAATTCTTTTCGTCGTTTCCACATCCATGAACAACGATTTGACATTTATATTTAAGATTCTATTTTTAATTAGAGATAATTATTTGCATATACAAAATGAAAAACACAGATGATTTAAAATTGAATACTCAAAAATTATTAGAATACATATCTGATAACATGACTATGTCTATATCGGATATAAATGTTATAGAACCTGCGAGGACACGGAAAGTGTTTGACTTAGATGATAAAATAAAACCACATAAACATAAATGGCAGATTATTAACGGAATAAGAGAAGCAAAGAGAAAATATAGAAATGACGGCGCTTCATATGTATTTTCTACATATCAAACAGAAGACGACAATGAAACAATGACATTATCTCGAGCAAAAGAGATATTATCCAAAATAGATTTTGGTACACAAGATTTACCTAGAAAATACACTATGGATTCGTCATATTTAACATTTTATAAAAAATCACCACGAGGAGATATTGATTCGGAAATACTCAATAAATCCTGGAGAATATATCATCATAGAAATAGAATTACTGATGGTAGAAAATTATTTATTTTAACTAAAAAAACAAAACCAGGGGCTCTTGTCGGTATCGATTTAAAGTATTATGACAGAGATTATCCATATAATGTTACAGTATATGGTATATTTCTGATACCAACGCCGAATGAGAATGAAGTTGGTGGGATGAGAATGTCAACAACGTTAAATTGTGTGGCATTACAAGTTATTAAATATTTTGAAAATTCCACACGGGGAAATGGTCTTACTGAGCGGAGAAAACAAATTATTAATACATGGAATAATCGTGTTGAAAATACCGGCGCAACAAAAAAAGACATAATCGAGTTAGAAAAACGATTACAAGTACCGATTATTGTTAAAATGTTTCCCGATCGAGAATATTATAATTCTGGTTATTACCGAAAAAGGTCTATTCCGATTGAAATCATCGATCATAACTTTCATGCATGGGGAATAAATGATAGTGATTTTCCTAATAAAAAAACAATCCGATATTATACCGGTAATATGTTTGATTGGATTAAAACAAATATACAAAATGTTAATATTTGGTTATTTAGTAACAGTGATGGGGAATATAATCAATTTGTTACTCCCGACGGAATAATATATCGACAACAAGAATTACAAAAACGCATGGAACAATTAGCCCGTCGATATATTGATGATGATGATGATATTAAAAATTTAACACAAATAAGTTTTTCTGCGGAGTCGGTCGCGTATCAAATAACAAAGGAAAAAAACTCATGGAAACCAACAAGAAAAATGTTTATCGAAGATGTCCGTAGTAGTTGTATTGAATTTTCTCATGGTGGTTTATGGAATACTAAATATAATTGGCAGAAGGAAAATATAGTATGTGCCGATATGATCGCATGTTATCCGGAGAGTTTTCTTGGTGGCGGCGAATGTCATAAATATTTTATACAATTTGGTATTCCGGGTCGTAATATGATGAGAAGATCAGTTAATGGACCACTTCCTGATTATGATATAACTGGATTTGCTAAAGTTGTCCAATTCAATCTTGTTGATGGACTTCATCCAGTAAGTTATTTGTGGCTGGGTAAACATTTAGCTGAAAAGAAATGGACACCAATTCCCGTATTAAGATTCGCATTAGATAATAAAATTATTACAGATTTGATAATATCCGAAGTAATAATTAGTAAAAAACAAACCGATATTTGGCTTCCAACTCCTGAAAAATATAAAAATTGGAATGAAGAGTTTTTTCGTAAAATGATCATCGAAGATAGTAAAAATATAAATAGAATTGTGATTGGAAAATTTACACAAGGAGAATCAAGTAATGATGATATACGCAGAAGAAAAACATCAAAATTAATAATAGATCCCGGTGAATTAAAATTTGTCGTCGAGGATGCGATATCTAAGGGTTTATTTTTTCGTCAAACTATAGCTACATTATCATCAGGAGAACAATTTGGAACTATAGTAGAATATTTTAATGATGAAATGCCACAATATGTACATTTACGATCATATATGTTAGGGTATGTTACTATCAATTTACTTTCCATGGTTAATAGATTTCTAATATCGCGGTTAGAGTCGCCACAGATTCATTTTATTATAATAAAAAATATCAATCTATAGTTGATAATTATCTCGGCGATGGTAAAACATGGGGGACGTGGCGAGTTAAACGTGATTTTTTGTATAATTATTGTGAATCAGCCGATATACAAGATAAACAAGAATATCATAAATCTATAGATACTTATGAATATTCAACCACACCCACAATTCATGATTCTATATGTAGGAATCAAATTATATATTTAAACGGACCCGGTGGGTGTGGTAAAACTACAAGGGTCATTGAATTATTTAAAAATGAAATGATTGCTCTAGCACCGACACATCGTCTTGTTAGAGATTTTAAAGAAAAAAATATTAACTCCGACACCTACCATAGTTTCTTTCGATATAGTGGTGGTGATTGGACCCCAGACCGAATGGGAAATAAAAAACTTCCACATGTGATAATGATTGATGAGGTATGTGTTATGCCAAAATCAATTGTTGAATTATTTTTTGAATGGTTAATACAAAAATGCGCGGTAGTTATATTTTGCGGCGATCATGGTCAACCACCACCATTTGGAGGAGTATCTCCACATTGTTATTTAAAAACACATGTAGATTATTATGAAGAATTAGATATAGATCGTCGATCACTTGACAAAAAATTAACATTATTAAAATCCTCAATAAGAGGTACTGATAACTATAATCAACTTGAAGTATTTCGTGATATAATTTCGGGAAATTCGTTTAATAAGTTTTTATCCCGGTGGAAACCATGTGATTTAGTAGTCGCTAGTAGAAAAAAAAACCAGAGATAAAATTATAAATATATTATTTGATATTCATAAAAATAAATTTCCCGACGAACTTGTACCGTTACAATATCATCCTAGTAATACTAAATTACAAAATATACTTGTTAATATACCTGGAAGTTTAGAACAAAAAATATTAGTTTTAAATGATATTGTTAAAGTAGCGCTATCAGATACCAAAGATGCACTAACAAAAAATTCACCATGGAGATTAGGATATGTATCAACAATACATTCCACTCAGGGATTAACTATCTCTGATACAATTTTGTGGATCATTGATGATTTCCTCCATTGGGATAATTTGGTATATTTAGCTGTTAGTAGAGTTCGTAAACTAAATCAACTCAAACGAGTAAAATATATTACCGAAGATTCTCAGGAGGATATTCTATCACATCAGGAATCACTAATAGTTGATCATGGGTAAAATTTCGTTGCGGCGCGTTGAAATCCAATGAGTAATAGGTCGGTCTATACATTGAAGAATGAATTCCGTATATTTTATGTGCTGATACACTCCAAATAGGATCAGTAGATCGTCTATCTCCGCCTTCCAACTCGCCGGGTTCATATAAATATCTTACTGTGGATTCCCATGGTATTATTTTTTCGGGTTGTTTTTTCATATCTTTGGATTTTTTTATTTGATATTCTTCATTGATTGATTTTATTACGGCTGGAAGTCGTTGTACCCACTCTGTTGATATTGGTTGAATAAATTCTTTCGCATATTGATAAGTAAATAATTTATCCGCAAGGGTTCTATTAAATCGTTCAACAATAGCTTGATCACGATGAATCGCCGTATGTCCGCGCCGGATCATAACGTTTTTTTCAGTCATTAACGAAATAACGTCACCACGAAATTCGTTACCAGGATCAACTTGAAGTAAAACCGGCCATGTAAGTTTACCACGTTTATAGATTTTTTTAAATGCTTGTGATATTTCTGTAGATTTTTTCGTAATGAGTGGTTCGGCATCTTTATATCGGGTGGCGATGTCGACCACGGTTAATGCATATTTATAACCATTGTCATGTGGTAAATATAAAATATCTGCTTGATGTACTTCGTTCGGAGTATAGACATTAAATGATCCATATTTGATAGATTTTGGTCGTGGTAAATAAATCTGCCATATAGCTTGTTTTGATAACCATTTTCTAACAAAATAATGTGAAATTCCGGTTGCGGCCGATAATTTATCAATTGCCGACAATCCTCTATAGTAACCACGTGGTGAATAGTAAAATTTTTTCATTTTATTTTCTGACATTATTTAAACACCCGATCCAACCAACAATTTACCTTTCATTAGAGATTTAATTAAGAATCCGGCTATTTTTTCCTTTAATTTTTTATCTTTTATTGAATTTATTGCGTGGATTAGATTAATATCGGCTATATGTCGTTGACGCATATCGGGATTTCTATAGGCGATATCATGTATTCGACATGCTTCGTCAATCGCATTAATAGGAAATTCACCAGGATTAGGTTGGTCATTTTCGTTAAGTCTAATGTCTAATCGGGTTCCGGGACCACAATAATTATATCCAGGTACATGTTTTTCGCCGGGATATTTAGACCAGGGAAGTCCGGGGAGTTTTGATAATTTCCTAGCTATATCTCCTCCTGTTTTTTTTTTTATAAATTTAAATTTTTTTGTATTACATGTTGTACATATTCCCGTTGACGCATATCTATTATTTTTAGTTATAATCATTGTTAGGCCATCAGTGCCTGTTCGTTTTCTACATTTAACACAATATAGATCCATAATAATATTATGATATAATCAAATGGAAATTCTTGACTTTTCAGCAAAAAAAGAAAAACCGAAAATTAAGCATCATAGGATGTTACCTAATTCTATACGTGGTATTATTATAGGACCGTCAGGATCCGGTAAAACACAACTTATACTTACTTTAATAATGAAATATACTAACTGGGACAAGTTATATTTAATCGCGCCTAGTGTTGACGATCAGGATTGTTATCAGGTGTTAAAAGATTTTAATACAACAGCGGGTGATAATTTAGGATATGATCCTGTAGAATTTATAAATGATATTGATGAATGTCCTCATGTAGATGATCTAGATGCGTCGTTAAATAACATGATAGTGTTTGACGATGTGATGTTAGATGATCAGCGTGGACCTACGTTATTATTTTCTCGAGGACGACATAAAAACGCGGATATGTTTTATTTGACACAACGATATTCACAAATTCCCAAAATAATTCGAGATAATTGTAACTTTCTGTGTGTGTTTAATGTTGACATTCATACTTCGAGAAATATTTGGCAAACATGGTGTTCCGATATGGAGTTTCCTAAGTTTAAATATTTCTTTAGTCATGCTCGGGATACCCCATATGGTTTTGTTACAATAAATTTAAGTGATCCTCGAACAAAATATAGAATCGGGCTGGACAAAATTTTCAACTAAATTTCTCTACACCATCTTGGACAAAAATTCTCTCCGTTTATCTAACCCACAGACACCCCCGGCGACCTACACAAGATGTCCATGCTGTTAACATCTCCGTGGGGCTTCACGTGGGTTTTAATATGGGACGACTGAAAAATCTCAGTCGTCGGCACTTTTACGTGGAAAAAATAAGGGCTCGAAGGAAGGTTTAGATAGACCTGTAACGGCCTGGAAATCTTGTGCAGGTCGCCCCCCCTGCTGCTTAAAGTGATATGTTCACACGTATAATATCAAAAATATAACTGCACACACTGTAGGCGAAATGTAATGACTATGTGATAAAGTGTATTTACACAGTCTGGCCTGACACCCTCAGAGTATATTAATGCCATATTAAACTCATTCTTTCAACTGACCCATAACAAAACAGGAAGATACTTCTGTGTTGGATCTATAGATGTAACACTAAGAAAATGACTCAGTACTTGATATAGGTGTCATTATGTAATAGATCAAAATACATTATTACTTAACCAAGTTGAAGACAAACTTTTCGTAACAAATTATGGATTATTGAAGAAACAAAAAGTGAAGTATATTCTGTACAGTAACACATGTTTAAGAAAAAATAATTGACACCTGCTTTCTTTTATATTGATTTATTATAGGTGGCAAGCACTACGTTTTCTTATTAGCCTCTTAGCTTCAAATGACCGTCAAGTTTTTAATTTATTTTCTAAGTCTGCAAAGTGACTGAGTTATAGTGCTATACTGCTGATTAGAATATAACTGGTTCGAGTCTGACTTGAGGAAATGCTTATATTTGAGTACATGAAAAATGTATCAACAACTAGCAAACAGTGAATATAATGGTGCTGTATGGGCCAACTGGGTATGTACGGAGTTTACTTGATTAAATGATGCTATAATAATAATAATAATAATAATAATAATAATAATAATAATAATAATAATAATAATAATAATAATAATAATAATAATAATGACAAATTGTATAGGACCTCAAAGCGCTTTACAAAATTAAACAAGTATATAATGATATGATTACACACACAAAAACACCGTGAAATTAGAACACAGAAAACATGCTGAAAATATTTAAGGTAAGAAAACGTTATTAATTCTTTAGGTTCGTTTCTGCAGTCGAAATAGGTGAGTTTTAAAAGCACTCTCAAATGCGATCACCGTGTATTTGTGTCTAGGTTCAGTGAGCAATTCGTTCCATGTTGCTAAGCCCTGGTATGCAAAAGATTGTTGTCTCTATGACTTCATTTTTACAGCGGAAATAATGAGAATGCGATTGTCAGAAGAGGATCGTAAGTATCTTGCTGGTGGTATACACATGGGTGAAGTCAGATAGGTATGTTGGACTGGAGCACGTCAGTTAAACGTAGCACAGACAAGAAATTTTAAATTTTAATTCTGGATCGAATGTATAGCCAGTGTAAGGTACATGACAGGGAGGAAGTGTGCTCTGATCGTGGTACTCTGAGGATGATTCTAGCAGCTGTGTGTTGAACCTTTTGAATTGTCTGGAGTAGATATAGATGAACTAGACAGAATCGAGTTACAGTAGTCCAGTCTTGGCAGTACTAAGTAACACACAAGTCTTTTGGTGGCATCAACTTGTTACGTATATTTAATTTAATTACTTGTGTGTATTAGTTGTAAATTTCTTTTTTAAATTTTATTCATTACATGTTATTTTAATGATATATGTATTCACTAGATTTGACATATTTCCGGAAAAATCAGCGCATTTCTGATTTGACTTGGTAAATAACCAGTATCACTACATTGAATTTGTAGTTGTCCTAGTTCCTGACCTTGATTCAAAACTGATAAACAACTTTTTTCCCAGAGTGAAAATCAGTAGTTGTTATCAAAGTAATATTTAGCCTGCGTGTTAGTTCTATGTAAACAACTTTGTTACAATTCTTATTCAATCTTGTAGATTCGTTCAATAGAATCAAATTCGTCCATGGCGTACGCGATAGACGACCAGTGGTGTTACTACGCCGGTCAAACTAAGTGACAACGTGAGCCCATCATGGGATCTACGAATGTTTCATATTGATTTTAGTCAGTCGAAATTTATACCTTCATGCTAAAAGTTATTATTTTGGTGCTGCCATTCGAAGAGTTTTTATTTAAAATAATTTATTTTCCATGGAGACTTTACCTAGTGCTCATCAAAAATCTTGAACAAAGACATTTACTGAAATTTTTGCGGAATTCTGAAGCAACACATGACAGTTTACAGAGGACGTCATCGCCTTCCATCTTGGAACGTCATCGGAATTCGAACTTTGATTCATTTAAAACTGTTTAGTGATATGACTTATATTTTAATTATTGGCCTAATTTTTGGGTTTGATTCATAAAATCTATTACCTTTGTCATATTTTTACCTTAATATTCTAGGGAAATAAATTATTTGATTAAATTTACATACCTTGTTGGCCTCACTCTTTTCTTTGTTACTTTTGGTACAAGCCTAGACACGTAACAAACAGAAAGATAATTGCAAATGGAGCTGATGCGTCTCAGCTCAAGAAATGCAGCCTTGCATATGTTCATGACATGTTGATGCAGTGAGAGAGTATTGTCGAGAGTAAGACTTAGTCTGGGTGAAATAATTGTTGGTGTTCCTGATTTGTATTGTTTAAGGTAAATGATGTGAATGAGAAAGACTATGTTGTAATCAGATTGGCTACAGCTTGTTAGATGTCATACATGATTTCAGAAATGCACGTCTCTACACCTCAGGTGGGAGGCTAGATTTGTACTTTTGGGTGTCATCTGCATACAATTGGTGAAACACTGGATGATGATCTATGACACCTGACAGCTGCTGAGTGTGTAGAATGAAGCGAACAGTTCCAAGAACATACCCCTGTGGAACACAACATAGTTAAACTGGGTTGGAGTGTATTCCATTTGCGGATATGTGTCCTATTGACCAAGTAGGACTTGAACTACAGTAGGGATGAATCGTGAATGCCAAAATAACTGCTGGAGATGATAAAGTAATATATCATGGTCTGTTGTGTCAAATGCTGCATTAAATACTTTCAGAAGAGTAGTTTCAGTACTGTGGCAATGGCGTTATGCAGACTGTACATTGCCAGAAAGACTGTTTGAATCCAGATGAGATATAAGTTGGAATAGTAAAACTTTTTCTAAGATTTTTGACATTCAGCAGAGACTTTAAAGGGGCAGTTTTTGAAAAATGATGGGAATTGCCTGGATGAGAGAGAGAGAGAGAGAGAGAGAGAGAGAGAGAGAGAGAGAGAGAGAGAGAGAGAGAGAGAGAGAGAGAGAGAGAGAGAGAGAGAGAGAGAGAGAGTTGTTAATAATATCAGTTAGTGAAGGCAATATTGGATCTAAGCACACAAGCAGCGGTGATGTCGGAATCGGACTAAGTGCACATGACTCTAATGCACTCATCACAATTGTATGTACTAAATACATAGAAGCAATTTCAAATCTAGCTAATAGGTGCTGCTCCAATTCTGTGTCGCAACTGTATCGTGATGACGAGTCAACTGAAATTGTATTGTCAAAATTATCTCTGATGGTTTGTACTTTATCACGGAAGAAATTTACAAACAGGTCCTGAAGGTCGACTAGAGAAAAGGTAGCTGGAAGTGGTGTACATTTATTACGTGACATTAGCTTGTTAGTACTCTCAAAGAGCTCTTTGCTGTTGATACTTTCCGTGATCTTAGCACTGTAGTGGGCCGATTTCGCTGCATGGACTATGTTTGTGACATTCTTTATAGCGGCCTCATTGATCTGCTTATGATTAGCGGCGAGTCTGGTGGAAAGCCATAGCCTCACAGCTTTACGGCAGTCTCTATTAGCAGTGCGAAGCTGGTCCCTAACACTGCTATACTATGGAGAACAAATTTTAATTGATACTCCGCACTTGGTTGCTGGGGCATGTTTATCAAGCAATGAACGTAAGCAGTTATCGAGTTGTTCTGCTGCTGGAGGTAAACAAGTTGTTAGGCTTGCTTGGATGTCATGCAATACTATGGGTTCTATTTATCTTATGGAGGTTTCTCCTAGTAGCAAATAAAAGTGGAATATTAGGGACCGATACGTCAAGATGGCATATAATGCAGAGGTGATCTGATGCAAGTTTATGGGACACAAGTGGGGACTAGAATATTATATAATCAGGTCTATAAATAATCCAGTCTATGTGACCATGTTTATAGGTGGGTTGGCTAACTGACTGAGTTTGAAAACCTGAATGCATGATATGTAACAATTAAAAAATACTTGATACAGTTAAGCTAAACACATTTCTCATGCCAAGGAATTGTTTAAAGGTTCAATTTAAAACTGTCACTGACAAGACAAAGTCCTTCATTTCTGCCACCATCCCAAGAAAAGGATGTGGCAAATAGCTTACCTGACTCACATATGCCTAATGGAAACATGTAAGAGCACATGACCAAGTAATCTAGGATATGTACAACGCTTTCCACAGAAATGTATTTCAGTGTTGATGGATGCTCATGTTGTGCAAGCATTTCTTCGAAGGCTTCACTACTGTGTGTATTTTCATTCACATTTCATGGCACATAAGCACCATTTATCCAATATTAAAATGTTATTGTATCAGAAAGCCCACACTCTAAAATTAAAATTAAATTCAGACTTCCTTGGTTTATTTTCTAAATTTCAAAGCTCTCTAAATGGTTTTCTTTGCTTACTGTAATAACTTCTGCCATATTGCACATCACTTCATTGTTTATAATTTTTTTTTTAAATCAAGTTTTTAGAAATAAATAAAATTATCAAGATTTTCTGGTTTCAGCAATATCAGACATGATTAACATCATTGGAACAGTTTAGAAAGCTTTTCTACAAACTCTAATAAATCACTTTTGAAATGAAGTCATTAAAAGTTACTCCTAGCTTCAGTACACATGCCTATATTTAATTGTGCATAGCATTATCTGTTTGAAAATCTTTATCCATTTATTTCCAGTTACTATATATCAAATTTGACCAAATCTTTTTTTTATTGCATGTGTATTGGGGGTCATATTTGATTCAGATCAGCATTATTTGTACAGACTGTGATTATTTCTGTCATTTTCAGTCTCATTTTTAGGGCAGATTTTCAAAGGAATTTGAAGTATTGTACCACAATGGCTATATTTGATGGGACAGCTGAACCAATTAGAAAAGACTTTTCATTCCAGATATGCTTTTCTTGTCAAATCTGGTCTGTTAAGTGGCTTTTGATAAGGCTACAAAGACTTATATTTTCAGTAACAGAAGGTCATATTGGAAAATGAATATGTATCATTTTAACAAAACTCAAAGGCCTTTAAAAACAATACTCCCTGTAAAATCATGTCAATTGATATTGCAGTTTACAAATAATTGTGAACAAGTAACATGATACACGACAGATAAGATATGACAAACATTGAAGCTTACATGGTCTTAAGTATAAAATACTGAGTGAAACAAATTGCCAGGATTTAAAAGAGAAGATTGTTTCTTCTTTTTCACTGCTGTGTACAGAAACCACCTCTGATAATCTTAAGAAACTTGTACATACCGAATTTGGTAACACCAACCCTTTTTATTACACTTCAGAGTCAAAATGTCCACAACGTACCTGTAAATGAGGTTGACAAATTTTTTATATGGACTTTTAACTTGAAGCTGTTATCCTGGATTTAAATCAATTTGCATCAGATAATGTCAAGATACATATATGTGCCAAGTTTGGTAAAATCTATAACTGAAAATATTTGTCTTAATATAAAATACTAATTTGAGTTGAGTCATTGAAGGTATCCATTAGATATATCCACAAATAAAATTGGACAAGAATCCATTCATACATATTTGTATTATCATGTTCACAAAGTGGAACAGCTATAAGTTTGAGTAAAGACCTTTGAACATAAAATCAATATCAAATTACTAGCAACTTGTTCATTATAATGCAACTAAAAGGTATGGTCAAAATTAATAACTGTATATGTAGAAGTCAATGCATTAAAAATTTCAGTGAATTACAGAAATACAAACCCTTATGCAGGATGAAAAGTGATAATTAGATGTTCAAAGCGGAAATTATGTCATGATCCAGATATGAATAGCACAATTTTCATTCAAAACTGCTATAATACTACTGTCAGGAAAGCTGATATTAAAAAGAGCGCATGTTCAAAAAAACAAGTTGCAATTTATATGATCAACATAATTTTCTGAATATCATTAATGCAGACAATTTGGAGGTTAGATCAACTTCAGGTTAATACAAAAATAACAAAATAATGGAAACATATTTGGGTGGGTGGGTTTCTTTCTCTTTCAAGTGTTCAAAGTATGCACAGCTGTTCAGATGTACTGTTATGAGATTTTTTCAAAAATTTCCGGGAGGGCATATTGGCACAATTTTCATTTGGGACCAACTACATAACATTAGTGTAGTGTTTTACTGCAAACCCCATTCTGATAACTCCATCTCCTTTGAAAAGAGTACTAACAAAACATTTTTCAAGATGGCTACCATGTGGCCATACTAAACAAGGAATTGGTGCCATTTTCTTCAAGGACAAACTAGACAGCATAAAAAATATTTCTGTGAAAAGCCCATGTTGATAATACCAAACATTCTTTAGGAGTAGTGATGACAATATTTGAAAATGGTCATTTTTGTGACCATGTTGGCTATCAAAGCAGCAATATTTGTTATAAACAAATCATTGCAATTAATATTTGTGCAAAATTTCATTGGCAATCTCCAAATAGTTTATAAGGAGCAGCAATAAGACTTGTGCTGTTGGATGAATAACAGACAGAAGATGGCTGGACAACAGGTCATCCCATAAATCCTTATCATCTATGACTGGTGAGTTAAAAACTGAGACTAGTTCAAAATGCATTGAAATGATTTGTGTAGTGGGCTGTGCCAGATAGGGTTCTTTCATATTTATAGGGGAATAAAGAAAACACAAAACAATGCTTTTCAAGTTTATGCAAGAAAACTATGCATTTAGAAGGAATAAATGGCACTCAGCACAATATTATTATACAGTTCCAATTAGAAGTTCAAAAACTGCAATTATAAAACACTGCCACACAATTTTAGAAAGATAAACCCTTTCAAGCAAAGATAAACATAACAATAATCACTAGGTAAAATTCTTCAACTTCTATTTAAACACTGGAAGAATATGTCAATTTTATTAAACAAGAATCCCGTGCAGGGACTGATGATCTTCTGGCTGAAAGGAATTTCCAGGAATTCAAGAAAAGACCATTTCTGCATTTGAACTGTTAACTGTTGAAACTATGATATTCTTCAGAAATAAAAACATTTCTTTTTCCAATTAGCTGTTGTGGATATCAGATTGGTACAATGTTCATTTAGGACAAACAATACATCACAAGAATTCTGGTGACCACATACCATTGATACAGTGGTCCTATTTCAAGAAGTAACAATAACAAGGGTTTCAAGATGGATGTCAGAGTGGCCATATTATATATTGGATTGGTACTATTTGCATTTAGGACTAATGAGACATTATTAAAAGTCTTGGTGAATGCACAGTATCAATAAGACAAGCTTTTTAGGAGATGAAGCTATACAATGATGTTAAAGATGACAATACTGGAAGTCAAATTGAGGCTACTTTCATTTACAATTAACTTGAAAAGTCTTTCAGTAAACACCTGTTGCTGATATGACAATTCATGAAGAATAATGGTAACAAGAGTTAAATTGTTACATTGTATCATAAATTTGATACTTTGTATCCTAATGGCCTTAACACCAATGCACTACATAAAATTGTATAAAATATTTTTTTTAATTGATAAATTGTATATTCTTTATAACAATATATTTATATGTATGACTGTTTCTCTATTTTATTTTATTATTTAATGATTCACCTTTCATTAGAGACTCATTTATCTTTTAGATCCTGTCATATATATATATATATATATATATATATATATATATATATATATATATATATATATATATATATATATATATATATATATGTATTTGCTATGATGATACATATCATTTATGATGTTACATAATGAAGAAATTGTTATTTGAAAATATAAAGACATCATCTGTTTTTTTCAAAACATTTTGTGCCTGAAGAAGCAGCATGTAATAAATGTGAAACTAGTTGCACAGAATTATTGGCATTTGTGTTATTTTTTATCCCAATTATGAACAATAATATTCATTTTAAAATACTGTAGTTATACCCATCAAGTTTATTATTTCAGTCATCGTGAGGTCCATGTGAAACCAAATTTCTTCAATAAAATAGTCTGCAATTTCAACTTTGAATCATGAATCAGATCAATAAGTCTAAACAATACTAAATTATTTAAAATTAGAAGTTTAATTCATTAAGATATATAACAACAATCATTTGATAAAACAATAAACAAGAGTAGATTTGCTAAGCTCAAGAATTTATAGCCACAGGAACATCAAATGTTCATAGGTTGGAAATTCTTTTGCTAGGCAGCACAGATATTCATAATGGCAGAGCTTTGTATCTTAGATGTGATATTTTTGGGATTTGTTAAGCAAAATTAGGTTCAAGGATTATTCCAGCATGGGTAAAATGACAATTGATGCAAAAGCTTGGATATTTTTTCATATCTATGCTGCTTTGAGAACAATGTAATATAATAAAAATGCAAAATTTGGATTGATAAAGCTTGTGTGACCCAAATACAGTCTTCTAAATGTTACACAATAACTTGAATGTTTGGAAGTGGAAAACCAAATAACTTTGTTTGCAGACACCTCCCACCTTTCAAACAAGCAATCTGTCATTAAAATTAGTCTGATTTATTATGAAATTAGTGCATAAACTGTAGATTTTGCAGAGAAAAGTTTGTATACAGATTACAAATGACATGAAAACTTTATAAAATGTCATGAGGATGATTCACTTATTATTGCAAAAGATGACAGAGTGAATACAATATAAACTTTCAAATCCAAATTTTCTCCAGATAGGGTAATTTGCATAAGCAAATGATTAGAAAAGTAAAGAAGAAATTATAATGAAAAAATATCCAATAAATTGAGTGTCCACTTCCAAAGAAAGTCATGATCATCTCTTGCATTGACTGATGTTAGATAATGTTTACTTGTATTTGTGAGAAAACCGTGGAAAACCCACTGACCCACAGGAAGCTATTGGTAAGCTTTGTCTAATACCTATGTTGGCAAAGCACAAGACTCAAACCTACATGGGCAGGTGAGATCTGAGTGATCTGTAAAGGTGAGTACCTTAGACTACTTTCCATTCAGGATCTCTGGGTAAATATCTACATATGCATACCAGATTTATGCTGATACAATAAACTCCCTTAAGCCTGCAGCAGAAACAACAACATGTTGAAATGAAGTTCATATAAATAAATAAAATTATATCACAGTAAGTAACCAAGTTTAAGAAACCCATGTTTGATTTATACCAAAACAACAAATATTCATCTATCTCCCTTCTCATGGCCAAAAGCCAAGAAACATATTTAGTATATTTTTAATGGTACTAAAAGTTAAAATGAATATAAATTTCAGAAAAAAACTTGGTTAAATCAAACTTCAAACTGCATGTGCACACACATGAATTTACATTTATAACACAGTGCAAAGAAACAGCCAAATAAAACAAGTTGTCCAAGAGAATGTCCTGCTTGCCTGCATGATGGTGTTTGTCTTAACATTTGTATTCAACAAAAAATATTTTATGAAGGAAAAATACATTCCGGGCTATGTTAGTGTATGCTATTCGAGATATTATACTTGCTTGTGAGACATGGCTTAACCCAAGTTTGTTGCCTGGAAAGATCAGCCAAACAGTTCTCATGAAGAAATAGCAATCATCACCAAGCACTGACTTAGATGCCTCTGAGATCAAAACAATTATACAACAACTGAGTTTGATGCTGCAACATTTTCCTGCAAGATACAATAGAAACTCATCACTGTCAGTAGCCTCCCAATGATAACATCAAGTACGGCCAGGAGATGTTCAGAGCAATAAGCAACCTACAAACCAAGTTAAAGACCACATCCTAAGGTTATCAGTGATGCAAACCTTCTAGATACAAACTGACTACTGACTCCATAAATGGGCATAATCATTCTATCGCCATCAACCAAATATCCATTAATGCAATCAATGAAATCGGCTGCATACAAACTGTACTTTCCTACCAAGCTAGAAAATATACTCCATATCTTTTGCACCAACCAACCTTGTCTTGCAGATAATGATTCCATGGCCTTAGCAACCATGATATTATCCTTGTTGACATTAGTGTATTACACACAAGGTGCAAGCAAATACAATGACAAATTTATCTATTGTAAAATGCAAACACTCAATTATCCATGGCATCAGAACTAAACCAATTTTCACTAGATTTTGTCCTAAGTGCATAGCTCATCAATACCAGTGAGCACTCTATGGACTATATTTAAAAAAAGCATAAAAACCATCAACAACTTCGTACCATCTAAACATACATCAACATTATACTTCAATCAACCATGATGCAACCACCTGATTAAATGGAAGCAGACAACCTTCAAGAAAGCATGCTCAACCAGGCTGAAAACAGACTGGGAGAGATAGAAGCACTGTATTCAGAAAAACCAGTCAGCATGCAGGGATGCCCAAAACAATTACATCTATGTCATGGCCAGTGAGCTGGGTGCTAAGAACAAGAAACTGAAATCAAAAGCACTAATTAAGACTTTGACAAGCTTCCTCAGGTAGAATCAACCCCTTCAATTGCTTCTCTGCCTCTTATTCAAGACAATGGTAAGATGAAACTCATAGAAGGACCTAACTCACATAAGGAATATGGCTCAGATCAAATATCATCTCATTTCTGAAGGAAATAGCACCAGCTCTCACCTTAATCTTTCAAGTGGCACATGATCAAGGTAAAGTTCAAGAAGACTGGAAGGGAGGTAACATCAATCCAATAGTCAAGAAGGTAGACAAGAATAATGCTGCCAACTATAAACCAGTATCCTTGACATCAATTTGCTGTAAGGCTCATAATGGAACATATTGTCCACAGCCAAATAATTAATCATCTGGAACAAAACATCATCCTTTGTGAACAAAACCATGGCTTCAGAAAGAAAAGATCCTGTTAGATCTAGTTGATTACTAATGTTCATGACTTTTCAACTGGATTGAACAATGATATCAGATAGATGCAATCTTGCTGGACTTCAGCAAAGCATTTGATGATGTGCCACATCAACATCTTGCAATCAAGCTTCAACATTATGGCATCAGAGACTGAGTGCTTGCTTGGATCAGAGCTTCAAAGCAAATAGAAGATAACATTTCTTGCTTGACAGGTCTTTATCATCACCCTCCCAATTGACCTCAGTTATCCCATAAGTAACAGTTTTAGGGCCTCTCCTATTCCTTGTATATATCAATGACCTCGCCTCAAGTGTTTCCTCTACAGCTAGACTCTTTGCTGATGATTGTATACTGTATAGAGTGATTAACAACTAACAAGATGCAGTGTCACTACAAGAAAACCTCAATAAATCACAGGAGTGGGAGAGAAAATCAAAAAAAGAATTTTAACTCATAGATGTATGAACACATAAGCATAACCAGCAAGTGGAAGGTCATTAACACCTATTTTATCCATGGGCAAATATTGAATGATATCAAAAGCAATGTACATTGATGTGACATTCAATAGCAAAATATTCTGGTACTCCCACATAGACTCAGTTACCAAAAAAAAAACAATCTGAACAATACCTTTTCTAAAACGAAACCTGTCATCTTGCCCAAAACATATTAAGGATTGCTCCTACAAGATGCTTGTATGACTACAGCTTGAAAAAACCTCCACAGTATGGGACCCACACTCCAATATAAATACAATCAAACTAGAATGTGTCCAGATGTATGCAGCAAGGTTCTGTCAAGGTGACCACCAGCACGCTAGTAGCATCACAACCAGCTGGTTGGAATAATGACAACAAGGTACTTGATCCAAGCAGGAGCATCAACCAGATGTCTTACCAACTGATACAGGGTACCATACTGTTCTGTGGACACACAGGAGGTCCTTCTTCCCCACAAGCATCTGTCTTTGGAACTGCATGCCAGTAACAGCCATTACAGTGCCATCCATTGAGAGTGTATGTATGAGTGCTTCCATGCCAATGCGGTACAAGTGTGTGAAAAAGTTATGTGAGAAAAAGGGTTCATGCTTACTGTATTTGTGGCATTGAGTTTCATGATCCATGCAGAATAGCAACTTTGCCATATGATACCACATCATAATGAACTAAATGTGAGAATTACCAATAAACTCATGAGAAAACTTGTACTGAATTCTACAACAAACAAAACAACTACATATAATAAAAAATACACTTGTCACAATTCAATGTTTCATATTTTATGACAAATATTTACTTTATCTATTAAAATAATGGAGATAATCTCTATACATTAAGAAAATATTATTTCAGCAACCACTTTATTTAAAACATTGCACACAAAACACATGAATATTTATCAAGAAGTATCTTAAGATTCATTCAAAATTAGCATAACTGTAATAATCTATTCATTCATCCAATGTTGTTGTTTGAAGAGATAAGTTACTTAAAGTGTAGATTTTCATTCTATGATCACACTGGCACATCAACATTTTATTAAATGTCCATTTAACAATAAACAATTGAGATAGTGTTAGATTCAGGTGTTCAGTCTATAATTTTATATCACATGCAGAATTATTAAGGTATTTACACTGATATTCAATGATATTCCAAGTGTAAAATGTCCAATTTGCTTTGAATTACATTCACACTGGTATATTTGGAAAACATGCAAATGCAAGGTATGTAATAACTACAAAAATGAATTGAATGTTTTGTTCCAAGTCTGGAGAAGAACTCATGAATATTCAAAAAACTCCCTTGATCTACCCCTAAGCCATATTAAACTTGTTCTTTCCATGGACTGATAACAAAACAGGTATGTAATTCTGTGTTGGACCTTTGAACATAACACTTATGATGCTAAGTGTTACATAATGATGTGATTATATACACATAATGTCAAAAATTTACATGGACTTTAATTACAGGAAACTTGATGTAGGTGTCATTATATAACAATCTTATTGCTAAATAAAATTCAAATAAAAATTGTTACATTATGGATTTTTGAAAGAAACAAAGCTAAGCATCCAGTATAGTTAAGACAAAAAGCTAAGCAAACATCTTCACATAAAAGAAACCTGCTTCTAAGGTACAAAATATATGAACCTACTTTCTTCATTATGAATTCTTGGTGTGTGCATGTGTGAGGTGGATTTTTAATGTAGCTTTAACAATGTTTCAGTCATATCGCTATGATGTCTGCAGTGTGACAGTTTATAGTGATGTCTACCACTGGAGCATCATGATGCTGACATGTAGCATCATGTCCCACTCAACCACATTATCTTGACACTAGGCCAACCAGTCCCAACACTAACCTCTTAATCTTGAGTGCCAAGTGAGGCTGCTACTTGTACCATTTGCATAAGTCTTTGTTATGACTTTGCCAGGGCTAAAACCTGATACCTTCTGCATATAAGGCGGATGCTTTAACCACTTAGGCCAATGGAGCAGTACATAAATGTTTAGAAATACTTAAGCTAGATATAATGGACAATTGCTCATAACACAAAACTGGTCTCACAAGTGTCCTTTATACACAATTTTCACTGTTCACTCTAAATTTACAAATCTCCAATATCAGAGAACTTCAGATATTAACAGTATAATAAGAAATAATGCAAACTATTGCTATTAATAAATAAAAATATCACATGTCATAAAAGCTAATAAATAAATATTTATGATATGTTTAACATTGCATTCCTCTTTACATCATTGGCATCTTTAGATGAATGTTTCTGAAACACAGACAATATAAACCTTACCTATAATGGTCATGATACAGGTAATTAAAAATGAAAACTGATGACCACCAATAATTACAGAAGTACTTATGCCAAAATTAGCTCATCATAATTTAATTATGAAATGTATCAAGTAATTTTCTATTTAAAGTTAACTAGGCAAGCTTCATCAGCATTAATTCATGAAATTTAGATCTATATATGCCTGAGTCAACTAGGTGATGCCCTTATCATCTTATTCAAATAGTCATACTTGCTGGCTATCACACTCATTCTAAGACCATTTTTAATATATACAAATACTGCAAATTTCATCAACAGATAAAGAATCTAAGTCTATTTATAGATATAGCCTTCAGGATGACATGATAAGCAAATTATATCCAAGATCAATAAATTTACAAAAAAATATATCTGCTAGTTAATTATACTCCTTTAAGACCCTGCTAGTATAAATCCACATTGCAAAGTTATAATTACATGCTCAAAACTAAGAACAAAAAATCTTCATTGATACTCTGTATAAATTTTAACAAATAGCATTAGTTCCAATGAGCTATTAAAATTATGGAAGTTTAAAACAATTCAAACAATGTGACATGTTAAAACAAAGAAAGTTATAACATATAAGATGGAATTAAATTCTTTGTAGAATGCATGAAGACAATAAAATACAAAGACCATGCATCTACTGAACAATTTGAAACATTAAGGACTTTCTGACAAATACAACTTTAACCATTTGAAGCAACACCAAAAATAAGATATACAACAAAAAAACAATTCAAAAGACACTATAACTAAATATAAAATATACAACCCTAATGTTTCTAAAAGCCACAACATAAACATACTAGCACACACAGGAATCTTGATGCAATTTAATTATTAAATCAGAATGGAGTACTACCTAATGCAACTAAATAGCTACATGAAACAAGCAAATATAACTACATATAATCTTAAAAGCAGAAAACTAAAAATAAAATATACAACAGCCATATAATGCATGGCATGGCATTGGCATACAGACATACTGACAGGCATATGGAAGAAATAGCAAATAAGCATTTTTACTGTATTTTTTGGTTAGTGTTGGTTTGAACTGCACTGATAGTGCATTATTGGCTATATTGTGTTGAGGAAATGGTAGCTAATTGGTTTTCTGAAGGAAACACCTGGCAGCTGATCCATCCTGGAACCCTTGGATTACATGTCAACCAACTAAGCTACCATGGCTTACAGTGGGTGAGGAACACCTGGGTTGTTATGTTTTCAAAGACAGCAATGATAAGAGATGAAAATAAAATACTGAAAAGTGATGCATAATAAGCATCTGCAGGATTTACTTATCCAAGTCTTCATAAGAGGTTTGTACAGCATTATAAGAGGTGGCATACTGTACATTTTTAAGGCAAGTCATTCTAATTAGAATTGCATCTCAAAGAGTACTTACCATAATGTAGAATGGGGAAATTCTAGGAATTTACATCTTGGAAGGAATATGAATAGTGCTTTTGACAATAAGGTCCTGTAAGCTGGGAGTGATGAAAGTTTCAATAGTTGGGTCTTAGAGATAATGTTTGATCTTGAGCTAAATTAAAACTATATTCCAAATGTATTTTGCTGCAAGCTATCTAAATATTCTTTCAAAATACTGTTACTTTGAATCCATCTCAAACTTGCATGTGCAACCTATGGCCTTGACCTTATTTTATTTGCTAAGTTACATCATAAAATGTAGCTTTAAAAATCACTTACAGGTCAGCACCCTGAAGGATGTTGCATATGCCTAATCTAGAGTATCTACAACATCATTCAATCAGAAAACCTTGAATGCCTTATTAGTAAGCAGGGTTAAGAAAGACATAAACAGTGTTAACAATTAGATGAGCAAATGAACTGAATAATTTACAAATATCTAACTGGTTATGAAAATTGTCAGAGATTTTGCTAATAGTAAAGAACAAACCAAATTTGATCGCCTGCAATAAATTAAACCTCTATAAATCAGCATCTCAATGACAACAGTATACAAGAATTTTATGATTATTCAGTATGCTAGAACCCATATAAACTATTAAACATCTACATGTTTTGTCAGATATGACACTGCAAATGCAGCTAGTATGTTTCTTAAAGACTACTGATTCTACATTAATCAAAAGAAATGTGAAGGTGAAAACAATAAATGATGCATAGAACTTTTATAATCTGACAGGACCTTTGTCCAGGTGTGACAAAACATCAAGAGGCAGTATTTATTTTTGTCTAAAAGTATAGTAGTTTTCTTTAGCTTTCTGAAAAATATTTTTTTGAAGTGTTACAAATCTTTGCAGTTTTAGAATTGTTAAGAAATAAAGTAAGAGCTTATATTAACACAAACACATAGAAACACACACACACATGCAGACAAATTGACATTGAGCAATCTCTTCACACATAAACAATGAAGAATTTGTATAATAATTTGAAGCTTGAAGTCAATGTCATAAAAACACAAGAAGAAAAGCTTTTCCCCCAAAACAGTATTTCCAAGATATGATGCAGCCTGACATCCAGCAACTGTAATTGGAACAATCATGAACATTCCATAGAATCCTCATTAATGTCACTCTTCCATCATATCATTCTCTCAGAAGAATGTGTGGCAAAACTTGGTGACATGCTGTAGTCTGCAGATTCAGCTTATCGTACAATCTACAAAATATGGTAAATAGATGGTACTGTAAAAATCTGTAAACAGGTGTTTTTAAACTGGTTTATAGCAATAGCTGTACACTTTTTTGGTGTCTTTAATTTCCTCAGAAAAAGTTCTCAATTACTAAGAGTTTCATATTTTAGAGCCTTCCCCCTGCCAAACCCCAAACTCCAAACATGAAATACTAAGTAAAAGAAGGAAAACCCAAAAATCAAAAGATTTATTGATGAAGCAATACTCTGAATTATTACATGATTCAACTGATATCATTCTTAGTTACCTGATGCATCTTTCTCTGTCTCACCTTCAGCTGGAATGTCTTCAATGTCTTTTTCTGTCACACCTTTAGCTGCAAGTTCTTCTTGAACTCTACTAAGATAGGTCTTGTCTGGGTAGCCAAAACTGTTAAAAGGAAGGACAGTACATCAACCCATTATTGCTATATATTTTATGGATTCAAAAGAGCAAATTTGCTTGCCAGTTGCTCTTTATTGTGTATTTCAGTGTGCAGATTTGCATTATAATTTCTGTTTTCCTTCCATTTTGGTATGCAAGGTGCTGAGGATTAAGACACAAAATACATTAGAAACACAAGATTAGAAGTTAATATATTATTTTCTTTGTCATTTGGCCCTTGAGAATAGCAATAATTTTGATTGCTAAGGAAGTCAAACCTTAGATGAAGCCAGGATAAATTACTTTCAAAATGTTGAACACCATATATTCAAAAAGCATTAATGTGATGCAAGTTTGAAAAATGATACCTATCTATGATGTGTCACCTAGTTAATAACTGCAGATGTGAATAAACAGTCAAAGTCTCTGAACAAACATTCACTGAAAAGGGTTGTGCTCTACTGGATAAATCTACTAGATTCTTAAAACAAATATGTATATGCAGCTCCTGAAAAGTTTGGAATAAAAAAGATTCATTTATATCTGATTTTCCATATACTGAACATCTTCAGTACTTAGATACCCTAGATGAGGTATATTGTTCTATTATCTTCATACATTTCTCACTACTGATTTTTTCTTTAAAGTATGTCACATCACCCACAATATCCATATGAATTGGTATCAATGAATATAAACTTGAGGAATTCACTGTGTTATGTGACAAGGACTTGTATTCAGTAACAAAGAAAAGAGTGAAAGCCAACAAGCTTCGTAAATTTTAACAAAACAATTTATTTCCCTAGACAACAATGTAAAAATTGGTAAAAATAGGACTTACAGTTTGTGAATATAATCTAAATATAATTCTAAGAATAAAAACACAAGTCCTATCACTAAATAGTCCTATTAAAATCCAGGTTCAAGTCCTAACAATGTACAAATATGAAGAGCAATGATGTTAGATGTAGTCTAAAGTATGAATATCAACACTTCCTCACTTGAATCACAATATTTGTTTCCAAATAATTCCAGAATAAACTTCCATGAATATTTTTCAGAATTTTTTTTATAAGAAAGTCAACTTGTTGAGTGTCCAGGAGAATAAATTATTGAATCCAAAAATCAGACAAAGAATAAAATGTTCTGGCAACAAATTAAAAGTAATACACCTTATTCCTTCAAGGTTTTGAATGACTGTCTAAAAAAAATATATGGAATGTGTATTTAAACTCAAAACATCACTTCAAATCTCATGATCTGATCATGTGGTCTCTTACTATGCTAATTTTCATATGTAGGTCAATGTCATTCCACATATAAAAAATTCATAAAAAAGGCTGTTTACAAACAGTGATGATGCAAAGAAAGTATGTCTGTGATACTGACCAATTATTTTAACTTCCTGTTTATATTGTTACCAAGGTAAGATGAACTAAATGCTAATTTTCATGTATTATATCTTAGTCTTGAATAAACAAACTTTGTGCTAAAAATATATTTCACTAGTAAAAATAGAATCCCAAATCCAAAAAAGTATTCATTGCAATTAAAAAAATGAAACAAAAATAAAATAAAAAGAATTTTAAACCTTACACACAAGCAATTTAATCACATATATGTAACAACTGTGTTCCTGTGTATCTTGTTATTTTAAAGATCCTTGATTCTGTCCATCTATAAACTGTATATGTCCACTTCATATGACAATAAAAGAATATATTTTGATACCACATTTAGGCACAAAGTTAAGTGATGTAAAGGTCACACTGGGAAGAATAAGATTGCAGTCCATTCCAAGTCCACTTTGTATAATATTGGAATTGGATGCTACAGCATAACAATTTACAATTCTTATGCATACTGAATCACTTTAAGACTTTTAAAAAAATTAAGCATCAAAGAAGAAAAAAATAAGTGTACAGGTCTTTTTTTGTCAAGTATAGAATAACAAGTGATTTGATATCTGCCATATTACAATTTGAAGAAGTATTGATCAGATCAGAGTTTTTCTGTATATATGATATTACATACATTTTGTAATATTGAATAGTTAGATAAATACATGTATGGATAGATGAACTGACAGTCCAAAAAATCTGAATTTTTCAATTGCCCATATTGAAATTTGAAGTTTTTATCTGCTTTTTTTTCCATCTGAAATTTCACATTTGTCCATTGGATATTTCTAGCATTTTTAAATAATCTCTTGGATTAGTTGCTAATATGTTGAGAGTCATTCATTATATTCAGGTCATCAATCTGAAATGCTGATTCACTTGTCAGTTATAAAGATTTTAATCCAGGACCTAGAAATCATCATTCAAGCATGTCAGTACTGTTGTTAGGAAGTACTTTTTAGAAAAAAAAACATTACCATGAGAAATGCTCATTTTCTGGTATTAGAAAATCTCTGGCATTTTAATAACAGAGCATAATCTTCTGTACCTTCAAAACTGTAATTAATTACATAAATACAGGTAAACTGTAATTAATTACATAAATACAGGTAAAACTGTAATTAATTACATAAATATGGGTAAAACTGTAAACAATAATAGGTTTGAAAATAACCCTGTTTTATTTTCATTGTTGCCAGTTACTACTAGCTGTAAATGCAAAAACCTAAAAGAACATAATGGGCACCTGCTAGAGAATTCTTCTTCAAAATATAACCATGCTTATCATTTTTATAGTTTTCTCTTAAACAGATTTTATTAAGATGCAAGATGATTTGCTGGTCTTTCCATAAAAGTACAGCAATTTGACCAAACATTAATATTATAGTATATAAGACTACAATAAGTTTCTTTATACACCCACTTAAAAGAAACCTAAACAAATCCTTTTTGTACATGTTTTATCATTTGGGTGGATTTTTTGCAATTTTAGGTGAAGGTACTATTTTATAACTTTGAGATGTTTATACTTACAGTACCATTTTGTAATACAAATTGTCCCCCAAAACCTATCTGTGGATCTCAAGAATGTATGATTAACAATACTTAGTTTTTAAAAGTGTAACTTGATTATTGCAATTATTAAAGATTTGAGAAGAAAAATATACAGCATTTATACCATTTATTAGGAAAAAACCAATCCACTAAACAAGGTTATATTATTAGTAAATTTTCATATCATGCTACCATAACTTAGCATTTTTTAAAGATTAACTCTTCCTTGAAATAAATTTACATTCAAAATATTTCACTAATCATTTTATAGATAAATCTCTCTTATGTACACTATCACAAATGGTTGAAGAAAATATATTCCTTTGATAATCAATATGATGTTTGACTTGGGATACCATTAACAATACTTTGTTTCTCAAATATGCTGAAAATTAAAGTCTGGAAATCACTGTACACATAAACCTTTCATTTAAACATTTGCCATACACATAAAAGTCAAATTGTACTGATTTTACATTCAATGATGCTGAATGCTTTTTTGAAACAACAATTTTGTATTCAACAAAAATTCATGAACATGAAGCTTATGCAACATTCCTACATTGCCTCCCTTTGGCATGGTCATCTTGCATTGGGAAACATGTATTCTATAGCGGAAAATGTTATTATTTTATTATTACAGTAAATTCCCCATCTGAACAAAATTATACATTTTCAAAATGGAATTTAAGAGACAACAATAAATAATTTTGCTGGACTGATTTCAAGGAAAAGTGCTGCTGACTATTTATTATAAAAGTAAATATTTGATTGAGGTCACAGGCAACTAATTATTTTATGAGTATGGAACCAGCATATTTGTGGTGGTATATTAAATACCATATTTAAAAGAATGAAGGCTTCTGATTTGCTGAAAATAATTACCAGAAAAGAAAGAACTTTTCAGAAAAAGCATATGTATGGATAAATTGTGTGCAGTAGTAGGCTTGAACCCAAAGCCAATTCAAATTTACTGCTGTCACAATACTAGTAGTACTAATGAGAAAGCACTGTACAAAGCAATGCACTAAACAAAACAAAAATGTTACCTACAAGAAGGCCAGGGTCTGTACATCATGCACAAGATTGATGCATTGCTGTAAAATGTATGACCTTAACCTCAAGAATAAAAGGTTGAGCAAGCATATCACAGAATAAATAATTTTATCTTCATATTGATTCATCTTATGTATGACCTAAATGCATCAAAAGATCTTGGAAAAAAAATGCAACTGATAACAATTTATCAAACACTAATACAAATTTACTTTGAATGTGACCTTGAGTTCAAAGGAAGAATGCAATCTATTATGGTAAGATTGACCCCAGAGTCAAAAGGGCATATATGCATATTGCAGAATTATATGTTTTATCAATCAAACCCATTAAGCCCAAAGTATCAAAAAAAATCAATCAAAGGCTTAAGGAAACTGAAATAAAAGAAAATACAGTAACCAACATCATGATGAGTATTTTCAATGAATCTGACCTTGACCCCAAGGTCAAATGGGTAAGCTAACATCTTACACAATGAATTTTTTTAGATTCATTATGATAATGATTCCTGCCAAATCTGACAAGAATCTATGTCAATGTATGATTGCAGCATGATGCCCCAGTGTAAATTGCCACACTGCAAACATTGTATCAATATGACTGAAATATTTTTAAGCTATTTTAAAAATCTAAATCACACACTCACACAATTTATGTCAGGATATAAAATTACAGATTCAAACAAAACTTTCCCAAGATATCAAAAAATTGGTTGACACCAATGTCAAGGATAGTATAATAGGTACCATGTTGGTAGAAGTTAGATAATTAAATGTATTCACTTTTGAATGATAGGTAAAGTATGTCAGATAAAGTCTGATGTTTATGTATGTATGTATGTATGTATGTATGTATGTATGTATGTATGTATGTATGTATGTATGTATGTATGTATGTATGTATGTATGTATGTATGTATGTATGTATGTATGTATGTATGTATGTATGTATGTATGTATGTATGTATGTATGTATGTATGTATGTATGTATGTATGTATGTATGTATGTATGTATGTATGTATGTATGTATGTATGCATGCATGCATGTATGTATGTATGTATGTATGTATGTATGTATGTATGTATGTATATATATTTTAATGGCACACCAACACAATTATAGTCATGAAATGCATGTTATAAGTTGTCTTATACAAAAGCACTAAGTTCATTTTCATTGAAACTCAAAATGTATCAGCTGTAATTGATAACTGTGGTTAAAAATATTCCAAGCTCTAACAGTTCTTTTGAAGCCAAAAAGGAAACTAATGATGTAGCTATACATTCAAGCATCAGACATGATCTTGGGACTCCACAAAAAACTGCAACAAATGTGCAGGTGAGTTTTGTGGTCCCCCTCCAATATGGTTTCAAGGAGTGGTGTCACTAATCTGGGGATCCAAAAATGCATTACATAACTCATATATAACTGGTCCTGATGGACTTTATGATCATAATATATTGCAATCTTGTTACTTCTTACCCCCAAAGATCATTCTGATCAATAACAAACTTTCAAAAATACTTGAAAAATTTCACAATGTTCATTGTCACATCAACTTAATTTTCAATAATATTAGTGCTGAAATTATTGTCATTGTTCACACAATAAAACAGTCAGAAAAAAATCTTATTATGACTTTATGGTCTTAACCATGGCAGTGCTGAAATGTTTTCACTTTACATGCTCCAAAAAGATGATTTGTTTGTAACTGCCTGATCTACCTGTGCCGAGTTGTTCTAATAGTTGATAAAAGTTTTTATTAACACTATTATTACTGCTTTATGATCAGTAAAATTAAATAGAATTTTTTGTTCAGATAATACTGTGATGGTTCCTTGTTCTGTACATGTATTTTTCATTCAAATATACATCTTACGGTTGCCATGACAACCAAAATAATAAAATTTAAGAAATTAGTGATTATTTCTATAAATTCATTTAAATATCATCTGTTTTTAGAATATTTTAGTTTCAAAGGATATATTTTTCCCCTCAAGCTATTTTTTTATCATGAAAAGTCACTTATTTCATTACCTCCAGGCTTAATAAAAATAATCCATCCAACAAGAAACAGCTTATATTATTATGTGATCTTCATTGGAATGAAATTTAAACTTTTTGCCACAAAAAGAAATTAGTGAATTATCATTTCATGGTTGTAGTGTTATGTGATACTATCCTATCCTTATATCTAAAACAATAACTTAAAAAGTTTCATAGCAACACCACTGATCTTGCAAATCAGTATAGTGGTGGTCCATTGGCTCTATATGTATTAAAAGAATTACTACATCAACCTTTCTTTTTTTAACACGTACTTAATACCAACTTGGATACCTTTTTGATAATGAAGCATGATCCCATGGCCTTGATATGTATGCATGATCCCATGGCCTTGATATGTATGCATGATCCCATGGCCTTGATATGTATGCATGATCCCAGGGCCTTGATATGTATGCTATTGAAGGAATCATATTAGATACTTAATTTAAAAAATAATAACACGGTTGAAACAGTAACATATTTTAATTAGTAACATATTTAGTGTCGATACAGAAATGTTTGATATCAGTAATCTATAAAAACAACAGCATGAAAAGACATTAGAAAGGAATTATTAACATAAATGATGACATGCACATGAAAATACATTGACATGACAATCACTGATTTAATTTCTTACTACACTTATCAATACCTTATTGCACTGTATTTCAGAAATGAAATTTCTGCTAATGAACAAAGACTAATAAGCTATTTACAATGTTACGTTACATTAAAATTGGAACATTGTAATTACAGATTTGTTTTAAAGAACAATTTATATTACATCTTAAGGAGCCAAAGGCTTGATATTCACAATAGTAAAAGTGCTCACTTTTCATCTGTTTGGTTTAGGAAAATTGAAACATTTTTAAAATCAATTTATATATTAAACTTCTATGTATTATACTTCTTATGTCAACTTAATTTTATTTATTCCTGATCTAATATCAAATAATCTGACATTTTTTTGTGCTAGTCTTAATCTCTTGTATGCCAGTATGTACTCCTTCTTTATGTGGTACATTTCTAAGCAATGAGTAACACAAAGTGGGACACCATAGTGCATTTAACTGTTGCAGTTCTACCAATGCACCTTTTCTGCATCCCTTTTGAGGCATGTATTTGATTTTCTGCTTCACCACAAACTGCACACATCTTCTAATTATACTCAGAATTTCATTTGTGATATTGCAAAGAAAATGTTGACCCTCCAGCCTCATTTAGGACTTCTCTCTAGATGATCTGGTTCTTCCTCTTTAGATTCTTGCTACAAAGCCAGCAGTTTCAACAATCTGGGATATTTATGTTCACTTAATGCATTTTACTATATTTAGTCTAAGAGGATATTTTATATAGTACATAAGCATTTAAACTGTTAAATTGAACACGTGAAAGAAAATTTTTCCACTACTTGAGTGTTCTCAAATAAAGCATTAATTTTTTATATGATATCATTTGATCCGATCTATCTATACCCCCTCATATACTTATCAAAAAGATTGTCTATATCAGGCCATTCAACAGCAAGGCCAGTTTTTCGGGGTTGCTTTTAGCAGTTTTAACGTTCTGTACAGACCCTATAGTACCACTGTAATTCATGGCTACTAAAGGACCAGTGTGTGTTGTTTAAGTGTCTTATCAAACTGTCAGTTTGTGTCTTTAAGAGGTTGTGGAATCCCTCATCGAGTGTTATGAGCAGTCCCAATAGCACTGGTTCCTTAAAGTCTAATAGGTTTAGGAACAGTATGGGAGATGAATAGTAACTATCCATAAACAAAGTGTAACCCTGTCCAAAAAGGTTCCACATCATGTCCATAGCCAGGTCATATGTTTTGCCATTTTCACTTAAAGGTGTATCACTTTGACCAACATACAATTGAAAACTTTGAACAATATCATTAGTAGAGTCACAAACCATATAGGATTTAATAACAAACTTTACTGGTTTATCTGGATTATAAACTCTGAATAACAGCTTCCCTCTCCATGTGATCATCCCCTCATCCAAGGACAGTACATATTTGGTACAAACACTACCAAATCTATTGATTATGTTACTGAAGATACAACCAAGTTCTTTCTTACTTGATTTTAATCAGGGATACTGAGATAAACATTATATAGTGTTTTATGAAATATCAATAATATATACAACATAATTTTTGTTTAAAAATATGAATAAAACATTTACATATACATTCCCATTTTATGTCATGTTATTCTACTTAAGACAACATTCTGACATTATTGACTATTAAATGACTAAATATTTCATTGGAATCAACATACTTTATAATTTAATCCAAATACATGTATTAGAGTTGTCTAATACTTCACATTTTTAAAAAATATAAACTGGACACAACATGGTTTGAAAAGTATTATACCTTGAATTTGTTTATATTACCTCTGGCAAGATAATCTGCATTGTTGCAAAGATGAAAAACACTCATAATGATGCGAAATCTATCCCTTGACATGACAAAAGAGAAAATTGGTAGCAACATAACTGGATCTGTGCTCCAATAGCTCTGCATATAAAAAGCCAAAATAAAGTTTGATATTAAATTCCATTGAATCAACATATGCATTATACAATTTGGTTAAATGATAAAAGAATTTGTACAAATGGAGAAAGATATGTTATTGTTCCTATTGGTATCACATAAAAATAAGTTTGTTTTTATGCATAAAAGAAATGCATGTCAAACAAAACTACACACCTGGATATTTTGCATCATGATCAGCCCCATATCAATGGTCAAGGCTAGAAATACTTTTCTTTTCCACTTGTATCACACCGTGCCAAAATCTGGATTATGGTTTCAAGAGATCCCACTTATGTTGCAAGAACTCATTAGTATATCTGAAATAAAAATGTCCAAAACTTGTTGATTGAATGAAACATACCTAGATTCTAATTAAGTTATGTAACACAAAAAGAACCAGAAAAATATCACTATATTGGCAATGTGATAATTATTTTAAATGAGTTGAAAACTATTTTGGAACAACACAGTTTCTACCAAGATACATGTACTTGAATTTTTTGTTTGTTTAGTAATAACAGCATGCTTATATAGGTCATATATGTGATTAACTTTTTTCAGATGTGAAATTATATTGGTTGAATTATCAGCCTTAGTTCACAATTAGGAAGATATATAATCTACTCAAGCCCCTAGCATCAAAATTTGTAAATGCTATTGTTATTGATGAAACAAAACAATCTTCATTTGTGACTGTATTAAATCTAATATATCAATAGCTGATAATTTTATAAAAGAAAAACCAAAATAAACTTCTGAATATTAGAATTAAGTTATTATGCAGGCCATTTTTCCCAATATCTGCAGAAGATTGACTCACCTATTTGTTTCCATAGCAATTTCATCATATTCATCATCCATAATGAATAGATTCAAATAATCCAGGTGCTCTTGAATCTGTTTAACATGGCAGAGTTGTGAAACTGCACTTTGTTCTCACTGTTACATCACCAACTTCCTTTTCTTTTAAAATATTTTCTTTGTCACCAACATCCTCGTTGTCTACCTTGTGAATATCTGCCTCATCAAACCCCTCAAATTAATGCTTGATATCATCATCTGTCACACCAACTGTGCAAGAAATTCTCCATATCACCTTACCCAACCACCATACTGTTTATATCAAGGTCATCTGTTGTCAATCAAATTTTCTCAGCAAATTTGTTACTTTTATTCATTATTTTGTTGGGTAAGCATCATTCATATGCAAATGAGATCATTATTAGACCAATTTTCTTGAGTGATGTTCTCAATAATATTTTTAGCATATGCTTCATGATTATGGAGATTTATGTCATATTACTGTATTTTTATTTTTATGGTTACTGCATAAAGAAGACAGTTATTGTGACCATATAAATATGGCAACCACATATAAATTCAGGTAACATAAACCATACATATATGGCTTCTGCACTACCAGGATTAAATTAAGTAATAAAAAAGAGTGAAAAGCAACAAGCTTTATAAACTTCAACAAATAATTCAGTCATCTAGAAAAAAATGTGAAAAATGTAAAAGAACTTACGGTATTGAGCAACAAATCCCAAATAATCCAAGAATTTTGAACACAGTCCTAATGATTATAGTTCTGAACAAACATTAGTGTTATTCTAAAATAAATTCAATGCTGATGTGTCTGTGGTGGTCTGTGTCATAGTGATGTGTCAACAGTCTTTTGTTGAATCACAAAAATCCATGAATACATCCTTATTTAAAATTTCATTATAAATTCAAGTCTCTTTTTTCAAGAATGTCATTTCTGAGCAATTGATATTTCCAGAGAAGAATAACTTAAATTTCATATTTTAATAAATAAAACTGAAAACAATACTACAACTAATTCTGCTTGGATCTTACAACACAAAAAAAATAATTTCTAGAACAAAAAAGATTATACAGTCATCTACTTGACCTCAGGTCACAAATAACATTTTCTAAAAGAAAACATATGACCTAATGGAAAATTTCAGTTTGGAAAGATCCAAATGTTTACAAGATGAAAACATATAGTTAAAATGTCTTTTACTAAAATAATAATAAAGAACAGGGTAAAAACAATGTTCTTGACTCAGGCAAATATAATCCTAATAATTATCCCATATTCATAGAGAAAATATTAGCTATGTATTAAATGTTTACAATCTGAATTAAAAACAATATCAATGATTTTAGTCAGGTACACAAGGAACTTGATTTTGGACATGGTCAGCTACAAAATTACAATTTTACTAAACCCACAACATATAATGAAAAAAGTACTAACAAAAATGCAAATTAAATATAAATAATAATCTGTAAAATAAAATACCCAAATATATTAACTATATACAAACAATCACATAAATTGAGCAGTTGTCTCTTCCCCACTGGACACAACCTATTGATACTGATATGCAGTCTTGCCCTTTCTGCATCCTTGGCAACTATATTTTTTGGTTTCCTTTTTATCACCACTAACATTTTTGGTTCAGTGTTCAATCTTTTCTGGTTTTTTTTTCACAACAAACATTTTTTATTCCTTTCAAGCACCTCTTTGTATTGGCTGTAATTTGTTCTTCTGATATGCATTTTTTCTGTATGCAGCTTTTTTTGGAGGTGTTGGCTGCTCTAATTCAAATCTTTCTTCCAAAGATCACAAAATGCCACTCCTTTGGCATTCAGTTGAACCAACAACTACACTTCCACCGACTTTATGCTTCAGCCATTCCAATGTTCACACATCTCAAACATATAGAAAATTCTTGTTTGAATTATTAATAACATAAACTAATCTTTTTCCATGAAAGATGCATACACAAAACTGTTTTTGTTGCTCACATTGTGAAAGTTTTAATACTCTCTCTATACATGGTATTAACATTTGGCTATTATTAAATGTACAAAGTTTATGCACTACATTTTTTGTGAAAAAAATGATCAATAAATACATAACTTTCCCTACTTTGGGGCAATTCTTGCAAGAACATGACAGAAAGACAGTGCAAAACGTACATACATGAAAATTTTAAATGACAACGAAAATTGTTATCAGAGGTAATCCACCAGACCTAATGAAAATATATACATCATTCATGTATTGTTTCAAAACTAAATCAATATTTTTAGTCTTATCATTGACTTTTATGCACAATGTGAGCAAATACAAAATTTAGGATACAGTCTACTCTGCTTATATGCATAGCATTGGGACTAGACCCAAGCTATCCAAATAAATGAAATATGCATTTAAGTGAAGTTCATGTATATTTACAATCTACTTGTAACATGGAAAATGGAAATCATACCAACAATTTAAGCTCATATGCTACATAAATGTGTTTCAGTGTATTAAACATCTATGTATACATTTAATTCCACAATACATGTACATGTAAATTCAGATAAACACTATAAACTGTTATTGATGAAATTATTATTGACAGTGTGTATCGCTCTTTGGTAGCAAACTAGTATATGGGGTTGCTATTAATTAGTTCCCAGTAAAGTAATAAGTTTACGTAAAAAGAAAGACATTAAAGCCATTGCAAAGAGTTTGCAAGTTGCTTGGTAAAAAAGTCCATAAGTGATTTTTGAACACAGCTAGGGCAGCCAATCTGGTGGACAATAGTCAGTGCAAGTTATAAATTCTGTCATACGATTCACACCCATTTGCCTCTAAAAACGCTCTAATAGTCTCCAGACTTTTAATGGTAGTAGCAAAGTTTGGCGGCAGGACAGACAAATCATTGGTAGAATCCGCCACTTCTTCCAGATTTGAATTCTTTTCTTACTGGACATTTGAACAGATATTGACATTGGTTTTTTCTTCATCAGTATGAAGGTGTTCATCCACTGCCACATGGTGACTGAAATCATCCAATGTCATAGTGGGTGGGATAAAAACTTCAGTGTTTTCATCATCGGTAACATCTTCAGTAAACATTGATAACAGTTGGTGATGTTTGTTCCTGAAATTTGATTTCATGCCTTTTTTTGTAGATGCATGGCATCTAGTAAGTTCAGTTTTTTCACCAATTCATCAGCATAGCCTTCACTTCCACTGTCAATGATATTACCAACCTTACACAACACTAGTGATTGGTATTGCTTCTTGAAGTTAGCAATGATGCCTTGACCGATCCATAGGTTGAATCAATGAATCAATGTTCAGGGATAGAAAGGATAGTTTGATATTTGTTAAGCCAAGATTATCACTTTGTGCAGCATGATAATTTTGCATTTTCTGCTTTGCATCTGTTATTGATTTTCTTAAGCCATTCTTGCCATATGTCTCAATATCCATGTTTTTTTTGTTTGCTTAATATGGCACCGGCAATGTTTTAATGTTCATAAAACAACACAGATTTTTTTTTGCAAATCACTTGTGGCCCTAGCTTTTCACTCCTATCCATGGTAGATGCAAGCAGCAGATCGAGTCACCCAATCTTTCACAACTTTAGCCCTGAATACATCAACACCTTTAAATGAAAATGTTCCATCTTGGATAGCTATCCAAAAAAAGCCCAGTCTCATTTAAGTATTAAAAATGTCAGCTGGTTCATAATCTTGATCAAATCCAGAGAACATTAGTTATCCATTGTTCAGCAGTGAAGTCATCAGCATTTTGTTTCTTCCCAATGTGATCTTTCCATCTTATTGTCTTAAAATCTGCAATGCCTAAGCCCTATGCTTAAGTCCAAGAGCTTTTTCTAGCAACAGTGGGCCGTTGATAAGAACCTATCAACTCCTTGTTTGGGTGAACCATCACAACAGGACTTCCTCAACATCTTTCACTTTTCCTGCCCGTTGATGCTTTCTGTTAGAAATGCTGTTACTCTGCCACTCTTCAAGAATCTTTTCCTTATTTTTCTGAATTCTCAATATCACACTTGGGGTTAATACCAAACAATTGTGCAATCGATGACTGACTTTCTTTATTATCTAACTTCTTTATCACTTTCACATGATCTGCCAATGATAACATCTTACATGTGCACTTAGCCATTTTATATTTTAATACATATAATGCCTTAGCTGATGAATACAGAGGTTCTACAATTTTCTATGATCTTTGGGATAGCAGTCTACATATACATGTATACAGCCTTGACCTCTACTTAAGATGTCTGGACCATATTTATGCAATTAAGTGGTGACAAATATGTATAAAGTCAATGGTTTAAACCTGCAAATTGTATGTGATTAAAAGATTTATGCACTTAACCAACATGCATTTATCTGATATTGATTACTATGCATATTAATGAAAGAAAAATGAAACCATAATGTCGCTATGCACTTAAGTGATTTATACAATAAGCGATATGCATTTAAGTGGAGCTGACTGTATATATTTTTCAGCAATATGTGTGATAGGAGCATTTTAGCCTACAATTCTATAATCTAAAAATATAGGAAGCACAATGGAGAAGAAAACCATAGACTTTTAATTGTTAATTTCTATGATTAAATGCATGTCCTGGATGAAAATCAAATACATATTTAAGGAAGTGAGAGGGACATAATTTATCTCTACAAGTTTTATTTGGATCTGATTATGAGCTGAAATGACTGTTTCAGTACCTAACCCATTGTCAGAAAAGAAACAGAAATAGGATTCTCTACTTCTTAAGGTATACAAATAGTATTTTTTTTTTTTAAAAAAAGTTAAATTTTAGCTCTGAATACCAATGGAGCTAAAACGTACAGAATACTTTTTCCAGATTCTATGAGAAAATTATAGTTCTGTAAAACCTGAGATATTACCGAATTTCCAAGTTAAAGGTTTCACAATGCTATCAATGTGGAATGAAAACACAAAAAGATAATGCAACAAATAAGTCAAAGGTTTTGATAAAGTTTAATGATCTGAGTATGGCAACTGAAATATCTGTAGAAAAAAATGGAAAGATTCTCTTTCATTACTGGCTCAACAAAGTGTGGGCTATGTGATGCTACATTAAATTTGCTATTCTCTTCATTGATGTACACTAGTGGTTTCAAACCCAGATGGCAACCCAAATAAGGGTCACAAGGATGTATTGGAGGGTTGCTAGGACACTTATGAGAGTCGCAGAACTTACATAAATGTGGAAACAGTGGTTTTGAGAATCAGAAAAAAACTATTTTTTTGTATATCTGGGCATAATGTTTAATTTATAAATCAATTTCTTGGTCCAGTACATAATAAATCCCAGAGGATTGAATGATAGACACAGGCAAGTCTGTATTCAAATGTTCATATATTTGGTCTAAAAAGGTTCTATCACTATTGTCTATGAAGATTTGTTTTATGTCTGTAATCAACTTTATAAATTTCCAGTATTGTTAGTTTAAAACATCCTTGTACAGTCTTCATGTGCCTGTGTGAGTCTTTGCTGTGAATACTGGCTAATTTGGACCACTGAGGTGACATAAGAAAAACTATGAAAAACACATACCTCATTTTTTAAACAAAACAGCTAACAAATTAGTGCTTTTTTCTCAGTGATAGTAATTTGGTTAATACTATTAGTATAGAGTATAATAATCAATATAAAGATATATTCTTTTTAAAAAAATTTTGTATGTAATCAAATGATACAATATGAATTCACAGAAAACAAAAAATACACCATGCTTTAAATAAAGATTTCATCTTTCAAAAGTGAGAAAACCACAGTTCATGTTACATTTTGATTTTCATTATTTTAATTATCACGATGTCCACAAGATTTGCAGAATAAAGACGACCTTTGTTTCATATTGTATTGAACCAAAACATTAGTTTGACAGGACCCTACACTGTGTGTGTGCGTGTGTGTGTGTGTATGTGTGTGTTTATCAACCTGAGGTTTTCTTTCCTTAAATGCAGATTTTAACTGCTCAACAAAATAATGAGAAGTATCCTATTTTAAATAAATGTAATTGTCACAATTAAATCCTGGATGAAACTCAGTATTTAACAGTGTCAGAACCACACTGGCAGACCATAATTTGAGTCGAATTGACCTGGTCCAAATCAGCCTGTTTCCCACTGTGGTGTTTAGTAGAACCCTGTTCAGCAAGTACACAACAATGGCCAATGCTTGACCAGTTAAAAAGAGATGGGGGCCTTATGGAAAGAAACACTATTCAAGCAACTACTTACCACTACTACTGAATGAGAAGGACATAATTTAAATTATTTCTGAAATATTATACATCAACTTGATGATGAGACCTCTGCAATATTTTATGAATAAGATGTTGATGAATTTCACAATTTTTCTGTTGATGTGTTACAGCGAAAGGTAAACTTATGATTTCATCTTGCTATTTTACCAAATATAAAACATTTTAAAAGCTGAATTAAAGTGGGTATTAATGTTAATGTTCCAGATATACTCAGCTAATTTAATGCCATTTGGAGATTCTTGTTCTATTAAACAAATATAATGGGGTGGATTGAGCCTCCGAATTCTACATGTATGGAGAACAGCAAATTTTAGACAAAATAAATAAATAAGATTTCATCATATGGCTAAAATTCTTTTAGATATACAACTCCATAACAAACAGTGCAACTTCTGCACTTTTGATTGCTCCTTGAAACCCTCTGAATGACCACTATGTGCCATGTGAACCACATAATTACTCATTGCATCATAATCCTGCCAGTTAATCTAAGCCATGAATAAGAAAAGAAAGGCTGAAATATGTGTAAATCTGAATCAGTTTTGACAGGTCATAAGCAAATTGGATGAATTTTTGTGGCATCTGAGTGTAACAATATTATTTAGTTTATTGAAAGGTTTAAAAAAATAAATATTTTGTTATTATCCCTCCCACCAACATGTTTACCCTATTGAACTGGTATTAAAACCCTGGCAGGCAGGTTGTTTTCCTTTTGGGGGGGTAACATCTATGTTAATGTGAGTTTGTGTTTTTTCAACAAGGGTCAACAATAAGATACATGGACAATTAGCCAACTATAAAAACATGTTTTCAGTGTGGCCCTATAAAAATTTTTATTGGATTAAAAAGACTGTATGTTCAAGTTGTTTAAAATATATAAAGTTATCAGGTATATCATAATAACAGTTATTTCAATGCAAAGATTCAGTTTCAGATTTTTTGTGATTTCAGTTTTTCTTCTAGACTAACACATTGGTGCTATTTCAGAGCTTTTGCAGTACTGTTCTTATTTTCTGTTAATCTTAAAATTGTAAATTAGATATTGGCAATTAATACTTAAAGGAGAATGTAAGGTCAAATGCTGTGCTGGAATCTGCCATCAGATATGATTATCCTTCAGAAAATCACTGCATAAGTTTGAACTGTGAAGTCACTGATGAAAAAGTTTAAGAATGTGCATCTGAATGGTATGATTCTGATGAAAATCCTATGTACACAGCAGTAACTCAGTTTGATGATAATCATTACATTGTTGTACCAGATGAAGATGATGAGGATGAATATTGTGATGCACTTGATCACAATGCTAATACTGATTGTAGTTGTCTGACTGATTTTGACAATGTTGATTCCAATGAAAATGATGATGGCCAAGATTTACAATTACAGTTGGTGCCTTTCATAACCAAGCACAACATCACTGGTAACGGTATTCAGCAATTCCTGGATATTATTACCTTGGTAATGCCAAATCAGCCTAATTTGTGCAAAAGTTTCTACTATTTTAAGGAGATTTTTAAAATGTTGTGCAATCCATTTGTTAACCACTTCTACTTTACTAATTGACTTGGGTATATAGAGGATGAAAGCTTTTTAATATGTCCAAACAAACTGTGCAAGAAGAATATTGAAAATGGAAACATCCTATTATCTTGAAATACCACTTATAAACAAGTTGCAAACATTTTTCTCACAAGATGGATTTTATAAAATCTTTGCAAAGTTAAATCTCAAGAAACAACAGGCATCAATATGAAGATATATGTCATGGTAGTTTATACCAAAGCATGTCTGAAAACAATGGACCATTGAGCTGTCCAGATAGTATTTCATTTCTGTTTAACACTGATGGAGCTCCAGTTTTCAAATATAGTAAAATAACCATCTGGCCAATATATTCAGTAATAAATGAACTACCTTACAAAATTCAGATGAAGAATGAGAATATGATACTGGCAGGTCTTTGGTTTGGCAATCAAAAATCCTCAAGAGCACATTTCTCGAACCATTTTTATCATCCTTAAAAAAAAGTAGATAAAGGAGTTACATTAACATCTTCAGAAATAGGAATATTCACTTGTCAGGGTTATTTGCTGGCACTACCAGCTGATCTACCAACTTGATCACTACTTTGCACTTTAAGACAGTATAATAGAACATACAGCTGTTGGATTATGTCTAGAGAAAGGACAGTCAGCAAAGGTTGGATGTGGTTCTACATTATGGTATACCCACTTGATGATACTGAACCAAAGGGACCAGCAAGAACAATTCAATTCAGAATGGGGTCAAACATGCAAAACAAGCAGTTGAAAATAAGAAATATCTTGAGAAAAGTAAAAGGTCAAAATCTGTTTTAGCTGTAAATGGCATAAATGATCCATCATGGCTAATGTTCTTGCCCTACTTTAATATGGTTGCAGGTATTGCTATAGACTACATGTATGATGTGTTGCTTAGGCATTCAAAAACTACTACTGAGGCTTTGGTTTGCTCCAGAATTCTCAAGTAAATCATAAAGTTATTACACATCACTTTGCAAAGTGGATAAAAGACTGCAATGTTATAATCCACCCAACAACTGAAATTTCACGGCATCCAATTACCATTGAAAAGGATCTTAGTATTGGAAAACTTCTGAATTCAGATCATTTTTTTATACATGGAATATTGGATGACCAAAGATTCAACCATTACCTTCTGCTGGTAAATCTGTTCACATTTTGTTGAAATGTGAATCAAAACTCTCAGAATGAAGTTGATCAAGCAGAGAAAATGCTTTGCATGTTTTGTAAAATTTTGGAAAGTCTATGACTTACAGTTCATCAGCTTGTATATTTAGCAGATGGTGTGGGATCATTAGGACCACTTTTACAGACACAGTTGTTTTCCTTTTGAGGATAAAAATGGATTTGTTCTTAATGTGATCAGAGGCACACAAAACATTGACTCACAAATTATCACAGACATTCCTTTGTTCAAAAGCTTCTTGAACTGAAACAAAAATGTGCTCAAACAGGTACATGGGTGGAACAAATTTACACTGAAATTGAATATCTAAATATTCTGAAGAGAACAAGGAAAATCTCTAAGGGGATTTATATTTTAGGTGCAGTCAATATCAAAGCTATGAAATCTGATGAGCACACAGCATTATCTCAATATACAGGAATTGCAGACAAACCTGTCAAACTTCATTGTTTTAATAGACTAGATATTCATGACCACGAATCATATGGGTTGAAATACTCAATAATGATCAAGAGAAATAATTCTGTCATTATTTTTTTCCATGGGAAATTTGGTTTTGGACTGGTATGCTTCTTCTGTGAACTACCCAATGGACATTGAGAGAAAACTGATAATTTTGCTGTTGCAGAGGAATTAAAATGTTTAAATTTTACTGAAAAGAATCCCATACTTGCTGTTTGCAAGACAAGGAAAGTAATGATTGTTCCTATTAAGAATATTTAGTATGGTTGCATCCACATAGAAATACCTTGTACTGATTTGTCATACACTTGTTTGTATCCAAACAGAATTGAATCTGATTGACTTTTATGTAAATATAACTTTTTCTGAGTTTTTCAGCAAATTTAAGTCAAGCTTGCTTTTCATATGTAAGACCCCAAAAGAAAGTAATGGAATTTTGCATTCCAGATCCATATTGTGTATACATCAGATATTTAGAATCAACATATAAATGGTGGTTTATTAAGTGTATATAAGAATTTGTACTACCAGAGATTAATATTCTAATCATGTTTACATTTTCTCTACATTTTTGGTCATGTCCTTGCCTGTTTTTAAAATTCTATGGAAATAAATTAAAGAAAACTCAGGCATGCATGTGTTTTCTTCAAATTTATAACGAGTATATATTCATCCTTCCTCATCAGCTACACTGACATAACTCCCACCAATATTTCTATTTGAATGAGATAGTTCAGGTTATTATATCTTTAGAGTGTTTCCATGATACTATAACAAATGAACCAACTTTCTATATGGAATTAAAAGTGCTAATGGATTAAAGTTGCAACTTTATTCCATATGGAATTTTCCCTTGCTGTGAAGTACTTATAGAATTGACATGGAATAAATTGTCTGATTCCATAAGCTTTTCAGTCCATAATCTCTTCCATATGGATTCTTGAAGTATTCCATACAGAATCCATGAGAAATTTCTGCTCGAGTTAAGGACACTGGACCATACCATTAGCTCCTTTTGGCTTTACACAAGTTATGATTAAAATGTTATGAGAGCTTACTTTGTAGGACCACCATCTACCCTGGTCTTGTGGTGTATATCATTCCATGTAACAATGTCTGTTTTCCCAGTTGTACGAGACTCTCCAATAGTGAAAATAAGCTTTCTTTTGAATGCTATTTTCAAAAGCCCTAGCACTATTTTTCCCTCTGAGTTATTTGGAAGAAATGCTTTTCTGCGTGTGCCTCTGTATGGTTTTCCAGGGTGGGGATGGATGTCCTGTAACAAAACAGCCAGGTTTTACTAAATGCCCATACTGCTGTAAATGACGAATATTTATTACATTTAAATAAACAAACTGAGAGTAGACCATCAATATAGTGTTCCCCTTTTCTCTAAATTTCTAACTGGTTTGAAGGACAAGTAACTTTAAAAGGTCCCTGGTTCTCCAGGTTTTCTTTTGATAAGACTGTACATTTTCAACAGGCCATAAATGCCAACTACATGTATTTCAATTCGGTATTGACTTGACAAGACTGACAAGCTGTCACTAATTATTATTATTATTATTATTATTATTATTATTATTATTATTATTATTATTATTATTATTATTATTATTATTATTATTATTATTATTATTATTATTAATAGTAGTAGTAGTAGTAGTAGTAGTAGTAGTAGTAGTATTATCAAGACTGACTCTGAGATTAATCAAGTGATAATATGAAGAGATGAATATATAAATTTTCTGATCTTTAGCTCTCACAAAATTGGTATCATACCATGTTGCTGAGAAGAACCAAAATATAAAGTCACCAAATATATGGTATCTATGACAAATTTAATATTTGTTCATAATGACCTGAAATTGCTATTACAATGGCTTGAAAATCTAATCTGATCATCTGCATATGTATATAAATATTCTTATCAAATTTCATCTGTCTAACTCTAGTGGCTTTTGCTTAATAGTTTTATATTTTTGACAACAAACTCCAATGGTTTTTTTAAATCGCATAAAACTGACAAAATGCTGAAAAGAAAATCATCATATATGACTGCAAATATGGGTACCTAATTTTTATTAAATTATCTCAACTGGATATTTGATTAATTGTGTTACCAGTAAGAAGATTGTTGACCCAAAATTTAACAGATGTTTCTAAACAACACAAATTTCTGAATGAGTTTGAAAATATAAACAGGTCATTTATTATGACCATAATATGTGTAAAGTGTGTAAATTTTACAGCATGTTTAAAGAATTGTTGTGCTATCACAATGGAATAGATTCAAGAAGGATTGATATATATGAAGAACAATGGACATAAAGACATGGATACATAGCAGCAAAACACTATATCCCTCATGTTCTATTACAGTGAGCTCAAAAATGGCAGATGAAAGAGAATGAGATTATATAGACTGTATATCAAAAACTAACAGTATTTTAATTAGGGATGGATAAGTACTAAGGGACATTTTGCCAGATGCTCAGCTGGGTCAGGTTTCTCCACTTCCATTTTGTTCTGCTTCCCCACCCCTTCTCTCACACCCATTTTCTGTCCAACTAATTGCATAAGGAACATTTCTTTCAGAAAACTATACAATATAATTTCACAAGGAAGTGTAATATCCAGCTTTTTCCATGAATACAATGGGGTGAGACAGGGAGGTGTTCTTTCCCTTTTGTTATTTAATATATACATAAAATAACAGTCTTTGTTTTCTATTAAGCCTTCTAAGATGAAACATTGCCTCCAACAATTGTTTGTAAATTCATTTTGATAATGTAATGAGAAAGTATGTATTCTCTATATGACAAGAATATCTAAAAGCAAGAACTTTATCTTGAAATCTCCATGGAACTATGACATTCATTTCTGATATTATAAGTAGATGGAACAAATTACTCTCTAAATGTTGTGCATAACTTCATTCCTAACAACACCAGGTACAGTCAATTCTTGCAGATGTGTCTGTATACTTGTACATATGATATCTATTATGTTTTAAAAAAATTTACTTTATATGTATATTTTAATTTAGATTTATGAACCATGTAGTCTGAAATAAAGAATTCTTATTTTATCTTATCATATCACCTAACAAGAGTATTTATTCCATGCTACAATTCTTAAATTTGAAAGAATAACAAACTGCTGACATACTTAACCTTGAAAATAAATGACATGTAATTGACAGACATTACTGGAAATGTTGGATGTCAAAGTATTATTGGATCAGGTCAACAAAAGTCTTGTAGGATGATTACAAATTAAAGTGAGTCACTGTTGCTAGTGTTGTTTGTTCCTGTTTTGGGCCTAAGCTTCATATATTTTGTTCTGAATTTACATCATGTGCTGACTTTCTAACCACACAGTGAGTTTTGGTAATGTCTAAATATATACATTACCTAAAGCAACATTTCAATTACAGGTTTTTTTAATACATTTAGTTGATAAACTTTGATACCTTCTTTACCTTGTATTTTCAGGCCAAAAAAAACTTGTAAAATCTATTAGGACCAAATATGTTTGGTTAGCAACACATCTATTGGTTGCCCAACAAGAAAACCTCAATGCAGCAGCCTTAGAATAAAGAAAGAAATCTGTAAACAAGACCCTAAATGAAAACTAAATTAATAATGGACTGACAAATCAGAAATAGGTTCATATTGAGAACTCCTATGAGTGATGTTTTGTTGCTCAGAGTATATGCGAGTCAAAAGCATCAAATACAAGCAAATATATAGGCTTCATGTACTGTATATGAAAGATATATACATATATAAGTACATCTTTAACTGTATTACAGTTATTCTAATTACCACACCTTCATTTCCTTATTAAGGCAATGAAATCAAAACAACTGTTGGTGCAGTGATATTGAGTTCTTATTTATAAATCTTCTGCCATCATTTGCTTACCACTTGACTACTGAGCTCTGCACAAGTGACGACCTTCATGATTTCAATCATCATCATCTGGTGTCTGCAAACTGGGGGATGGGGGTGGGATAGGCTGATATTGAGAAAATTTGTGTGCCCAAGCATAAATCTCAGTCTTTTTTTGACCTTGTGTGCATACAATTGCATTCTGGCCATTCAAAAATGTTCATAAATAGTTTTAAAAATGTAAACAATTGAAAGTTTTGACAAAAAGACCCTTGACTTTTAGACAACCTTAACAAATAACTACACTAATAATGATCTTTTGTTTCTCAGACAAAATGAATAAACCTATGAATTAATCTAATTTCACCTAAAATTAATTAGCATAGTCAGCTTCAGAAAAAAAAAAATCATTCTATCAACTTATCTACTAGTTCTAACACAGTTCTAACACAGCTCCACTAACACAGCTCCATACAATTCAATGAAATTTTTGTAAAAACTGGTGTTAAATATGCCAATTGCTATAATGTATGCTGTGGATTATGATGATATTAAGTTAGAGTGAGTCAAATTCATGTGCACACTTTCATATTTTTTCAAGCAAATTTGGAAACCTGTTCAAAACAAAGGATTTAGGTCATCCAAGATGGCTACCAAAGTGGATAAATTTGAAATTGAACATCTGCCAAATCGGAACTTCAGATGATACCAATTAAAACACATTATCAAGTTTCTTTTTCAAATGAGGTTACTTATTCATTAATCCTCCCCTGTGCTGACTTAATAGCATGTAACTCTAGTTTTAATTCTTCAATTTGGGCCTCCAAGTACCTAATTGCTTTTTGATATACACACATGGGAGGATTAATGAATAAGTAACCTCATGTGAAACAGCTATTCAGACAGACTCCCAAATAACAACAATGTCAGATGCTCAGACACAGACAATCCAAATACCAGCCAAAAGGAAATGTAAAGTGACAATGCAAATAACAACTGCCACCCAAAGTAATCCTGCATAACAAGAGTACCCCCCCCTCTGAGTCATGCCTCACACCTGTAACAGCAATAAGTGTACATCCATGGCCCTCAGCTCAGAAAAGTCTGTTGCATGCACCAACAATGGCACTTCTTAGTGCTCAGACAAATGTGTCAGCTAAATTAACTCATACAATGGACACACCCAGTTCAACACCCCTTCCTAAAAAGAGATGTGTTTAAAATACAAACCAGAGTCCAACACAAAAAACCACAAGCCAGAAAAAATAGGTATCTAATAATTGTCTCATCAATATTGAAAAGTATAATACCAAGGAGACTTTGTAAAACAGATGTACAGACTCTAAGATGTGCAAAAATCAATAGTATCATGGAAAGAATAATGAATACAGACCTAACCAAATTATATTTTAGTAGGTGGAAATGATGTCAGGGATGGAAGGTAACTAAGCCAAATCAGAACAGATTTTGAAAGTTTACTGTATGCTGCTATGTATTGCAGTCCAGATACATGTAAAATAATCATATCAGGCCTACCACCTGGAGTAGACACCAGGGTGAAAGAAATCAATGATCTGATAATTGACCTATGTGAAGATTTCAACCTACAGTACATTCCTCAATACAAATCTTTCTTACTTCAGAAACAGGATATAAACCTAAGTCTCAACCATAGAGACAAAATTCATTTAAGCAGAAAATAACCTCTCAATTACTGAGAAATATTAACATGTATGCCCCCATTTTCAGAGGGGGAGGTCTTGTTGTATACAATAGGGAAGAGGCAAATGCAGAAAGGCGACTTGACTTGGAGTCACAAGAAATTGAGAGTATTTGGGTGGAAATTTATCAAAATAATGCAAAATCATTTCTAGTTGGTTTCATTTATAGGCCACCTTCCTCCAAAGCAATTTTGAATGATAACTTTTTGAAACAAATTGAAAATATTCTTGCACAGGATAAAGAAACATATATACTTGGTGATATAAATAAGGACCTTCTCAATACTCAAACAAGGAAGAACTGGACAGAATTTATTGAATCATTAGGTCTAGTACAGATGGTAAATGATCCCACTTGGGTAACAGAAACATCAAGCTCTCTTATTGATCACATTTATACCAACCTACCAGACAATGTAACTTCTGTTAACATACCAAAAGTTGGTCTTAGTGACCACTGTACAACATAATGCAAAATCATTTCTAGTTGGTTTCATTCATGATAACGTTTTGAAACAAATGGAAAATGTTTTTAAATAAGAGGAGAAAGAAACATATATACTTGGTGATATAAATAAGGACATTCTCAATACTCAAATAAGGAAGAACTGGATGGAATTTATTGAATCATTAGGCCTAGTACACATGATAAATGACCCCACTAGGGTAACAGAAAAATCAAGCACTCTTATTGATCACATTTATACCAACCTACCAGACAATGTAACTGGTTACTAGTGTTAACATACCAAAAGTTGGTCTTAGTGACCACTATCCTATTTTTTGGACAAGAAAGGTTAAATGCAAGAGAAATAAGAAAAATACACACAAAACTATCACTTACAGATCATTCAAAAATTTTAATGAAGAACAATTTCTCAATGACCTATATAAAGTTCCATGGAGTATGATCAAAATTTGGATGACATAAATGAAGCTCTAAGGGTGTGGACTGACTTATTTATGGATGTAGTCTCTAAGTATGCCTCACTGAACGTACATCAAGTAAAGAATGAAATCTAACCTAATTGGCTTACAACTGAAATCTTTGATGCTATTTAAACAAGAGACCAATTAAAGTCTATGGGAAACCATGCACAATATAAAGTATGGAGAAAAAAAAAAAAGAAGTATGATTAAAAAAGCTAAACAAAATTATTATCAATCATTGCTTGAAAACAAAAAGAGCGACAAAAACTGCATTTGGAAAGTCTTCAATGAACTTACTGGAGGAACACACAAAGATCAGATAAATAAAATTCACTCACCTCTGGTGAATGACACCATAGTCACTGATGACAATGACATTGTAAAGGTTTTCAATGATTTTTTCACCAACATTACTGAAGTTAAAAGAACCAGTGATTGAAAACAACTTTAATGAACTGAAAAAGTTCTGCAGCAGCAAAATCTCTAAGGAGGTATGTTTCTCTATCCCACCAGTATCATAAAACTTTGTTAAGAAATGTCTCAGTAAACTTGATAATAAGAAAGCTACAGAACTTGATCAGATTGGTCCACGACTCATTAAATCTTCTGCCTCTGCTATTGTAGAGGCAAATTAAAAAAAGCCAAATTAATGTACAAGATAGCCAATAATAGTGCTTCTGAATATTTACAATCACTATTCATGTATAGGCTACCCGGAAATACTCCCCACATCCGATCAATGTCTACCAAACATTACAAAATTCCCAAACCAAATAAGGAATTATTTTAAAAAATTTTGCAATACTGTGGAACTTTGCTCTGGAATAGTATTCAAGTTGAGATTAGAAATGCCCACTCTATTTTATTTTTCCAAACCCAGTATATACAGTGGCTTCAGAGATGGCAGCAAAAAAATTAAGTAAATTCCTTTAAATGAGGGCCTCATAATATTCATAATCAATTTAAGTATTGCATCCTCATCTGTCCCCAAAATATGGAAAACTGCAAAAGTAATTCCTATTCACAAATCTGGTCCTAAGGATGATGCTGATAAATACTGGCCAATCTCAATACTACCAAACTTGCCAAATTGATTCAAAAGCATGTCCATGATTCATTCATATCATATTTAACCAAACACTTTCTGTTACAACCTAATCAATCATGCTTTAGACAGAAACATTCATGTGAGACCCTTTGATCTCTCTAACTGATAAATGGCTTCAAGCACTTGACCAAGGTAGAATAATAGGTTCAGTATTTGTAGATTTCAGGAAAGCTTTTGACATGGTGGATCATGAAATCCTTTTGAAGAAACTGAAAATCTACCAATGTGATGAAAGCACAGTTAGATGGTTTACTTCATACTTAAGTGTGAGAGAACACAACGTTTTTATATAAATAATGTTCTGTCTGAATCTGGAACAATTTGATGTGGAGTACCACAAGGCTCAATTCTGGGTCTGTTACTGTTTATTTTTTTTATTAATGACCTACCACTTGTACTATAGGACTCAGTATCATCTACAGATCTCTATGCAGATGACACAACATTGTCAGACATCCAAAACATAAAGCAAGAACTCAAAATTTCTCTACAGAATGTCTTAAACAAACTGAACAACTGGTGCACATGCAATGGCATGTGTGGTTAATACTGGTAAAAGTAAAATATTACTTATCTCAACACGGAACAAAAGAACAAAACTTGATAGTGATGAACTATGTCTGACATGGAAGGATAAAAGATTGCAAATGGTCTGTCATGATAGTCTACTTGGTGTTTTGGTAGATAATAACCTAACATAGACTGAACATATCAAACATATCAGTAAAAAAGTCAATTCAAGTTTATGGCTTCTCAGTAGGATAAGACACTTTCTCAAGGAAAAGCACAGAAAATATTTTATAACAGTTTCATACAAACCTATTTAGACTACTGTAATACAGTATGGGGTAATTCAAATGATAAAAACTTAGCAAAGCTGGCACATCTCCATAAAAGAGCTTTAGAGTTAATATCAATCCAGAAAGAAAGCAAGGAAAATTTAGCTAGTAAGTTAAAAATACTACCTATTAAAGACCGAATCTGTTTAAGAACTGCCAAATTAATGTACAGGATAGCCAATAATATTGTTCCTGAATATTTACAATCACTATTATGTATAGGCTACCCAGAAATACTCCCAACCTGCGATCAATGTCTACCAAACATTACAAAATTCCCAAACCAAATAAGAAATTATTTGTAAAAAGTTTTCAATCCTCTGGAACTTTGCTCTGGAATAGTATTCCAGTTGAAATTAGAAATGCCCACTCTATTTCGTTTTTCCAAACCCTGAGTATATACAGTGGCTTCAGAGATGCAGCAAAAAAAAAAAAAGTAAAATCCTTTAAATGAGGGCCTCAAGATAGATTAGTTCTTAGCTAATTGAGTTACCCTCTTTAAATAATGTCATAATAATAATAATAATAAAGTCATAATACTGCACAGTGATACTTCAATAATCCATAAGTGATTGCATAATATTGCCACAATTAAATTACAAACTACTCTATCATCATATACTTTTTAATGTTGAAACCAATCATGGAAAATTAAAACCCCTATTTAACCAGCAATCTCATGCAAAAGAATGAAAAATTTTTAAAATTCCTTGAAGGGTCAACAAAAGGCCTAATGTTACTGTGTAGTCCTCTGCAAATACTTGCATTTTTTATGATGATGAACCAAATGGAAATTTTTTTAAAACTAAATGTCAAGAACATACATCTTTAAATCCACATAAATTCTCTTACATGCAATTCAAACTTATTACTCATTTCAATTTTAACTCTGTAATTCACCACTCAACTGAAATGGAAGTGAAATAACAATACAAAAGCCAATTTTTACACTAAAATTCAACATAAGTTTTCAACAGGTTTTAAAGCATTGTACTAACATTAACAATGTGTGTTGACTATTGTTATAGACATGCTCCAGTTCAAATTGAGAAATCATATACAGTGATTATCAATACAGAAAACCCTCATAATTTAAAATTATTTGATTAGAAATAAAAAAATCAAAAATCATTGTGATTTTAGAAATAAATCATAACCATCAGGATTTATTATCACATATCAAAAATAGTTGTGAGAACAAGTGGCTCACCAGATGCAGTTTATGTCAATAATGGTGTGCCTGAATTAAACACAACTGCATATGTCAGATACAGAGCAATTAAAGTTGAACTTTTGAAAAACTTAAAGATCGCCCAAACTACAAGTGGCTCACCAGATGCAGTTTATGTCAATAATGGTGTGCCTGAATTAAACACAACTGCATATGTCAGATACAGAGCAATTAAAGCTGAACTTTTGAAAAACTTAAAGATCGCCCAAACTACTTGTTTCATGATGCCCTATCATTGTGGAATTTATACAATACATCTATAAACATAAGATGATTAATTTAACTCAGCTAATAAATTTTGATTTCTTACCTTTTGATATCCATCAGGAATGTCATAGCATATCTCAATTGTATTACATCCCTTATATCCATCAAGTGAATAGTCTTGTACATTGACAGACATTGTCCCATCAGGCTGATTCCCAATTAATTGTCCCATCACTATTCCACAAATGGGACAGGCTGGCTTGTATTCCAGTGACACCTTAATGCAGTCAGCATGAAATTTATGTCCACAAGGAAGGCATTCAGGCTTAGTTAATACATCCATACAGATAGGACAATTTTCTGTTTCATCTGATTGTGTATTGCGTCCTCCTTTAGATGTCCCTTCTTCAGGTATTTTCTTTGTCATCTTCTCATTCTTACCTAAGGCTGGATTACAAAATGGGCATTCAGATTCATAGAAAGGTATAAAACATACCTTACATAAAACATGACCACATTCTGGATATTTTTTTCGGGTTCCTGGTCGATTACATGTATGGTAAGAACATTTTTCATCAGCTTGAGATATTTGTCCAGTTTTTAAACTTTTTGTAGTCTTTGGTGTAGACAGCCAAATTTCTCCATCACCAGATTGGGGTGCTTGTGATTTCTTTAAAAGTTCACCTAATGAAATGGATGTATGTCATTAGTTACATGCAAATTACATATCAACAGAATATAGAAATAAATGTAACTTGTAATTCCATGATAAGAGTTATTTCTTAACAAATTAAAAATTCAAAGGTGCTGATACATTAACACCCATCAATCTTGTAATTATCATCATATCTTAATATTTGATATCTGAATTATTTCCTGAAAATAATTACAACATATATGTTTCAATAAATATAATATCTTTTACTGTCATAGGATGCATATATAAACTGCATGCATGTCACTCACGATGTGTGTCTTTGTGTATTGTTCTTTATCATCTATCTGCAAGGGGGAAGATAATGCTCAATGTTGAAAAGTAGTGAAATATTTTTTTCTTTATACCAATGTCCAAATTTTGTGTCATTATTTAATTTTCATGCTGGTGGTTTGCACTTCCATTTTATTATTTCAAGCTTCTTGGAAATCCATTGCTTTTCAATGCACAAGTCATTAGATACTGTCTTCATGTGATCTGTTTTACAATTTTCTGATTTTATGCTCATTTGACAAAGAAATACTTTACATAAAATGAGAACATTTTGCTGAAACAAAAATTTGGGTTTCAGGAAAATATCCCAATTTTTAATATTAACTTTTTCCAACTACTTTTAAATAAACACTTCTATATATGTTTATCTTCATCAAAATTTTTCATTGTGCAATAATAAAATGTGAGGTAATCTTCTTGATGAAAGCAAAATCTACCAAAACTTAAACACACATAAATTAATGAGAGAAATATTAGAATAAAATAGAAAAGCAAATTTTACCAGCATCACATGGACAAAAACTGAATGATTGTCACATTTGCTTAGTTAAAGTTTACAATGCTGTGTGGAGCAAAGTGAAAAAGACAAAGCTGAGGCCTGGCCTGTTTTAATGAAGAGTGGAAAAATTTACCATTGACTTATAGGCCAGCAAATATGGTAAATGATGAGAAAGAAAAGGAAGAGATTGTATAATACAGTGTTTTGAGATTTGAATGTTTTTGTTATTAGATTGGGTAAACCATTCCACAAACAATCAACCACTTTGCCAAATCTGGAAGCATTGCTGAAACCATGAGTTTTTCCATTGCTTTCTGTATCAATCTCATTCTTGTATAATTGAATTTTCTTTATAATATCTGAAACAGTGGATGTTTCTATGACAAATCATAGATTCTTTATGGTTTGCCACATATTCAGATTCATTGATCTGACAAATTTTATTCTGTAAGACAGTACACTCTGATGAATTCATAAATGGTCGTTCTGACATTTTCACATGAGAGTGAAGAGAAAAGACAATCGTGGCTACTTAATGATTATATGTACTAATTTTTCCAACTGAAAATCATTTCAGTGAATCTAGCTTCCCCAATGCCATTTTGACAGTCTCTGTCAGAAAAGCACCAAGGATTAATAAAGCACTCTTATTTAATTAAAAATGTTCTAATGATTATATACACAAAGGAATAGCATCACAATTAAATATAGGAGATAAACAATCTTTTTTAAATGGCTTACCTACAAGCATTTAGTTATTACTAATTTACCTTAAATGCTGGCTCTTTTCTATGGTGCAAGGGCTTCAGATTAACTGATTACCAGCCTTAATCTCTGTCAGTACATGATCAAGTATTGCTTTGATTTTACATGCTCTTGTGACATTTTCCAGGTCTTTATCTCACAAACAATCCCACCACAGTATTTCCTAACCATAACTAATCTTTTTCAGCATGTATCAAGAATTCAGCAGCTAAAATACATTTTCAAGTTTATGTGGTATTTTTAAGCATAAAATTGAAATTTGGATTTATATCTGTTTTTGTATTCACAATTGAAGGTTTTATGTTACTGGGATAAAAAAGGAAATTTTTGGGACTACACAGTCTTGAGAGGGACACCAGTATACTAAGGCTTCACTTTTGAGGACTTTTATATATATATATATATATATATATATATATATATATATATATATATATATATATATATATATATATATATATATATATATATATATATATATATATATATATATATATATAGAGAGAGAGAGAGAGAGAGAGAGAGAGAGAGAGAGAGAGAGAGAGAGATGCAATCAGCTGGTTGCCTAACTTCTACAGTTAGTATTTTCAATCTGCCTTTCATGGTCACTCCAACCATGCAAATTTAAGTCTGTTTGCTTGATGATAAGATATGATTTATAAAAAGTCATATTATGTATGTGAATTGATAATTGCAGGAAGCTTTTTCTCATTCCTTAATCATCAAATGTCTCTCATAAAGGTAGACTGTTTTCTGATTTTGGTGAGTTTGAACAAGTACTTACTCCATCCATTGTTCAAAGTGTAAACACATGATTCCAAGCCTAATTATACCAGCTGGCCTAACACAAATTCATTAATTTGTTTCCCACGAAGAGGCTGCTAACATTTGATGAAAACATCGACACATGTGACAATGATAAGAGAATCAGTGACAATAATATGTACCATATATACTCGCATACAAGCTGAAAAATTTAGGGAATAAAAGGCTTGAAAGAAGGATGGGTCCGCTTATCAATGGGCCAATGACTGAACTTTAATTTTTAAATCTTTTTGTTAACTACTGTAAAAGCTGTAAATCTTGGGACATGAAAAAATAATATTTGTTTGTGTCTTAAGACATGCATGTGAAAAAAAGATCACTTTTGCTGAACCGACACTTAGAGAATTATCAAGTACTATGATTGATTTTGTTATCACTTTACATGTGCATATTTTCTGACTTCTCCAACACAAAATTAAATAAAGGTAAATACAGAATTCATAATTCACTGGCCAGTTGAGTTTACCTGGGAGACCATGCTGAACTATAATATACAGAATTTACACAGTGCAAAGCAAACATAGCATCACTTCAATCCTTATTTATTCCCAAACATATTAGATGCAGGTCTTGCTATATTCATTGTTTCAACCAAATTGCATTCTCCTCATAACATTTCAGCTAGTCCTAATAATAGCTGTTCCAATAATGTTGAATCATGCACTCACAAGTTACTCATTTTCAATGATATAAGTGATCCTACAAACTGAGGTAATATTTATGAGAAGGTACATATGTTTAATTATACAAGGCATGTAACCAGCATAACTTACATGTCACGAAGAGTGGTAATAATAAAGGCAAAAATTATCATTACAGATTAACTAAGATCATCATAAATCTATGTTAGTTTTGTGTTTTGGCTGAACAACATCACAATTTTCCACACAATTTAAAGCTTGGTGTCTTCTTTGTTGATAGTTGTTGGATTTGTCTTTCATTATCTGAAAGCAATCTAGGCCAGTTAATCATTAAAACTAGCTTATGTTAATAGGGAATTTTGACCAGCAATTATACCAGTACATTGGTGTGTAATTACCTTACATACCATGATATTAGCACGATTACAGTAGTTTAGTAAAACTGGGGTGTAAGGCATACCCATCAACTTTTCAAAAGCCAAGCAGGGAGACTGAATAAAAAAGTAGAGACTGGGACCTAAAATCAGGAGGTTTTTCATGGCATTTTTAAAGCCTTGTTTTCACTAAATATTGATTGATCTTCCGGATCTAATATGGTCAAAATTTTCAAAGGTTCCTCTCTACGACACACCTTCTTTTCTCAGGACATACCTTATTTTCATATTCTGTTCAGCTGTGGCCAAACTGCACAATAGCTAAAGATTAGTCTTAAATAAACAAGCAAGAAAGCCAGCAAGACTAATTAAAATTTAATCCTTATTGATGCAAATATTTTGTGAAAACAACAGGCCAGGCTCATAGTCCATCATGATTAAAGAAAAACATATTCTACACTATTCTGCATTATGCAAGCACCAGCAATTGATTGGCAAATAAAGGATTACCAATTTTGTTGACGAAAGGTACCTAAATAGGCATCTTCACGGTACCATATATGTGGCAACTATTTTCCCATAATTGTATATCCAACCATATTTATTCCCTTATTGTCCACTTGTATTCTGTATAAATGTATTCTGAATTAGTTTCTTGAGGACACATATGCTGCTTGGTATGTATTTTCATGCCTTCTTTTCATTTATTGATGATAATTAAAGTTCATAAATATGGTATTATAATGCCAGATGTTCACTTTTGTAAGTTTCTTTGGTGGAAATGGAGCTACAGTACATGGAGCTACAGCATTCAAAGTAATCATAATTGGAATTGAAATTAATTAATGACAATATTATTGTTGTAGTTTATTCTTTGTTCTGGCTTATTTTCTGATTTTTGTATTGTTGTAGATGTAAAACAAAATCTCAAATTTACATGAATAATGTTTAAACTTAACATCCTATTTAGTGAAGAAGCAAATTCTTTCTAGTAAAGTAATTATTTCCTCACAACAATATTCACAAGTGATACAATTAGAACCTGACTTTGATGGATTGCATTATGATATATCCATTTATACTAGGACTTTTCCTTTTGGGAGAAAAGAAAATCAAAGACATAGTGTAATAATCAGGAGGTCTCTGCAAAAATTGAGAGATATTGTGGGTGCAGAGTGATTTCAAAATTCAGGAGTTTTTTCTCCTGGCATGAGAGTCACTTACACCACAGTTTACCTAAACAAATGCATTTAGAACTTACCATGTGCATCTTGTGATGTCTTGGAGTTGTGGGTTGACTTATATGTGGGTCATGCACTTTTTAGTGTTTCTACCTGTTCAGTTTGAGGGATTGGCTTATAAGCAAATGGACTTATAGGACTATATAGGTACATGAGGTATTACAGCATGGATACAATATTCCTGTTTGAAACATTTTTTCAATTGTTCGTTATTTTTGTATTTGCTAAATGTCTGCACTAAATACATGTCTCTTGATAGCATACTACTACACCTAATAATATAGGATGCATAATAATAATAATAATAATAATAATAATAATAATAATAATAATAATAATAATAATAATAATAATAATAATAATAATAATAATAATAATAATAATAATAATAATAATAATAAAAATAATAATAATAATAATAATAATCTAATGCTATTCAGTGCATACTATGTCATGAACTATGTTTTAGAGGTATCTCGAGGTTACCTGTCTACAAAAACAATTTTGGCATTTTTCCATGGGTGGCCAACTGTAGACTGCTTTTATATATGCTGCTTGCATCCTTTAAGAGTTAATACATCTGTTTTTGCAATGGAACAAGCAATTATTTCCTCTTTTCCTGAATATGTCTTACTTGTATGAATGTTTCAGTAGGGGATACTGTCCCTACTACATGTTGACCAGAAGACAAGAGGAAAAGCTGTTAAAATGATTAATACTCAGGTTATATATTTCCATTGAGAATATTTGTAAATAAATGCTTTTCCTAATAAAGCTAGTTGTTTTTCTGTATTAAACAAACCTTTACCTTCAAGATAACTAACCTCTGAAAGATCATTATAAACATTACTCTGAGAGGTTTTTAAAAAATTATTGTTCTATTAGTAAAATGTTGAGGCCATGATTTCATTGCAGGTAACACTGAAATTCCTCAGAGATTTGTTCAAAGATGAGCATAAATTTCACTGAGTGCCACTTTGGGAATTTTAAATTCACTACAAACATTCAAACTTATTAAAACTCTTAGCTTTTCTTGCACTGACTACTTCATTCACTTCACTTCCCTTGCTATTGTTGACAACACTCCTTAATTTGTGGATAAACCTTTGATTAATGTTGGATACTTTATGTTACTTACATAATAATATTTATAACCATGTTTGACTGATCAATTGACTACCAGTTCCTGCCTGGGGGAAATTTATATGCCTTCAAACTTGTTTTTATTATTCCACTTCTTTTATTCTCATATCTGAACAGAAGATGGCATAGTACACACTGAAGCTGATTCAAAAGATGGAACTATATTACATTTAAAACTATTTCACTTGACAAAACTTGTTTCATTAGAATTTATTTCATTGTCTGCTTCAAAAAGTAGGCATTATTAACATTTCTGAAATATCATAGAATAATGTTCTTTACTAATTGTACTAAGAATGTTTATTTTAGAGAAAACTTTACAAAATATATGACTTCTTGTTTAAAGTTGCAAAGTTCATACTGAATCAGATTTCTGGTAATTAACTGATATTTTCGACAACAAAATGAGTAAAATTTAATTTACAAGTTTTGATCATGATTTTCTTCACATTTAACAAATAGGAGCAAATCTTTTTATACTTCCTGCAACACAAATTGTGATCCAAACATGACCCTCTGTTATAAGTGGTTACTCTCAAGTTACTCTAGCATGAGTTATTGAGGGAGAGAAGTAATGATAATCAATATGAATAAAAACAAATTAGTTAAAATCATATAATAACTGAAACACATCACTTGTCCAAAAAATGGAAACTTGCTGGGTGGATGGGAATATTCCAATCTGATTCCATTTCATACTATGCTGAAGAATGAAGGGAAAGAGTAAAAAATGGAATATATTTGGAATATTTCCATGCATCCACTTGGCTAAAACACAATGCAAGAATTTTATTCCCATTTTTTTTAAATCTTTAGCACAAACAACTAAAATTAACATAATTTATTGTGACTTAAGTGCTGCAATACTACCCTCTGGATTTAACTGATAAAAAAATCTAAAAAAAATTACTAGCTATTATCACAGATGTGATAAAGAGCACTTACAATAGAGTACTCACATGAAATATTTGTTTCATATATTATTTCATTTACATTTATCAAGTAATGGGTGTGACTGCAACCAAATGTCCTCTGTAATTTACTTGACATAGTTGGCCAGTGCTGAGAACCAAACTGCAAAATGTAGTTGGACTGCCCAGACATGTAGAGTTTTAAATGTGATTCTCACAATTGCTAAATTGTATAGGCTAACCTCTAACCTCTGTGTCAGCATGAAAAATATAATCCTTATTCTATCAGTCCATTGAACTGAAGATTTTCAATTACTCCTATTAGTCAAATGATAATCTCCCTTAAACCTAACCTCCTACACCTATAAAAACAAATTCAAGACTTAATGAACATTCAGGAACAGCTCATGAATGTTCATTAACATTCTTGAAATGTTCATGATCAGTTCATCATTTGAGTTCATGAACACTTCAAGAATTTTTATGAATCATGTACTTGAGTTCATGAACACAATGATGAACTTTTATGAACTTTTATGATATTCCTGAAGTTTCTGAAATGTGATGAATTTGCTTCATGAATAATTCAAGTATTCTGATGCTCTACCAAGATATTTCTTTAAAATGTATATGAATTTCTTTATCATTATATTCATATATTATTTATGAAAATTCATCATAAAAACTTCTCACAAATATTAGTGAAATATAAATAAAGATATTTTGTTAAAAATGATTTGATACTATATAAATATACAGAGATCTTTTATTCAATACTTGTGTACATAACTTGAGTAGATCTGGATTAATATGGTAAAATATTTTCTGGTCAGCAATGAACAAAATGTACTTGCTATAAAAGCTTTCAATGACTTTCTTCTAACGTTTTTATCCATTACTGTCATAAACTGCGTATTTTATTGACTTTATAACTGTATATGCCGTAAAAACTGTAATATGTAATGATTATTCTGATTGGATGACTGTAAAAGAAGATCTGCTATGATTGGTTAATATTATACATGTGATTTCAGCAGCTAATAATCCTTTTTTCCCCCACAAAAGAAAGAACATGCAAAGGGTTTTGCAACAAATAACAATCTTGAACAAAAATTATGGACTTATGTGGAATGGACAGATGAGAATATTTTCAATATCATTTCTTTGAAGTATGTAGAAGTGCAGAGAAGCAATTATGAAGAATATGAAAGAATTGACTTGGTGAGAGCAAATTAGGTGGAAAATCTTACCCAGCTAGATCATCAAAATTAGGTGAGTAACTTTCTTCTTGGTCATTCATGATTATTTAAGTGGGTGTGATATGGATAATTTATTGGTTTTCATATGTCATCATATTAGTTTTAACCAAACTAATATACCTGATTTTTGTCAGACCCAATTTAAACTTGCTCTTCAAACTTTATAAAATCACTAAACTATATCATACCCCCCTTTTTTGCTCTCAATACCAGACGCTGTACTGCGTATGCAATAGGAATTTAGATGTTCGGTATTGTTTTGTTTCATGACATCAATATTTCTATGATCAAATGTAATCTGGTAAATTAAAACAAAAACAACAAACTAGTTAATATATCAAAATGTACACAATACATGTTCAAATAACAACATGATGAAACCAGAAACAGCTACTGTATATGCAACATCTGGTATCAGAGTGGATACAATTTTATTGATTAAAATATCTGACAACTGTCAGCATCAGTTAAAATACAACTAGTGACAAAATTCTTCAATAATGTAAATGCTCAGTAAGTTGTGTATTATATGTAAGGGATTAAATAATTTTGAGTTGGATCATAATTATGCCAGTAAATAAAGTGGGGTACAAAAATAATGTGCTAAAAACTGAAGACAATGTTGATCAGAGGTTGTCTGTAATTAACTATATATTTCTTTCAGATCAGACTGCAAAAAAGTAAAATTAATCGAGGATGAAGTTTCTAGGTTAAGGAGGAAAATTTGATAACTGGTGGATATTACAGCCACATTAAAAAGTAACTGCTGCAGCAATGTTAAAGATCCATACAGTAATCAGATAGAACAGCTTAAACTGCAGATGGAGACATTCAATAGTGACAATAGGTGGAATCTGATTAAATTAAAATTAGGCCCTGGCTGTCTCACAAAAGTTTTATCTGACAGATCAGTCTAGGGGGATTGGTAAAATCAGGAGAAACCCCAGTGGAATTTAGAAAGCCCCATGACAATGAAAGTTAAATATGCTTCAGCAGTTGACTGAACATAACTGCCCCATTATCTCTTGAAAATGTTTCAAAGACAACTTACAAAACATACAAAAAGTGTTGCTAAGAGTAAAAAAAGAATATCGCTTAATGTCAGTTTATATGTTCATTGTTGCATATTAGAAATTTATCTGAAATTAAATACTGTTTTTTTAAGATAATATGTTGCATTTTATACTGTTTTAAACCCTCCACATCTAAGTTTATTTTATGAGTCAGGATGAAATAGTTATTTGTGAGTTTGTCACATAATCAAATTTTTCTTTTAGGAACTGTTCATGAAGTAATGAAAAATGAAGAACATTGTTCATCATAGATCATGAATATGTTCATTCACTATGATGAATGATGATGAACCAGTTAGTGAACTTTTATGAACTGTTCATGAATTCAGTTCAGGAATAGTTCATGAACATTCAAGAACAGTTTGTAAAGTTATGGTTCATCAACTCATTATTTCATGAACTGACCATTTTCAGTTCATGCACATTTATGAATAGTTCATGAACCTTTTGATGATATTTCAAAAATGGTTCATGAACTAGGTTCATTAACAATTGTTAGAATGGTTCATGCCAGTTCATGAATTATTCATGATCATTTTGTATGGGTATCCATCCGACATTGATATAAACACGATTGACCAAACAACTATTTACATGCCATTTTACAGCTGTTATAATAGTGAGGGAGTGCTATTTATATTCCTAACATCTAAAATCAGCTTCATCAACCTAAATGTATTACATTTAAAGACATACATACATCATCTCCTACATGGCAATCATGCATATAATTTTTAAGTCTGGGTTGACTAATTACACAGATTGTTCTATGTCACTGTGCAGAAATTGTTTCTTATAAACATATTTAAATGATGTTGACAGACTTTACAAAGTTCATTAAGCAAATTAATGAATGCCCTACTTAATATTTATAAAGAAATAATGATTAAGTAACAGGCAAAAACAAAATACAAACATATGAACTGCTTTACTATCACACCTGTCATACATTCATGGAATATGTAAGAGAATATTTTTTTTTACAAAAGCATTTGTGATTTAGAATTGCATGTACACTAACCTGGTGACCTTTTTGAGACTGATTCTCTAACTGATCCTCTTTTTTGATCTGTCATCTCATGACTGGATAGATCTTTCTCCTGGAAAGCTTTTACAACAAAATGGATGATCTTTTCATCAAGATCAATGAAATGAATCTCCTGAACTCCTAAGGTTTTTCCTCTTGCCTCAACAACCTCTTTCAAAGTCTTTACAAAGAGCCGACTGCATGTCTGGATGAAAGCATCACTGGCATCTTGCAGATTTGCTGCCAGTAAATAAAAAGTACATATAAAAATGAAACTCTAGTCCAAACCAAGATATGATCTAAAAACCTAAGGATTGAAACTTGGATATCATAAATAACTGCAAAGTTTATCCCCATACCTTTTCTATGATACCTATGGTTTGTATCTGCCTCTAAGATAGAATTATGGACTGCTACTTGTCATTTAACACTGTGTCTAAGGCACTTGTAGAAAACCTATATATCACCCTCCCCCCATTTCATTTAAACGTATACAGTTAACTCCAATGTATCAGTATTTTGTTTTAAATGCTTGAAATCTTACACAATACATTTTTTTATTTCTTAAAAAGTTGGGATAGAAGTTCAAATTTCGACTGCATGTCACCCAGATGTACTTGTGCCAGATGACATTGTACTCTTGTGGTAGGCTAGATTTAGTGTAGATGTAAAGTGATTTGGAACAGAACCATGTCAAGTTGAAGGTTTATTATGCTCTACACCACAAATCCATGTATCAGGATAGATTGTAACTTAAACTGAAACCATTTTTTTCCACTGTCTTTTGGAAAATCTTGGTTGAGGCAGGAAACTAGGGGCATGTCTTTTGTGCTCTGATATACTCCAAAATACCATATATATTCACTTACAAGTTGACCTTTTGTACTATAACATGTATTAATGCAGAATATGAGGTGTGTTCTAAAAGCAAGATATTGTTTAAAAATCTGACATTACACCATTTAGCTTGTAACGACAAACTTGCATTGTTTTCTCAATTCACAAGCTTATATATAAACACCAAAATTTGTTTGTGTGTGACAGGGCTGACAAACAAGAAGATGCAAGCTTGAAACTCATGGCAGCATCATAAATTATTTTAATACCATTTTTTTTTGTAAATTTAGGTTCAAACTTTTAAACTCATTCATCCCAACTTTTTTTAAAGAAAATTCTAATACTTTTTATACCCATCCAAGGATAGGCAATTAACCTAGAGTTGCTGATTAGATAAATATGACCTTAATCCTTTGACAAAAGCAGCAATGTGAACAAGCTGTATCTCTACTGCTGGTTTTCTTTGCAGAGTCTATATAACTAGTGTGCCATGAATCTGACACTTGTTCAATGCTACCTCAAGTCTCTGTGGAACTGATACCTGTTGTGGCAATCCTTTAATCTGATTTTCAAAATAAATAAAATTAAATAATGGCATAAGTTTAAAAATGGTCAGAACATTCTGTCAATTACAGTATTACTTATTCATTTAGATATCATACAGAGTGCATTGCTAAACTTAGGTGTGTGTGTGTGTGTGTGTGTGTGTGTGTGTGTGTGTGTGTGTGTGTGTGTGAAATTTGCATTTTTAACATAGCTTTAAAAAGTTTTAAGTCATATCACTATGATGTCTGCAGTGTAGTAGTTTAGAGTGATGTCTAGCACTGGGGCATCAAACCACAGACATGTAGCATGATGTCCCACCCTGAGTCACATTACCCTGACACCATGCTATCCAATCCTAACACTAACCTCTTAACGATGAGAACCTAATGCCCTAATGCGGTAGTTGTTGGTACATCAGGGGTCTGAAGCCATTACCTCCTACATCCAAGACATTGATGCTCTAACATCTAGGCTACTGGAGCAGTCCATAAACTTAGGTAATTTGACCAATATCAGGAAAAAAAGTAATGCATATGATGGAGCGACAGATTTCACTTGCAGCAAACACCTTCATTTATAAATTTGGTTTTTGCAGCAATAAAATCAGGGGTGGAGGTGGGTGTCAACTTTTATTCAAATTGACTTATAAGAGAGGCTATAAGGTACTCCAATAATTGTAAAAATGATAAAACAATCCAAACCATCAATGATTTTTGTATATTTGTTGATATATTTTAATGAAGGTAATAAAAACAAAGAACATAAACCTAAAACTGATAAAAATTCATGTTAGGGGTATTAGTATATGCAAAAGTATACATAATTTTATGGGTTATATGGTTGCTTTTAAGTTAACAGAATAAAAATCTAAAAAAATGCAATACTAAACAAGTAAAAGATATTTTGTTATTGATACAAAAGATTAATATGGTATCTTGACTACACAATAGAGGTGTTCACATTCAATGGACTAAAGACACCATAAGTAAATTGTCACGTACTCCCCTACACTTATATACTTAAGGGAATGATGATACACACACACACACACACGCACACATACATACATACATACATACATACACACACACACACACACACACACACATACACATACATATATATATATATACATACATATATATATATATATATATATATATATATATATATATATATATATATATATATATATATACATATCCTTCGTGAATGAACATCTAAATAAGGCCACCATTCAGCAATATTTATTGTTCCAGAATTCAACACTATATCTTTGATTTTCCTGCACACAATTTAGAATCTTTCCTTCACCCACACAGGATGTTTGGTGAGGCCTCTGTTGCAGAGGCATGCACTCTGCCAAAAACTTTCTCTATATGATGGCTTTATATTCCCCAAAAACATTTATGTATATTTCATAACTTGCTTTCCATGCAGCAAGGGTATCTATATAAATGAGATGTTTACCTCATTTGTTACCCAATGGGTCCCTGGCCACTGGCCGGCTGTACTTTTTCCAAGGTTTTCTAGGAAACCTCAAACAAATGTTCCTAGGAGAAACCTCGGAGTATTGGTAACTGACTTTCTGAGGTTACAGTAACAGTTTACAGACAAAAACTTGTGATAAATGTCCAAAGTTAAAGATGTCCTTGGTTTCCTCAGACATAGTCCAAGGTTTCCTCAGATATAGTTCAAAATATCCTAGGACATTGTCCGAGGTGTCCTAGGACATACCTGCCTATATGTCCTTGGACATCATCCGAGGACATACCATCCGAGGTGTCCTAGGACATCCTCTGAGGTTTCCTAGGACATATCAACCGAGGTGTCCTAGGACATCGTCTGAGGTTTCCTAGGCAACGCCTGGTAAAAAATGCATCAGATCAACAATTTATAATAAAGCAAATAATTATTACAATAATATATTTTTAATTTTGTTCATCAAAAACAAAATTTAAAAAATATCCAGGATGCCCATCATGTTCCTTTAGTGCCAAATTGTACATGTCAATCTGAAATATTCACCCATTTCAATGCATACTAATCCCATAGAGGTATAAGTATTTATTCCTATTATTCCTATTATAAGTGGCAAAACAGCGTGATTTAGGCATACAAAGTTTAAGTAATATATTACATGCCAGAAATACAGTATGTATGAAACATATTTTCATTACTTTCATGGTTCTGCAGCTGGTCAAAATTCTAATCAACAAATACTTATTAGAAAGCTCGTTGCGGAATGGGACCGGATAGAGCATTATTGCATCAAAAAGGTTTCGGAGACAATATTAAAAAAGGGCCCATATCGAGGAAAATCAGATTCAGGTTAAGAGAAAGCAAAATTCTGATTTAAAACGGAAAACAAGTTAAATCCAATTAAAGCTAAACAGAAATAGAACAACAACATCAATTGTGAAAAAGAAATATAACATGGAAATGTGTGGAAAGAAATTATTGTGTCCAAAATGAACAATAAAATTACAGCTATCAGAAACAGAAAATATAAATGTTGCTTAAAATCATTAAGATTGTACAAGAAACAAAAACTAAATTTTATTATATCTTATTGATATTTTTATTAAATGTCAGTAGACATTTCAATCAAAAAATATCACTATATTTTCAGAATTTTTGACAAACTTTTATCACAAATTCTCAAATATTTTCAGAAATGTTGGTAGTCAGTAGACATTTCAATCACAAAATTTCAATGACATTTTCAGAAATTTTGGTTAAAATCTCCTAAAATACGATAATTTTAGTGAAAAAAGAACGTTTGAATAAATGTAGAAAAAATTTTATAGTGAATATGATGAGATTTCAGTCATATTTTTAGCTAAGACATTAAGTATCAACATATAATTTTTGGTTTATTAAGTGCATAAGAATTTATACTACCAAATATTAATTTAATCTGATCATTTTTTCTACTTTTTTAGTCATGTCTGCCTGTTTTTAACCATCTGTGGAAATAAATTACAGAAAACTGACATACATGTGTTTTCTTCAAATTTATGATTATATATTCATTCTCCCACATCACCTACACTGACATATACATGTACTCTAACTCACACCAATATTTCTATGTGAATCGAAGAGTAAATTAATTATTCAGAGAATATTTTCCATCAGACTATAATGAGCCTGCATAATCCATATGGAAAAAAGTGCTTATTGATTTAGAAATGTATTCCATATGGAATTTTCACTTTCTGTGAAGTACTTAAGGTTTTTATTGAATAAAATGTTTTTCAGTCCATATCTCTTCCATACGGATTCCTGAAGTATTCCTTACAGAATCCATGAGAAATTTCTGTACGGGATAAGCATGTGCATAGGTTTTGGTTCTGTACAGCATGAACAGGCCCAAATCAAAATAGCAAGCTTATTTTAAAGGTTGTGGCAAGCTTGCTGTAAGCATGTTTTGTAAGCTTGTGGCAAGCTTAAATTTGATACCAACTGCAAGCTAGTAATAGGGAAGCTTGCAGCAATCTTGTGACAAGTTCACTGATTAGAAGCTTGCAATTTTTAGTAACAAAGCTGACATAAGTTGCATCAGAAGAATTGAAATGGCATTGAGTGAATTATTCTATACAAGGTCACATACCTCCATTTTTCTAGCTCTTGATGTGCGAAAAGTATGTAATATCAAATATTAAAATGAAAATGTTAATATGTGGTGAACATCAATTAGAATGAGATCTTACTGTCACAATAAAAAAAGATTGAAGTCATAAAATCATTTAATAATATTTAAGCAGATGAAAAAAATAGCATATGAATGGGATCTGTGTGTGCAAACTCCTTATACTTTTGTTATGTATTGCTTTGGAAATGTTACACTAATTTACTTCCATTTAGAAATTTATTTGGGGAAGGATGGTGTCAAATAGACTCCCTCTCATCTGTAACTATGATAAACTATTAGGTGAAAACAAGAATGTCATTAGAATTACTCTGAACCATTTCTGCTAAACAAAATCCTCAGAATAAAATTTTGCATCCTCCTTTGCTTCTTGTGTGATTCAGGTATCATCCAATGAAATGGATTACAGGAACATGTACTATGTAATCAGGAAAAAAAACAAGTATTTACCTCGTTGGCAAAAGCTTTTTAATTTTAGTTCATTAGTCCAGGAATCAGAAAGTGTTTGGTTAAATATGATATGAATGAATCATGGACATGCTTTTCAATCAATTTTGACAAGTTTAGTAGTATTGAGATTGCCTGTAGTTATCAGCATCATCCTTAGGACCAGATTTGTGAATAGGAGTTACTTTTGCAGTTTTCCATATTTTGGGAACAGATGAGGATGCAATACTTAAATTGATTATGAATGTTAAGCTATCTACAATAGCAGAGGCAGAAGATTTAATGAGTCGTGGACCAATCTGATCAAGTCCAGTAGCTTTCTTATTATCAAGTTCACTGAGATATTTCTTAACAAAGTTTTTTGAGACTGGTGGGATGGAGAAATATACCTCCTTAGAGATTTTGCTGCTGCAGAACTTTTTCAGTTCAATAAAGCTGTTTTCAATCACTGGTTCTTTTAACTTTGTGATAATGTTGGTGAAAAAAAAATCATTGAAAACATTTGCAATGTCATTGTCAATAGTGACTATGGTGTCATTTACCAGAAGTGAGTGGATTTTATTTATCTGATCTTTATGTGTTCCTCCAGTGAGTTCATTGAAGACTTTCCAAATGCAGTTTTTGTCGCTCTTTTTGTTTTTAAGCAATGATTGATAATAATTTTGATTAGCTTTTTTGATCATATTTGTTATTTTATTTCTCCATACTTTATATTGTGCATGGTTTCCCATAGCCTAAATTGGTCTCTTGTTTTCAAGGCATCAAGGATTTCAGTTGTAAGCCAATTAGGTTGGATTTCATTCTTTACTTGATGTACTTTCAGTGGTGCATGCTTAGAGACTACATCCATAAATAAGTCAGTCCACACCCTCAGAGCTTCATCTATGTCATCCAAATTTAAATTTTGGATCATCTTCCATGGAGTTTTATATAGGTCTTTGAGAAATTTTTCTTCATTAAAATTTTTGAATGATCTGTAAGTGATAGTTTTGTGTGCATTTTTCTTATTTCTCTTGCATTTAACCTTCCTTGTCAAAAAAGTTGTACAGTGGTCACTAACACCAACTTTTGGTATGTTAACAGAAGTTACATTGTCTGGTAGGTTGGTATAAATGTGATCAAAAAGAGTGTTTGATGTTTCTGTTACCCAAGTGGGGTCATTTACCATCTGTACTAGACCTAATGATTCAATAAATTCTGTCCAGTTCTTCCTTATTTGAGTATTGAGAAGGTCCTTATTTTTATCACCAAGTATATATGTTTCTTTATCCTGTGCAAGAATATTTTCAATTTGTTTCAAAAAGTTATCATTCAAAATTGCTTTGGAGGAAGGTGGCCTATAAATGAAACCAACTAGAAATGATTTTGCATTATTTTGATAAATTTCCACCCAAATACTCTCAATTTCTTGTGACTCCAAGTCAAGTCGCCTTTCTGCATTTACCTCTTCCCTAATGTATACAACAAGACCTCCCCCTGCTGTCTCTCTGTCCCTGCTTAATGGTTTATTGTAGCCTTGACAATGAAATAGATCATCATTGTGGTTAGCATTTAGTTTGGTTTCACTGAGTCCTAAAACAGCTATATTATTTTCCTTGGAAGATAACATTAACTTAATTTGGTCTATTTTTCCCACTATACCCTGTACATTTAAGTGACCTACGTTAAAACCTTTTGCATTTAGTTTCATATCAATTATATGTATGTCATGCAATAACATACACTGAAATAACTTGACATCTATTTACAGGGCATTATCTATACTGCATAATTTAAGTAAGATACCTGTATAAATGTGCCTTCATCTACCAGCTATATTGTTTGATAAACATGTTAGGTATATAAGAGTTTAACAATTATGAATTTCACTATCAATTTGTGTACACATAAAAGGAACATGTGTGTGTATGTGTGTATGTGTCCCAATGGATGTGTTCAAACCAATAATATTCATATCTATTGTGTTTCCCTTAGTTACTTTTTGTGTGTAAAATCATTAGGGACAGCAGTTTTTGTATTTCTATTTCCATTAATACATGCATACAATTATACTTCCCAACAAAATGTCATTTTATATTTCTTTTAACTAAGGAAATGCAGGAAATATATTATGCACTCTGTATAAATATAATCAACCATTGCTGCTCTTTTTCAGCACCATAACTGTCATGAACATAAAGTATTTCTATATGTTCTAAATTGTCATTCAAAATTATCATTTGTTTGTAAAACTGACACTGAAATAAATATACATTTTCTCTCCTCTTTTCTTACCACTGTTACCAATTTACACATCAGAATCAGAAAAGGGTAATAAAATCACTAATGCAAAATACAAAAAACAAACAAACAAACAAAAAAAAACAAACCAACAAAATACAAACATTTATACATTTCTTGATGAAATACATTTATATGGAATATATATGCAAAATTTAAGATTCCAAAAGCATAAAATCACATCAATTCAGCAGAGTAATTCTCTGCATTAGGTAAAATATAACAAATAGTCACTTTCATACATACATTCATCTCTATTTATATGTTAAAACCTGAATCACATATAAAAATACTATATCAACATTATTTAATTGGGGGTAGTTGCCTTAGAATTTTCATCTCAAATATTCTGAGCATATGTATCAGGGATGAAATGCAAACAATTTGTGAATTATACTGTTCTAGAAAGATTTACCAAATCTAATTATAAGATTTATACATTCTACAGGCTTAACCACCCAGTAACTAAATATTGGAACGATCATCTATATTCAGAAGAATAAATTTAGCAGTAAGAACAATAATATGGAGGAAAAAAAGATCACCACTATTGCTGATTCACCTTGTCCGAAAGCTGCTGACTATTTTTAGAAACTGATATCACTGTATGTGATGCTTTATACAGGTAAAAAAAAAAAAGTGCCATTCTAACACATGCTTGCAAGTGGGAATGCAAACTGGTCTCAAATTATAATTATGTACAAATGGTGTCAGAATGGTCACAAAATGAATTATGGAAAGTAAATTTTCACAAATCGAGTTTAGGTCATATACATCATATGTGTTTATATTTCAACGAAAACTGGTTAAATAAGAATTTTTGTAGACAAGTGAACATTTTTAGTATTTGTCTGATTTTGTGAAGTTTTAGAAATTTTTTAAGCCTTGGTAAAATTTTACTTGGCAGATTTTTGAGAAGTTAATCAAATGCTTTTCTATGTGTACTAACAGTGGCCATATTAAATAGCAGATCAGTATCATTTGTAAAAACATTAAAGCATGCCAGGAAGCATTTTATCAAATGTGATCACATTTTGTTGAGTGATTTTTGAAAAGATGTCTTATAAACATTTTTTTATTTTTAGCAATGGGGGCCATATTTAATTGCACATCAGCTGTATCTCGAAAAAATTTAAAATCCTTAATGCTTTCTCTCAAATCAGGTCCAGTTCAGTTATGTTATGTGGCTTTTGAGAAGAATTCTTTTAAAGCAATTTTTAGTATTGAAGGTCATATTTGATGGTAGATCATCATGTATCTTTTAAAACTTTCAAGTTAGGATATACATCTGCCAAATTTAGAAGCTGAAAATAGCAGTTTTTGACAGACAGATGACAGATAATAGATAACACAATGGATGCTGGGCAAAACCACATGCTCACTTGTCCTTATGGTCAGGTAGGCTAAAAACAATAAAAATCTAAACAAATCATGTACTATATATCCATAAAAATATATTTTTCTAAATTTCAATTGTGCATGAAAAGTAACTATGCATACACATGCTAAACAAGCTTCCAAAGGACAGACCAATGAATGGATATATTTTCAAAATCTAACCAAGATACCTCACTCACTCACTCAAGCTATGGCATCATGAACATAACAGAAATATTACTTTACCTGCTCCAATTAAAGGTAAGGCAATTTTTAACATTTTCTTCTTGCTTGCACTCTCAAAGGTCTGAATATAAAAATGTCTTAGTTTCTCTATGTCAGCAAGGTTTTCAATTTTCCCCAGTTTAACATGGATGACATATTTTATCTTCTGGGTTTCTGCTAATTTACCAGCTTTACAGATAAGGACATCTTCCCTAGATGTGGAAACAAGCCTGTGAAGATAAAGAAGAAATAAAAGTTACAGTAAAGCCTTGCCATATCAGATAACTCTATATAAAGGACAGCCTAAATAATGACAACATTTACATTTATAAACCTCTATTTAACTCATTATTGTTTTCAAACTATACATTAGGATACCTATTCAAAATGGTCATATTTTGATCCTTTGAGTGAAATATTTAGCTAGGGTTCACTCTACATGTAGCACATAACAATTACAAAGATTGTTTATTATAAATGAAAACAATATACAAAATAATGTGATTGATAAACAAGTATCTGCTAAAATTCAATGGGGTTTCAAAAAGAAACAAAGCAGCAAAAGTTTTTTAATTAGTTTGTGGGGGAGGGGCTACAGTTCCCCATTCTTAATGGTATGAGATAGAGGAGGTGAAAAAGTATGCCCATCACCTACCCTGCCAAATAAATTGAAATTGTGTTTATGTTATATGCATCATCTGAAGTTTGACCGTCTTTCCTTGATGAAAAATGTGAAATTTATTTTAAATTATTTTGTATTATAGAATTTTATATAAAAATTCAATTTGGTAAATAATAACTTTGAGCAGCAGGGAGGCTGGATAGACCAAACATTTGAGACTTTATTTTGTGAAAATTATAAGGCTTAGAACAAAATAACATTTGAGAACTATTTCAAGAAAATAAGTCATATAACAAAACTGAGGGACTTCATCACTTTACAAAAAAAAAAATGATTCAGGAAATTGCAAAAAATTTCACACAAAAAAGCAGTGAATCAATATTTTTAACTGAGAATCATCTCAGTGGGGTAGTGCTGACAGGTTGCTCAACCAAAGATTTTATCAAAAACAATATAATATCAGGTTCTTGGATTGTGTAAATTTATTGCAATAAACCCATACAGGATTTCTGAGCATTAGCAAAGAAGTTTTTAAATTTAATCACATCCATGTCACTGGGACACCAAGTCTGATGAATATTTCACAACATATGTGTATCAAAGCCATTAAAGGCAACCAAAAGATTGCAGTTACCTCTCATCACTTTAGGGATCTGAATGTATCATTGGGTGACATAAGTGATGTTCATGTCTTTATGTCTACCTCGAGAGAATATTCTGGCTGGATTTGTTTGTTTGTCAAACATAACATCATTGTATACCACTAGGTTATTAATAATATTGTCAACATCAACTGGCTTCTGCTCTTGCACTGCTGAGAAATCTATCACATTCATGTTGTACAAATATGATAAGTGTGTGAGTTTATATTGTGTTTGATGCAAAACAGTCACTGATACTAGTGGATTAATAACAACAATGACACAGAATCATCAATGTGCATGAAATGTGGTTTTAAAAAATATAAATATGTGGCATCTCGCAAGACATTAGGCAGTGCTAATATCACTAAGGCACTCAGTAGATTGCCAGAAACTCCAAGGGGTATAATTATTGTGGCACTAGAACTCAACATGATATTAGATTCCATGAAAGAAATCAACCAAAATTGGTAGAATATTCAGTTAATGTAATTGATCAAGCATGTCATGTTCATGATGTTGCATATAAAACTTAAGATCTACAATAATGGTATATTGCACACATAAGGTTGAGTCACATCCTGATGTCTGTAAAAAATAAATCTCTAATAAATCACTAAGATGAGATCAGCAATGAGTGGTACTCTCATGGTGGAGGCTGGCAATTAATTGTTTAATAATTATAATAATGGAGTTGATTTATTATAGTCCAAGAGGATACTGTAAGGCAAAGCTGTGATTAGTAAACTCACTAATGCAGCAGATGTTGCATGTAATGTTGCAGCAGACTGGTTGTCCAGACAGGCAATATGGCAAATTTATTTACTTCCATCTAAAAGAATTCAATATGAATGGTTGGATGTTTGCACCCTCTAAAAGTTCATCAGGCAGATATTTTGTTTTTACCCCAATATACTGCTGCAACTGTCTAAGCATGTAAACAATAGACTCATACATACAAATACATGCTGATAGTCATCAACGTTGCAAGTAGGTACAAAGAAGCTGAAGCTGAACCATTATACACTAAAACAGCCACTGAAGTTGCTGCCACATTTGAATGAATTATCAAAGCGGACCCACATTACCAAGTTATGGTTTCTATGAGAGAGTGCTGGTATGTATTTCTTCATGTTTGTGTCAATGGGTTTCATAGAAATTCTTTGTATGACTTTGTTTATTGACGAAAATATTATACTTGGTAGTCTTGCAACCAATGCGCAAGATATAGTGTCCATATGTGGAAGTTCCTCGGTGTACTGATATCAAAATAATCAATCAACAAGGGTTTTATTATAGTGCTTCATGATTGCCTGGTTGCAAAGTATTGCATTACATCCACATAAGATTTTAAGTTGTTGTGATTCACAGTTAGACACACTACTAGAGTTTGTCTCTTATCAGTATTTAGAACTTGCATATAAAGTTATGCAAATACTAGGAAGTCTTGTGTAATCTTCCATGTCTCAATACAGGTAAAAACAACTGTATGCTAATGATCGTCGGGATGGGGTTAACATCATTTTATCCCTACTGTGGGACAGGTACCATAAAAATCAAAATAACAAGATTTTGTACATGGAGTTGTTCATCCAATATTCAGCCATTTGCAACTATTTTCTGTTCATTATATTATTATATATTAATCAAGAATGATCTTTAATTAGAAAATATATATACCTCAATTATAAATGTAAGAAAGGAACCCTTTATCTGATGAGAAGTTTGCAAGATTGTCTGTGATCAGCCTTCTCAAGCTATGTAGGATTTTGACAGATTTCCCGATAAGAGAAAATGCCCTATAGTACCATATTTACAAATATGCAGTTGTATCAATGAGGCCTAGGAGCAGTTTAGGGAAGATGAAGCAGCGCATGTTTGGTCAACATTCAGGATTGATCAAGATAATATTTCCACTGATGCTACAATGAACAACCATCGAGCAAGGATGATTATTGATTATCTTGATGAACGAAAATATTTTTTTTAGAAATAAATTTATCATTGCCCTTATCATGATATCACTGATGATGTCACTGGAATGCAAGACATTGTGTGGATTATCTGTAATAAGTTTGACCCTGTTCGAGAATCACAACACTGCCAGCATGTTGTCACGTTAGGTAATTCTAGACCAGAGGCTCTGACAGGTATCAACAAGCCATATTTTGAAAAATGATATCTTGAGACAACCTTTGTTCACATGATTTATTTGTTAAATGAACCTAATATTGATGATCTTTCTAGCACTCAGACAAAAATCATCATAGCCCAAAGAATCACAGAACATTTCTTGAATATGTTACGAGGAAATGTTCTGAAAAATCTGTGGCACAAAACAATAAACAAATGGGCTGAAGATGTTAAAGAGAATGGTGCCAGAATAAAAGATATTGCTGAGTTAGAAAAAAGTTAAAATTTCCAATTCAGGTATGGACATTAACCAGCGAGATCTTGTAAGTATGATCTTGTAATGATCTTGTAAGAGATCATTCAAGTATCAAACAAGAGGTACCCTGATAGTAATAATTAACCACAACTGTCATACATGGACTTTGAGTATAACAAAATTTCTACCCAGAAAAAATGTTAGAATTTACTATAGTGATACGTATGAGTGTATTTATAGTATCAGTATAAGCTACCCTGAGTGTTGGTCTGGCTGTTTCAGAGTGAATCAGATGACTTGTAACACCCCTCGTAGATTTCAGATCAGTTCATTTCACTGTCTGGTGAACTTTATTGTTCTGAATCTCTTCATGAGCAAATGATGTTGGTTGCACTAAATACAACTAACACAGATCTAGTAAATAAATTACTGAGCAATTGTTTTACAATCTCATCTATAGTTACTTACTTTTGCCAGCAGAATAATTCATGGCTAGCAACATATCAAGAATTTCTTGAAGATGTTTAATGTTCATGGGCTGAATATGGACATGGAGTTCTGTGGAATTCCAGACATTATCTCTGTTGACATGGTTGCATATTATCCTGGAAGCTTTCTTGGAATGGGTGAATGTTAACCTTATTTTCAGAGATTTGGGGATCTGACACATGAATTGACTAAAGTTGTGATAACTGGTTCATTACAGGATTTTGATCAAAATACAGGATTTGCTAATATTGAATCATTCAAATTTGCTGAGAACATTCATCTGGTCATTCCTGTTTGGTTTGGCCATCATTTTAATGGACCTGATTCAGAGATAAATATCATAGACAACTGCACAGAGAATAAACATTATTGGGCTCCATTAGTGCTACTGAGATATATGCTTAGATATGAAGATATTGTTATCTCAGACAGTGAAAGAAGCAGTAATTTCACATAGACCACAATACAGGGTCTCTGGTTGCCAAAACAAGAAATTGTTGACAAGAAGGAAATATTGTTTGCAAAAAAACATAGGCTGAAAAATATTGGTAAATTTAACATAGAGCCTCATTGGTTGTTGTTGTTGTTGTTGTTGGGCTTAACGCCATTTTTCAGCACACGATAGGCTATTCATGGCGGCCAGTATTAATGGTGGAGGAAGAAACCGGGAAATCACCGGAAAGAACCACCGACCCATGAGAAGCTACTGGCAAGCTTTCTCACATATCCACATTCGCCGAATCCTAGACTCGAACACACAGACAGAGGTGAGATGGCAGTGATCCGTAATGGACAGTGCTTTAGACCACTCGGCCACTCGGGGCCCCGAGCCTCATTGGACAATAAGCATTGTTGTAAGATTAATCATAAATGAGGCAGAACTCAATGTTATAATTATTGCTGATATGGCAAAAAAAGGCATGTTAGCCACCTGAGGGTCAGCGTTCAAATCTATTAAATGGATCTAAGTTGGGTACTATCATTAGCTACTGTGATGGTGATCTGCTACAGTTTGCTCACTTGAGATCTTTAGTGCTCACTTACACATCAATAAACCTGTTATCAATGATGATTTCCTAAGGACAATGTAAGAGTTACCACAGATTCATTTTATATCGATGAGTCAAACATAAGGGTTGCTAGATGAAGTTCTGATTAGTCTGATTAGTGCAGATGAAGCTTCAAGGGGCTTGGCAGCTTGGGGAATAAAGAATGAGCTAATCTTTAATTAATCTGTCTGCAGATTATAAACCTCATCCTTGTTATTATAATAATGGACAGTTGTCACAACCATCATCAACACCATCAGTTCATGATCCCATGTTGGGAAATAAAAAGGTTTATCTTAATGGTCTGGTGGTTCTGATAAAACTACACATGTTAAGATTGTTTAACTCTAATAACCCCACATGTTCAAATCCATGTGATGGACACAATGTGTATGCTTTTGTAAAAAAAAAATATTATAATGGGAGGGCCATGCCTGGCTCATAAGTCAACAGGAATGTACTGACATTGATAACACTCCCCCCACTACTCTGCACCCCATTAGGGTTTACCTTGGGGGTGATAATATGGAAATCATCAATGTATATATCCTGTTGACCATAGAGCATGCAATTTCAGTATGAACATGAGGGGACCCTCCCACCACATATCAAAATACCAATAAGAAAAATAAAAGCCTTATGAACAGCAGACCATGCAAAATGGCAAAACATCATTAAGAAAAATAGTAGTCTCATTTATGGATACCCTATGAATAGACATGAAATGTCATAAAAATGAGAGAAAACTAATAAAAAAAATAATAGCCTCATTGAAGGGTACCACATGAAGGGATTACATGATCAATGACACAAAAAATAAGTGAAAAGCCTCATAATGGGCAGGCAATAAAATATGGCAAAATGCCACCACATATGTCACTGATATTGTGCTGATCAATGCCATTGTTCCAGCAACTACCGCATGATGCCACTTATAAAACATTGTCATGGTCCTCAGCAAAATCATAGACATTGTTAATTTGTCAAACACCTTCAGGTTTGAGGTCTGATCATTAGACCTGGTGGCATGCTAAAATGCCATGAATATATGTCATGGTGCTGAAATTCCTTGCTGTGATGTGATCTGCAATGAAAATATTCCTGCTGTACCTGGAGCTGTGTCTGTGTTATTGTCAGCCATTGACAATGTTGATATACCACCACTATCCATGAATGATAACAACAGCTATTCTTCTGTCAATGATGGAATCATTGCTGCATCCATAATGAAGGTTTTGATAGTTTCACTTTACCAGAACCACCCCCAGTGGTGTGTCAGATTGCATTGATGTAAGTGGCCTAATATTCAGACCTAAGCGCTATTGTGTGTTTGGCTTAGAAAATAACTTTCCTAACATGAATGCAGAATCTGAAGATATGTGAAAGTGGTATCACACATGAAAATCCACCATTGGTGTTAACAAGAGATTGTCATAATGCAAATCCCAAGTTGAATTTGGGATTAGTGCTCTGTACTCTGTAGTATTGCAAAAAGACATCATGGTGGGTAGAGCTATCATTCTGGCTGGTTGTGGATCAAATGAGCTGGCTTGTGTTAATTGTATCATGAGATACTGCCTATCATCAGAGTGGTCAGCAATGCCCTTTGTAAACATCAATGATGGGCTGGCAGACCATGAATATTCATCGGAGTATCAAGCTAGTCCAAGTATTATTGTAGCAACATCACTGTTATCGAGGCATGCTCCGATTTTTCTACCATTTGCCTCAAAAACAGAAGACAAAATATTACAATCACCCATAAAAATAGGAAATTTTGTTTAAAGAAACTGATTCCAAGTGATTTTCTTTCAGCATGATGCCTAGTTGTGTTAGAAATATCGTTTGTTATGGCTATTTCACTCACACATATGCAGAAGAGTAAAGGTTGAATTTTGGGCAGGGGAGGATTGTTTATTGGTCCCATCATTTTCATGTCCTAGCCAAATTTTACTCCAAAATACAGTACCAACTTATCCTTCTTTATGCAAAGGTGCACCTGTCTGTGTGCAGGTAAGACCAGTCTGCCTTAGATCTGATGCATACAAAATCCAAATCTGACAACAGGCAAATTTTTGGTGTAGAAACATTGGACCACAAAAAATATATTTTTTACTTTGTATTTTGTAAAGTGAGTTAGACATTCCAGATTATTTGGTATCATTGTAAAGCTACATCTGTCTACTTTTCTGTAATATCATACTCTTTGGTGTATCTTAAAAAACCTTGATGCTATAGAGATCAGAATTAGGGTACTACCTCCAGACATGGGTTAATGAGTTAAATCACTTTGTTTATGACATGAATGGTCACTGATAGAGTGAAACAGCTAATACAGTGTACAAAATTTCATGCCTTAAAAAATATCATACCCTCTCATCAACAATGTTATTTCAAAGTTTAAGGGTAAAAGTGCAACAAACCCTGTTCATAGTATAGCTCAAGTGCATCTTATTTTAATATATGATGCCATGTTATTCTTGTAGAATAAACTTTAGAAAGTATCAGGACATGTAGGTCATAATGGGCCAGTGTTCTTCATTGTAAATGTCTGATGTAAATAGTATGGCATTTCTCTGTAATCTTTATTGAATTTTATATGTATTACTTGTTACAAGTCTATGCTATTACATTAAGTGTATCTTAATGTATTTAGATCCACAAAAGTTTGAGTTTGTAAAACATATTCTGGATTCAGAACCTTGCATGACTTCATGCAGTGCAAGTGTTCAAAATGGCATTATATACAGAATACAAGAGAAAAACACTGTGACAGCTACACTATATAAAACAACATCTGTCTTACACATACAAGGGCTGAACTGTTTCAGATGGTTAGACCATATTATCAATAAATGTAGACAGGATGAGAATACCCATGTTAAAGGCAGTTATATGCTGACATCTATACCAGTAGGTAGATGTAATACCAAACATGAAACTTCTAAAATTTTTGATCTTGATGACTCAGGCAATAAAATTAACATACTCCCACACACCCCTAGAATGTCCTGGCAATGACACACTTCATAAATTATGACATGATTGTAGTGATGGTTTAAACCATACAGGTTTCTCCATGTGTGTACATCAAAAAGCAATTAGGTACTTGGAGGCCCAAACTGAAGAATTAAAACTAGAGTTACATGCTATTAAGTCAGCACAGGGGAGGATTAATAAACAAGTAACCTAATGTGAAATAACAATTTAGACAGACTCCCAAATAAGAATAATGTCAGATGATTAGACACAGACAATCCCAATACCAGCCAAAAGGAAATGTAAAGTGACAATGCAAATAACAACTGGCACCCAAAGTAATCCTGCATAGCAAACAAGAGTACCCCCCTCTGAGTCATGGGTCACACCTGCAACTGCAATAAGTGTACGACCATGGCCCTCAGCTCAGAAAAGTCTGTTGCATGCACCAACAATGGCACTTCCCAGAGCTCAGACAAATGTGTCAGCTTAATTAACTTGCACAATGGAGAGACCCAGTTCAACACCCCTTTCTCCAAGAGATGTGTTTAAAATACAAACCAGAGTCCAACATAAAAAATCACATGCCAGAAAAGATAGGTATCTAATAATTGGCTCATCAATACTGAAAAATATAAAAATAAGGGAGACTTTTTAAAACATGTACAGACTCTAAGAGATGCAAAAATCAATAGTATCACAGAAAATCTAATGAATACTGATCTAAACAAATACAACCAAATTATTATTTTAGTAGGTGGATATGATGCCAGGGATGGAAGGTCACTAAGCCAAATCAGAATAGATTTTGAAAGTTTACTGTATGCTGCTAGGTATTGCAGTCCAGATACATGTAAAATAATCATATTAGGCCTACCACCTGATGTGGACACCAGGGTGAAAGAAATCAGTGATCTGATAATTGACCTAATGTGAAGACTTCAACCTACAGTACATTCCTCAATACAAATCTTTCTTTCTTCAGAAACAGGATATCAACCTAAGTCTCTACCATAGAGACAAAATTCATTTAAGCAGAAAAGGAACCTCTCAATTACTGAGAAATATCAACATGTATGCCCCTATTTTTAGACACTATTATATTGAAGAGTACTGTATCTACTGTAGGGAAACTGGCCATATGACACAGGTATGCCATCATGGCCAACAGATTGAGTGCTTCAAATGCCATAAATTTGGACATAAACAAAAACTCTGTCAATTATATGTATTATACATACTAGGAAGCTGGCAAAGAGGTGAATGCCAATGCTACATCCATAACAAATCCAAATTTACATTGTCAAGGCTACAATAAACCGTTATGCAGGGACAGTGAGACAGCAGTGAGAGGTCTTGTTGTATACATTAGGGAAGAGGTAAATGCAGAAAGGCAACTTGACTTGAAGTCACAAGAAATTGAGAGTATTTGGATGGAAATTTATCAAAATCATTTCTAGTTCATTTCATTTAAAGGCCATATTCCTCCAAAGCAATTTGGAATGATAACTTTTTGAAAAAAATGGAAAATCTTCTTGAATAAGGGAAGAAAGAAACATATATACTTGGTGATATAAATAAGGACCTTCTCAATACTCAAATAAGGAAGAACTGGACAGAATTTTTTTAATCATTAGGCCTAGTACAGATGGTAAATGACCCCACTAGGGTAACAGAAACATCAAGCACTCTTATTGATCACATTTATACCAACCTACCAGACAATGTAACTTGCGTTAACATACCAAAAGTTGGTCTTAGTGACCACTATCCTACTTTTTTGACAAGAAAGGTAAAATGCAGGAGAAATAAAAAAATACACACAAAACTATCACTTACAGATCATTCAAAACATTTTATGAAAAACAATTTCTCAATTAATGACCTATAGAAAGTTCCATAGGATTCAAAATTTGGATGACATAGATGAATCTCTGAGGGTGTGGACTGACTTATTAATGAATATAGTCTCTAAGCATGCACCACTGAATGTACATCAAGTAAAGAATGAAATCCAACCTAATTGGCTAACAACTGAAATCCTTGATGCTCTGAAAACAAGAGACCAATTCAAGGCTATGGGAAACCATGCACAATATAAAGTATGGAGAAATAAAATAACAAGTATGATTTAAAAAGCTAAACAAAATTATTATCAATCAATGCTTGAAAACAAATAGAGTGACAAAAACTGCATTTGGAAAGTCTTCAATGAACTCACTGGAGGAACACACAAAGATCAGATAAATAAAATTCACTCACTTCTGGTAAATGACACCATAGTCACTGATGACAATGACATTGCAAATGTTTTCAATGATTTTTTTCACCAACATTACCACAAAGTTAAAAGAACCAGTGATTGAAAACAACTTTATTGAACTAAAAAAGTTCTGCAGCAGCAAAATCTCTAAGGAGGTATGTTTCTCTATCCCACCAGTCTCAAAAAAGTTTGTTAAGAAATATTTCAGTGAACTTGATACTAATAAAGCTACAGGACTTGATCAGATTGGTCCACGATTCATTAAATCTTCTGCCTCCGCTATTGTAGATAGCATAACATTCATAATCAATTTAAGTATTGCATCCTCATCTGTCCCCAAAATATGGAAAACTGCAAAAGTAATTCCTATTCACAAATCTGGTCCTAAGGATGATGTTGATAACTACCCACCAATCTCAATACTACCAAACTTGTCAAAATTGATTGAAAAGCATGTCCATGATTCATTAATATCATATTTAATCAAACACTTTCTGTTATACCCTAATCAATCAGGCTTTAGACAGAAACATTCATGTGAGACTACCTTGATCTCCCTAATTGATAAATGGCTTCAAGCACTTGACCAAGGTAGAATAATAGGTTCTGTATTTGAAGATTTCAAGAAAGCTTTTGACATGGTGGATCATGAAATCCTTTTGAAGAAACAGAAAATCTACCAGTGTGATGAAAGCACAGTTAGATGGTTTACTTCATACTTAAGTGAGAGAACACAACATGTTTATATAAATAATGTTCTGTCTGAACCTGGAACAATTTGATGTGGAGTACCACAAGGCTCAATTCTTTGTCCATTAATGTTTGTTTTATTTATTAATGACCTACTACTTTTACTAAAGGACTCAGTATCATCTACAGATCTCTATGCAGATGACACAACATTGTCAGACATCCAAAATACAAAGCAAGAACTAGAAATTTCTTTACAAAATGTCCTAAACAAACTGGACAACTGGTGCACATGCAATGGCATGGTGGTTAATACTGGTAAAACTAAAATATTACTTATCTCAACAGGAACAAAAGAACAAAACTTGATATTGATGAACTATGTCTGACATGGAAGGATAAAAGGTTGCAAATGGTCTGTCATGATAGTCTACTTGGTAGATAATAACCTATCATGGACTGAACATATCAAACATATCAGTAAAAAAGTCAATTCAAGTTCATGGCTTCTCAGTAGGATAAGACACTTTCTCAAGGAAAAGCACAGAAAACTGTTTTATAACAGTTACATACAACCCTATTTAAACTACTGTAATACAGTATGGGGCAATTCAAATGATAAAAACTTAGCAAAGCTGGCACATCTCCAAAAAAGAGCTTTTGAGTTAATATCAATCCAGAAAGAAAGCAAGGAAAATTTAGCTGGTAAGTTAAAAATACTACCTATTAAAGACCGAATCTGTTTAAGAAAAACCAAATTAATGTATAGGATAGCCAATAATAGTGCTCCTGAATATTTACAATCACTATTTAAGTATAGGCTACCTGGAAATACTCCCCACATGCGATCAATGTCTACCAAACATTACAAAATTCCCAAACCAAATAAGGAACTATTTTAAAAAAAGTTTCCAATACTCTGGAACTTTGCTCTGGAATAGTAATCCAGTTGAGATTAGAAATGCCCACTCTATTTCCTTTTTCCAAACCCAGTATATACAGTGGCTTCAAAGATGCAGCAAAAATAAGTAAATTCCTTTGAATAAGGGCCTCAAAGTAGATTAGTTCTTAGCTAATTGAGTTACCCTCTTTAACTAAAGTAATAATAATAATAACAATAAAAAGTAATAGAAAGGAGTGAAAAGCAAGAAACTTTGCACAATTCATCAAAAAATTTATAACCCAAGAATACAAAATGAACATAAAAAAGAGTATTTTGAATTAAATTCCAAAATAATCCTAGAATTACAGACACAAGTCCTAATAATTTAAAGTTCTGAACATTAGTAGAAATCCAAACTGAGTCCAACCCTGATGATGTTGTTGTGCCTGTGAATAATCATTTCAATGACAAGATTATATAGTCCTCTACTGGACCTCAGGTCCCAATTAATACTTTTTTAAACAAACAGTACTTAATGGAAAATAGCCTTCTAGAAAGTTCTTAACATTTACAAAATAAAATGTTAGTTATTATTAGAAAGTCTTTTACTAATATTATAATATATAATCTGGACATTGTCAGGTACACCAGTTAAATTCTAGGGAAATTCCATAAATGTAGACCAAAACCCAAATAAATGTACTTACTTCCACTGATAATGATCCTGTTATTAAACCCATAAACACAGAGCATATTTTAGCTATGTATTAACTGTTTACAGAATTAAATTAAAAATATCAATAATTCAGGTAAAGTAGAATTAAACTTGATTTTGGACAAGTTTAAGTCCAACATAAATAAAATTTTTAAAAAAATTTAAAAAAAGCCAAACAATCAATGCAAATTAAATATACATAACATACTGCTTTCATTGATTTATTCAAAGTGGATCTTAGAAATAGTATGGAAATAAAAAGGAAATTATTACAAATTATTTAACTACCACATAAACAAATTTTATGAAATATTTACAGAGAAAGAACATTGATGTTATCAATAAAACCTCAACTTTCTATGTTATGCATATTCATCTTTATGTATCCCTAGCCATAGCTAGGCCATTTATAAATATAACAAGAAATATTACCACTGAAAAGTTTGTACAGATAAAGGTATGAAACTGATATCTTCCAAGGGCAGGTTTATGCTTTTGGGGTTTGTACCATCTGTTTATTTCAGTGAATGTGGATATGTGAGAAAGCTTGCCAGTAACTTCTTGTGGGTCGATGGTTCTCTCCAATGATTTCCCGGTTTCTTTCTCCACCATTAATACTGGCCACAATGTATAGCCTATCGTGTCCTGAAAAATGGTATTTAGACCCACAACAACAACAACAACCATCTGTTTATTTAGTGCATCAACTAGGAGGGAGAATATAATAAGGCATGAGGGGTGCCATAAATTCTATTACATGTGCAATAAAATCCAATATAGACTTTCCACTGGAATGGATGGAAAATCTACCAGACTGATTCACTGAGGACTTCTACTACCCATGGTAGGCACTTAATCTCCTGCCCCTCTGTCCATGACCAACTGATTGAGTGGGAAATCCATAAAATATGCATGTAGTATGGTGATTCTATGCAAACAATCCAAACATATGACTCTACCAGTGGATGACTATCTGACTCGGAAATGCAGCCTCAAGAGTGGAAATAAGCATTGTCAATTACATGCAAAATCACCTCACCAATATGTATGGACCCAAACATTGTCAAACTAAAAAATGATCTTGATCCAATAAACCTACATTTGAAGTTTGATAAAAAGCCAAATCTAATGCAAGATCACCTAATTAATCTTCAGATGTAAGCATATATTCCAAGCCTGATGAAATTTCACAAATATGACCTCCAGATTGCTAACAAGGTTAGTCAGATACAAGGTCTCCTCATTAATATGCAAGGTTCTCACTTATTATCAAACTCATCCAAGATCATAAATCCATATACCCTTATCACATGGTGATCTAAAAGCTGTGATAATAGTTGCATTAAGGTGGCCATATCATTGATTGCTTCAAGAAAAACATGTAATAACTCTTACAAAACTTTAGAGACCAAAGAGATTTGTATATATGTATTTCTGCATGTAATGACCAAAATATTTATCCATCTAATCATCTAAATTGCAGAACTACAATTTGTGCTAACATTAGTCTGTGTCAAACAATGATGCTTCATATAAAGGGCAACAACACTAAAATCTCAGAAGCAAAGTGATTTGTTTATAGGCACATCTTCTGCTGATGATCATCAAAATAAGACAGAGGAATTGCACTAAGAGAACCTCCACAAGAAAGGCCTCTGCAGGCTATAGTAGATCATTTTGAAAAGAAATGTAAAATTTTTAAAATTAAATTAACAAGTACTAGGATGGATAATTATCAAAAATGGGGTAAGGATTTTTAAAATTGACAATTTCAAGAAGAATTGAAGAAGATGAAGCCATTTTTCTTCTTACATGGCTTTTCAGTGAAATCATGGTATAACGGTTGTAAATACCACAAAAATATACATATTGCGAGAATACAAGGCATACACTGAGAAAATACCCATCATCCATAAATAAGAGCAAATCACATTTGGGACAAAAATATGTTAGAGAAATGACAATTTTTCCCAATCAGAAGGAGAAAAGAAAGGAAGAGAATAGTAGGAAGCAACAGGAACAACAACAACAACAACAACAATAAGGATCAACTACAACAACTCAGAAACAAACAAACAAGCAAGAAGGATAACAACTGAAGATACAACAAAAACATCAGGAAGGATAGCAACTGAAGGTTCATAGCAACAATAACAACAACAACAAAGAGAAAATAAAAAGAGAAGAAGAAATCAGAAAATAAATGAAAAGCTCAGAGAAAGATAAGAAAATGAGGATAATGGAGAAATGTTAGAAAAAGAGAAAAGGAAAAAGTAAGAGGAGGAATGAGAAATAGAAAGAGTTGTTTCTGAGTTGTTCTTTAATAATTGATATATATCACTTTTTTTTACAAAAATCAAAAACTTAATGACTTACAACTTATAGTGTGAGAGAAGAATGAGAGTTACACTCATGCATGCACAGAAAATGACAAGATAGAAAAATTTTAAAATTTGATATAAGCCAATGTAAAATAAAAAAAAAATATATATATATATATATATATATATATATATATATATATATATATATATATATATATATATATATATATATATATATATATATATATATATATATATATATATATATATATATATATATATATATAATGTGACAACCTGAAACAGATCCAGGGCTGGGGTCACTTTAAATTGTCTTGTGAGAAAAAGAGATGGAATTTTACCTGCCCAAAAGATTTATTTTTTGGAGTAAGGGGGATACCAAATGAGATCCCCAAGACTCCATGCTTGACTTATTAGGCAATAAAAGAACCATCCACCATATACTGGCTCAAAAATCATAGAAAACGTCTTCAAGTACCCATAAAATTGAAAGAGGCAGCCCTTCAGTTTTAACCAACCATATATGCTGGAATGGGCTAAGGGTTGCTCACAAAAAAAAACCAAAACTGCTGGCTTGGGTGCACTAACCCTACGAATATAAATTCATGACTTCATGAACAATCATGAATATTCTTAAAATATTCATGATCAGTTCATCATTTGAGTTCATTAACAAATAGTCATGAATGTTTGTCACCTAAATTCATGAATATTTAAAGAAATTTGATGAATCATGTACTTTAGTTCATGAATACAATGATGAACTTTTATGAACTATTATAATATTGTTGAAGTTTCTGAAATGTTATGAATTTGTTTCATGAACAATTCAAGTACTTTGATGCACCATTAAGATATGTCTTAAAAATGTATATGAAATTTCTATATCATTATATTCATAAAATGTTCATGAAAATTAATCATACAAACTTCTCACAAAATTAGTGAAATATAAAAAAAGGTAAATATTTTTTTTAAATTATATGATACTGTATAAATGCTCAGATATCTTTTATTCAATACTTGTGTACTTGACTTGAGTAGTTCTGGATTAATATGGGAAAATATTTTCTGGCCAGTATGAACAAAATGTACTTGCTATAAAAGCTTTCAATGACTTTGTTCTAACATTTTTGTCCAGTATTGTCATAAACTGCATATTTTATTGACTTTGTAACTGGTTGCCAAGTTGCAGTATAAACCGAAATTTGTAAATTACTATTATCCTGATTGGATGTCTGGAAAGAAGACATGATATGATTGGGTAAAATATGCATGTGATTTCAGCGGCTGAGCACAAACAAAAGAGCATGCAAAGGGTTTTGCAACAAGTAACAATCTCGAACAAAAATCTTGGACTCCCGTGGAATTGACAGATGAGAATATTTTCAGTATCATTACTTTTAAGTACATAGAAATTCAGAGAAGGAATTATGAAGAATATGAAGGAACTGACTTGATGAGAGCAAAATTAGGTGGAAAAGCATACACAGCTGGATGATCAAAATTATGGTGAGTGTATCGTTTTCTTGGTCATTCATGATTTTTTTAGTGGGAATTATATGGATATTTTATTGGTTTTTATATGTCATATCAGTTTTAACCAAACTAATATATCTGGTTTTTGTCAGACCCAATATAAACTTTCTCTTTGAATTTTTGAAGATCACTAAACATTATTATACCACCACCCCCTTTTTCGATCTTGATACCATATGTGGTACTGCATCGGCGATAGAAATTTATATGTTTGGTATCGTTTTCTGTTTCACGACATCACTATTCATATGATCTTATGTAATTTGGTAAATTAAAAACAAAAAACTAGTTAATGTGTCAAACTGTACCTAATACATGGGCTACTAACACAATCAAACTGGAAGCAGCTATATGCAACATCTGGCATCAGAGTAGATAAATTTGTATTAAAACATTTGACTCCTGTGACTTATAATACCTCTGGCTAGTCAGCTTAAGTTAAAATACATCTAGTGAAAAAATTTCTCCAATAATTTAAATGTGCATTAAGTTGTTTATTAAGTGTAAGGGATTAAATAATTTTGAGTTGGATCGGTAAATAAAGTTGGGTACAAAAACAATGTGCTAGAAGCTGAAGACAATGTTGATCATAGGTTGTCTGTAATTAACTTTAATCTTTCTTTCAGATCAGTAGAAAAGTAAATTTATTAGAGTATGAAGTTTATAGGATAAGGAGGAAAATTTGACAACTGGAGGATCTTAACAGCCAAGATAGAATAGACATTAAAAAGTGACTGCTGCAGCAATGTTAAAGATGCAGTAATCAAATGGAACAGCTTAAGTTGCAGATGGAGATATTCGGTAGTGACAATAGATGGAATTTCATTAAATTAAAATTAGGCCCTGACTTTTTTCTCAAAAGAGAGTTATCTGACAGGTCATTTTTGGGGTGGGGATCCAGGTCTTCAGGAATATACCAGTGGAATTAGCTCCATGACAATGACAAATAAATATGATTCAGCAGTTGATTGAACACAACTGTCCCATTATCTCTTGAACAATTTTCAAAGAAAAATTACAAAACATAACGAAAATGTTGCTAAGAATAAAAAAGGAATATCGCTTAATGTCAGTTTTCAAGTTCTTTGTTGCATATTAGAAATTTACCTGAAATTAGATACCATTTTTTTAAGATAATATGTTGCATTTTATTCTGTTTTAAACCCTCCACATCTAAGGTTATTTTATGATTCAGGATGAAATAGGTAATTGTGAGTTTGTCAGATAATCAAATTTTTCTTTTAGGAACTGTTCATGAAGTCATGAAAAATGAAGAACACTGTTCATCATAGTTCATGAATATGTTCATAAACTGTGATGAATTTTGATGAAACAGTGAACTTTTATGAACTGTTCATGAACTCAATTCATGAATAGTTCATGAACATTCAAGAACAGTTTGTAAAGTTATGGTTCATGAATGTTCATGAATTCATTTAATTTCATGAACTGACCATTTTTAGTTTATGCACTTTCATGAATGGTTCATGAACCTTTTGATGAACTTTCAGGAATGGTTCATGAACAGGTTCATGTGGCGTTCAAGAATGGTTCATGCCCGTTCATGAATTATTCATGATCATTTCGTAGGGGTTAAACCAGTGTTAGATGGAAGACTGGATTGCATCATGGATTACTTTAGAACCCCACCTATATTGAGACTGGTATGTAATTACTGGAGTATAGCCATTTGCCAAAATGTAGATCTTTAGATGATAGCAATGATATGTACCAAGTTCCACTGCAATCCTTCAAAAGCTGCAGGTTGCATTCAAAAGTTTTTGGAAGATTGGACAGAATGACAGACACACAAAAATCCTATATAACTCACCTCAAAAAGACAGGTTTATTAGAAAGAACTGAAAATACTATTAATGCTTACTTTGATGCCTCTCTTTGGAACTCCAACTCATACTCATCTCCAGCCTTTTCTCTGATAAGGTTTGCAACTTTTCTTTTATTAATTGAAAAGTCACGATTGACCGAACAAACAATAGCATCTACATCCCTCACTTTAACTATGGAGCATTGATACACCTGAACAAAAATGTGTTTAGCAAGTTGGAATGAAGGTACATCCTTGCTGTCCCTCTGGTACTGTGAGGCAGATGGAATTTGTCTCAAGCTATCTTCTGGCTTTGTTGTCTGACTATACCCTCCAGAGGAGCCATTTCTCCCTATAAATTGACAAAAGAAGTACTGTGTATATACTGGTTACATTGTGTTTTGTTTTTCCATGGAGTGAATGAAATCTCCAACTAGCCTTATTCCTAGTGGCAAAGGATAAAACTGTACCAATCCGGTTAGAATATTCCCATCCACTCTGATAAAACATCTAACCATTTTATCCCAATTTATAGAAAATCAGTTAATCCATAAACATAGCGTTTAATATTATTTATGTCTGGACTATGCAGGATTTCAGACTGAACTGAAAATATAAAACGAATAATCATATGTAGACATAACTTAAACAACAATCACATGTCCAATTTGACTAATGATAGATGTTTTAAATATTTCTTCTCAATTAAACTAAACTTAGAGGTTCACCTTGTATGGTATGTGCATTGAAACCAAATCTTCTATGCAACTCATTAAACCTGGGTGTAATCAACAATTATATAGCAATTCTGTTTGAGTGACTATTGCCTATGCAAATTATCATGCAGGAAAAAAATCAGACTTAAGTGATCTTGACAATGAAATATTAGCCCTTATTCTAATTAAATTCACTTTTGTATTTTTTCTCATCAGATTTTAACATTTAATCTCTATAAAATTAAAATTGTAACTCTTAATCTGCACTATATATCCAGTACTGTAATGTGATTCTTGCTCTCCATTCCAAGTGAGGAAAATGACTGCATGCTGAATGTTCTAGATTTTATTCTACATTTTCTAGACAGTCAGGTCTGTCACATAATACCATTATATCACATAGAATATAGTCCATTTCAGGTTTGACAATTTATAGCAAGCAGGCCAATTAAAGTCAATTATATGTTGCATATATTAAAAAGAAATCAATATTTGAGCAAATATAATCCATTAAAATTGTCAGGCTGGGATGTTCTTTTGGAGTCATTTAGCAAGCCAGGTGGAGTGGACTACATGAAATTTTTCCTCAACCCTTTATCGGGAGTGTTGAATTCATAGTCATCATCCAGATGTCATTAGATAACAGCAACATATCTCTTGATGGACAATATATTAATGTTTCTACCTATATTTCTGTGTTATTATATGTAAAACAACATATTGCACCATAATACAATTTATGTGATTTGTTGATGAGCCATGCACTAATCTTTTGAGAATAGTACCAATTTTTTATATACACTGAGGGACTTTATGCGCATGTATATTGTAGGGTTTTAGTCATTTTAGTTTTAGTTTGTAAGCAATATGAGTAAGCCTGTGAGTTAAGGTGTCAGGTTCAAATAGCCCTAATTTGCATTATAAATAATGATCTCCCTCATGTTTTTACTATGTGTCTTCTCAAGCTCAAATCCAAGTTAATTTTATCCTGCTCCATACATATTACCTGTAAAATTCAATATTATCCAGAGATGGGTTGTATGAAATCTTCTTCTTATTGGTGATCAATAAAATCAAAATATACTGAACATGAGAATTAATAAGACTGCAACATTTACATAATGTAAATGCTTTAAGTTTACTGCCTGTAAACATCTACAAAATCAGTTTACCATGTAAAGAAACATGTATGTGGCTGCTATTTATGTTTGAGCTACCTGTTCCAATTAAATTATATATTTCTATATCTGTTTAAGGATTGTTTCATAAAATTTTTCTATTACACATTAAGCTAGTTTTACAAATGGCAGATATTACCATACATCATCTGATTATACACAAAGCTGAATTACTAATCTTGCTTGCAGCTGATATAAAAATCATTATAGCTACAAAAATGATCTTTGACTGAAAAACATGTTGATTAAAAGACCATTTGATGAGACACATCTTATTTTTTAAACAAAAAGAAGCACCATTTCACATTTGTAAGCCACTGTAGTTAGTGAGTGTAGATCCTAGAAAAAATCCCACAATACACCAGCTGCATTATCTCTTTTTTCATCATACACATAGACATTAGCAACACAAAATAAAATCATGGAAATAATAAGGATTTTTTAAATTGTTAGATATATTCACCAAGGATATGTTTAAAAAGCCAAATCCTGTCATAGTAAGATATATGTACAGCACATTAAAGTACTGTAAGATAAGCATGCAGAGTCAATGGTTTGCATATAACAGCTATCAACACTGTAAAGCCTATCACATAGATTTGTGGTAAAGATGAGTCCCTAATAATTTCTATTAATTTTGGTTACTTCATATTATCAACACATTCAAAATTTTGTAACCTTATAAATGTATGTACAGTGTGACCCAACTATAACAGTAGTTGGGGTCCACAGAATCTAACTGTGTTACAGATGAATCATGTCAGTAGGTTAGTTAGCTGAAGAAAATCATGCATATACCAAATAAAGATGGTGGGTTGGGAGGTGGGGTAATTAAAACAGGTGCAAAACTAAGTGCTTTGAATTAAATGAAGGCAAAACTAGTCTGAAATCCACCTGTATATTAACAACTTACATTTTTTATAGTATAGTTCACTGATTGGGACTAAGTTTTTTTTCCATTTGCTTAGTATTTATACAGAACAATTGGTGCTTCAAAACTGATTAATTTCTTTGAAGTCTCAGCTGAAAAATTTCCTGGGTACATTTTTTTTTAAATTTTGCCACTGCTTGGTCAATTGGAGCCATTTCTATTCCTGCCTTCAAAGGTTGGTTAATTGTTGATTGTCCAATAGCATGACTGTTTGAGTGGATCAACAGCAATAATATTGCCAGATGGTATATTTTGTAGCAAATGATAATAAATCACTATTTGTGACATTAGCAAAGCCCTGTGTGCTCACTAAATAAACTTGTTTACCTTATTTTTCATACTTTTAAGAATAAAAAGTATTTTCTTTGCATACAAGAATAATACACACATATGAAATTTTGGAAGCCATACCACCAGTATTGTGTCCAAATTCCTGTTACAATGGAGTGTGATATTTAGGGGTCACTGTGTCTGAATACTTATACAAAATTATAAATCCAACATGTGACATAAGCGAGCCTGCACTATTTTGCTCACTTCATTAGCTTTGGATTTTAAGGTGGATAAGAATATTTCACTATAAAACTTTTTAAGAGACCAATTGCTATATTTCTAGAGGCAGTACAGATATTGGATCCCTTCAAGGAGTTTCTCCACTAACCCAGGCTGACCAGTCCTAACACTAACATCTTAATCCTGAGCACCTAGTGAAGCTGCTGTTAGTGCCATTTCTTTTATAAGTCTTTGGTATGACTTGTGTTGTCTTCGAACCTGCAATCTCCCACATAATATTGTATAGTAAAAGGCCACAAAAGGATTACTGTTGGTGAACAAAGAGGTACTGGCATTGCCTTTGGACAAAATTCCCTCTTTACCCAATCCTTTTTCAGGGAATAAACAATTAACTAACCAAAATGTCTGTTGGAAATCAAAAGAAAACTTTACAGAAAATAATTATAAGGAGTGTCAAAACAATCAGATTTTCAAGAGGGCTACATTCACACTGAGATTGGAACTACTTTCATTTAGAACATACTTAGACATCATAAGAGCATCCTTTCAATGAAAACTGCAAGCTAAATAACTATTGATTCACGATAAGTTCCATTAACAAGATTTTCAAGATGGCTGATGTTCAGCCATAAAGAATCACCAAGCAGTATGATTTTCATAAGTACCAAATAGACCTTAGAGAAAATATGCATATAAAGTTTTTTTTTAAATCCTTCAGCTCATTTAGCAGGAATAGTGATAACCTTTGCTAATGGAAGGACATTAGTCAACATATAATTCTACAAGCTTTTCTGGTTTATGACCATTAAAGCCAAAAACTTTGAAGCTCATGTTTCAATACTCTTGCCATTTTTTATAACAAACAAGCAAATACAATTTCTTTCTTCAGCCTTTTCTTAATGCTTTCATTTGAGAGCACAAACATTTATTCATTATCCTCCATTATTATCATGCATGGTGTCCATGAGTATGACTTAAAATACCTTTTCTACAACAAAGTATTGATTTATTTTCATTGCAGCTCAGAATATTTCATTACAATATGCAGGATAAAAGACAGCTTTCAGTTCATAAATATCATGCATATGTCACAATGATAATATTTGATTATTACATTTGAAATTTTTTATTTTTGTTGAGTAATATATCCATACCAGACTGAGACCTGTAACTGTTGGCATTGCTAAAGTCAAGACTCTTATCATTCTGCTTCCATCTCCCATATGCCTTTCTGATCTCCAGTAGAATATCTGTTTTGATGTCCACAAAGTGAATTTCCTTCACTTGAGTTTTAGGATAGCTACAATCATAATCAATGATACCTCTAATGTACATCTCTGAACAGAGTCTCTTGGGTACACCAAAAATGCCTGAAACAGTAAGAAAATAACATAAACTTGGAATTCAAGCATATCTTGGTACATGCATCTTTAAGGTTGTAGTATGTATCTTTCAATGTTTCAGTAATTTGCTCTAACCAATCAACTACACTAGATTATTTTAGGATATGGAATAGATTTTAGAAATGTAATTACACAAATTTACAAATCAGACATCTCTTTAAAAGAGTCTCTCTCAAATACAATGTTTGTGACAATGTGCACTTCAGAAGACAATGGTAGGAGTTTTCTTAAGAAACTAAAAAACAAGCAAAATAAAGAAAATCCTTTCATCTCAAAAAAGAGATATCAAATGACTGTATGAGTGTTACATTACTACCTCACTATGAGATCATTCATTACAATTGTTCCTTAGGCAGCTACAGTAATTGATCCCATTTCATTAAATGTTTTTATCACATAGTCTGTACACATTACATATAGTATATGCAATTTAATATTGTTATAATACCATACATTAATGTATCACTTTATCTGATTCTGATTGGTCCAAATAACTCCATTAAAATTCTGGCTCAGTTTATAATTCTCTTTATTGATGGGTTGCATTTGTGTGAAAATTTTATTTACCCTGCCTTATAAGACTTTTTCTTTTTACTAATACTATGAACAATCTGGCTGCCCTTTTTCGAATTGATTGACCAAACAGAATTGATAACCAAAAAGAATTGATAAAAAAGGTCATGTCTTTCTGAATATGGAGAATTTACCTCACTAGGGCTTGTTATGCCATTTATTATCATATGCTGAAGAAAATGTTGTTAGACCTCAAACAAAAACAACACTCACATTTGTTTCATCAAATATCAATGCCTATGAGAAAAAGTGTGCTGCACGACATTAAGCCATTTAAATTTAAGTATTTATTTTGAATAATGATAAAATTATATAATTTAACAAAACCCCTTGATGGGTCAGATGTTCCATTCCTTTTTTTAACTGCTGAGTGCTTCAGCCATATCTGAAATTCTTGAGCAATAAGATGCTCAAATCAACTGATGTGAAGACCATATTGGATGCAAGAGCAGTACCATTTTGATTTTTAATACGCTAGACACAATTAGAAGACTTAAAATGACAGCCTCATGTCAAATTAATCATTCATTCAGGAGAATTAGCCATAAGGTCAGTACTATTTGTTTCAGGACCAACTAAACACCATTAAAAATCTTCTGGTAAAAACCCCATATGGTTCTGATCTTCAATTTACCATTCATAGCAATTTTAAAGATGGCAGTCATATCAGAAGTCAAATTGGCACTATTTTTTTTACAACCAACTAAATACAATTACCAGTCTTCTGGTGAAAGCCACATTGCAATATGACTTTCTGTTTAGGAGAAGTAGCAATATTATTAAGATGGCTGCTATTGTGTAATGCTGGATATTGGATCAGCACATTTTCATTTAGGATAAAATGTCTTCTGGCAATAGTCTCATATCAATAACAACTTTTCACTCAAAAGTTGCAAGGTCTGGTGAGTAAGTTGTAGAATAAATTGTCTTAGGCCAAGATATGAAGAAAATCTATCAAGTAGTTTTGGAGATATATGTTGATGAAAAGACTGAATCAAAACCATAAATTGTTAACAACTATGCTGCTGCCATTTCTATGTCTTGCTTTCCCACTAAGATGGGCTTAAAACATTAATTTTGTTTTAAAACTCAGTAGTGAAGCCATTTATATTATTGGTGTGAAACTCTTTTGATATAGTAGGCCAGTTTCCTTTATAAATGTACTTCACTCAGACCATATGTATTGTGAATGTATGTATTCTATATACAGTATTATGCAAGACCTGGTCTGCTGGCCATATGTTTAACACCCCTTATTTATACCATAATTTAATGATTTACACTGAATATTTTTCTACATTACAGGCACATCCCCCATCTCTAAAATTTAAGACTGAGGTATTCTAAGAACATCTGAATAATGGCACACATACCATGATAATGTGGTAGAGGCCAACAAAGAATGTGTCATCCTTTAAAGATTTCAGTGCAATATTAATGTCAGCCATGTACACCAACAAAATAGTTGTGTTTCTCAATCCTGTTTACATGGTCTTTATTTTTTATATATGCATTAGAGTTTTACTGAAAATAGGCACAATGATGGCTATATGGCACCATTTAAAAGTTATATAATGCAAAAATGAAGAATTTTACAAAAAATCTTAAGTCTGTTTAAATTCTTTTTGTGCTAAAAAAAATGACAAATTGATGCAGAGTTTCCCAATTATTTTAAAACCCATATTTGAAATTATTTTACTTAGATAGTGATAACAAATATATAAATTAATATCATCTACAAATTGAGAACCTAAATTTCAATCAAACTACAATCAATTCTGATGATTTTGATGTACCTGAACTAATTGCAGGCAAAGCAATCTTCGAAAACCTCTTATTGTCAGCCTCCACAAGGACATTTATGATGGTCTGGCACAAATCCTTTGCACACTCATCCTTAGCTTTGTAATGTGACCACATGGGTCCCACTGCATGTATGACCCCATCGTATGGCAAATCACCAGGTGAGGATGTGAAGTTCTTTCCCACAGCTACCTTCTTCTTTTCCTTAATATAATTGCAGCATTCTATTTCTAGGGCACTCTTGTCACCACCTGCAGCCTTGGAAATGTGATAGGCAACTCCACCAATATGCTTTAGATCCTCATTGGCAGCGTTGACAATAGCATTCATACCTGACAGACTGATAATTGATGCCTCATAAACAAAGACCTTAATTCTACCAGAGGGTGTACAAAATAGTTGCCGATTATCCTTCTCTGAGCTTTCATCCTTTTCACCTAAATGAGGGGACAATTTCTGTATTCCTGATGCACCTTCCAACTGTCTTAAAGTATCTGATTTTGAGTTTTCAGCATTGGTAACTATTGTTTCTGGTTTATCTAGGTTAACATTAGATGGAGGTTTTAAATTCCACTGAGATGTACCATTGTTATCTAATGCTGCTATTTCTCCTTTGGAGCCACTAGTAACTGGTTCAATCTGACCTGTGTCAATGCTGTCAGACTTTGGTGTCTTATCCAAATCATAGTTATCTGCATCTTTAAAACCATCAAGGTCAGGATGAATTTGACTTGTGTCATTGCCATCTGACTTTTGTGACATATCGGAGTCAGGATGACCTGAAGTGCCAGATTGTACCAGCTTTTCCAGATTTTCCACCTTCTTTTTCACAGCTTCAAAGCACTCAAAATTGCAACTGATCCACAATGTTTGCTTTTTTGGCTCACGTTTAATAATAACTGATGCTTGTTCCCTAAATCTGAGTCTTTCTACTTCCTTTTTCCATTCCTCTGATAATAATTTGGAACCTAACTCACCCCAAAAAATCCATATAACATGAGCATTTGAAATATCAAGCAAAGGATTCTCCTTTGTGTCCTTAATTCTATCATCAGTGCTATCTCCTTTTTGTTTCTTTTTCCTCTCTAACCATGATTTCAGCAAGTCTACAGCTAAATCTAGTAATTCTATCCCTACTGCTGTTATCACAAACTTTTTTTTGTCTTTTCTGGCTTCAACTTCAAGCTTGTATGTGTCTTTCACCAACTTTACTGCATCATCAAAAGCTTTGTATTGAATCAAATCTGTACAAAAATATTCTTCAAGAGCTACATGGAATGACATCTGAAAAGAAAAATTAGAAACAAATTATTTAAGAAGAAAAGAAAGATACAATATTATGGTCTTTATCAGATGAACATTATCTGGTTACAGATTATCCCTGTATAATCTACCAACAACTTTTAGATAATATCTCCACCTGCCTCCAAACAAAGCATTATGTTATTTACAAGTGCTTGAAAACACAATTTTTAATATAAGATCACAAATCAAATAAATGTTGGAGATTAGCTTCAAATGTTTGAGACAGGATAATGCAAGATACTTTTTCTCAATCATCTCTTACAGCTAACACATTATTTCCAGTTTAATACCCTTTCTAAGACATCAAATAAGGAAATTATTAACTTTAATTTGTAAATTGTATACTTGTTACATCTCTGTGTGATAAAGAAATCATAGTTTTGGACCTTCTCAGTCTTGCTCCTCGAGTTCACTTTTTTAATTTGTTCTGCTAATATTGTTTCTTGTGAAATTTTGAACCAAAAGACCATATCTTTAAAACTTTTCATACTAATTTTGCATGTGTGAGTTAACATGTAGATAAAATGTAAAAAAATATCATATCAGTCATTATTGTATACATATTAAACAAAAGCTGCAACTTACTAATACATGTAATATGAATATTACAAGATAATTTGTTCAATCTCAATCTCACTCTGATATTACCAAAGGTATGAAGCATGTGTTTCTGATATTAAGTCTATTTAATGCCATGCCAAAAGTAATTAATGGATTACTCCACCTTGATCTAAAACTTCATAAACTGACATGTTATGCAGTTATGTAATAAGCAAGGTTAATTTTCTGACTGGTAAAACAAAACCAATGAGGACCTGTGTAATGCATGTACTGAATTTTGTCATATTGGATCTGCCCACAAATAACATGACTTCTCAAAATTTACTATTCCTGCCAAATTAAGTTGTAGCTCTAAAAGATCAAATGTGGGATGTGTGTGTGCTATACTTAACATTCTGGATGTTACTTAAATGAGCTGGGATCATAATTTTTACTGGCTATAAAAAAGTAGATAGACTAATTAATAAAGATTATTATTATATCCCAGTCTACTTTAAAACTATAAATGTAGAACAAAATTAATCCATCTATTTGAAAAAGGAGGCAATTTTCTGAATATACTAGATTTTTGGATTTAACAATAAAAAAGGTGCTGTTAAAAAAATTAAGTAGAGTTTTGCTGTGTTTGTCTACACAGTATGTTAACAGGAAAGATGGACATTTTCATCTTTCTGTGTTGCTGGATTCAAGAGGTAGTTGAGTTTATTTTTTAACAATAAATGTGACTGAGTAATTTATCTGATGCAGATAGGCATAGTTGGAAAACAAATGCATAGTTTTCACATAGTTTATGTTTTTGGTGTGATTTTAATAAACTGGCATAAACTCCTGCAATCACACATCCCAAAACATTAATTATTGACCCTTATTATTTCAGTTGAAATTTCAAAGTTTCTACACCTTTATGAAACTTTCACTTTTACTTTACTTTATTCTATGTGCATGGAAAAGTGGAGAATATTATAACATGTTGACCAATAAAAGATAATTCATTTTCTTTTTTTTCGTACAAGGTCTTGAATGATTATGTTTATGCATATATCCTATAAACTTTTACTTCCCTTCTGTCTATCTTATTACAAGTGTAATAAGACTGGTTTAAGGCATCTGTTTTCATTTCACATTTTGCCACCTTAATAACTGACATAGTTCAGGAAGATACTTGGATTGATAATAATTATGCAGTTGTATCTTTTTATGCAATCATTCTTTAATTGGAGAATATTATATTGAAACACAATATTTTTTATTGGGTGGGTTTTATCTGTCTGTGTGTGTGTGTGTGTGTGTGTGTGTGTGTGTGTGTGTGTGTGTGTCCAACAGAATGTTATAAGTGACTTAATTGTCACTGCAAAAGAGTTCATGTTGCTCTTGTGGTCTTAATGCCATTTTTGAGCACCTGATAAGCTATTCAAGGTAGCTAGCATAAATGGTGGACAAAGAATGCAGAGAAACACCAGTATTAAGCACTGACCCACAGGAAGCTACTGGCAAGTTTTCTCACTTATGCCCATTAGCCAAGCCTGTGACTTGACCCTACTTAGGCTGAGGTAAGATGGCAGTAAACCATAAAGGCTTTAGATCACTTGGTCCCTCAGGGCCCATGCACGTGTGTTTATTAACTCTGACTATGTGAAAAAAACACATGGAAATTAGTTGGTTCTGTTTCTTTTTACATCTATGAAAAACACTTACACCAGCCTCTTTCATAACTGAGAACAAGAGACCATTCTTGAAAAAGTGGTAATGCATGTTGTCATGTATACCTATACTGTGTGCTTAACATTTATCCATGATTATGGATTGTACTTTAAGTGACTGGTCTTTTGTAAATATGTTTGCATGGCTATATATTATCCATGACTATAGGCTGTAAATAAGATACTGACATAGCATTCTGAGTTCAAAATGTTCTAGAAACAAATTTGTTTACAAGATGATGAAATTTTCTAGTAGACTAGATCGAATGGATATATATATATATATATATATATATATATATATATATATATATATATATATATATATATATATATATATATATATATATATATATATATATATATATATATATACATACAGTGATCTTGGAAGCACTTAATTACACATATTTGGATGCAAAATTTTATTTGGGATGCAGAAAATCACCCACACAGGAGTCCTCCATACGCACATTTTTGTTGCATGGAGTAAACTTTTTAAGCAAAAAAATATGATCTAATCACTAAGAAAACTGAAGCAATGCTTTTATTTTAGTTTGTTGCTGACTTCTTTGATAATGGTCGCCAGCTTGCTTTGATGAAAGTGCATGTATTATTGAAGGCGCCGCTAAAGGTTCCCTTTGAAGGAAAAAGCAAATACCCACATGTAATTGCTGTGGCAACATAAAATGAATTGTAAAACATTGACACAATTTTTTTTAAAATTTCAATAGTATATATCAGTGTTTCAGAAGTAATCAGTTTTCACTGAAGTTGCAGAAAAACTGATTTTTTCTGGGTTTTTTTAATGTTTTTTAAATTGCAGTTGTGTGGTCGACTGTAGTTATTTCACATTTCCACCCTCAGAATAGGTTGATTGTAGCTGGTCAGTTTCATGGCTAGTTTGATTATATTACAGCATACAGTATCAATGTCAGATATCAGCATAAGCAGATTATGGCATAACAATTAACTGTTAGGGTAGTTTGTCCATATGAAATAAGGATTTGTTTATGTAACATTAACTGATTCCAGTGTATTTTATATCCAAGGTTGTGGCTTCCTGTCATGGTGCCTTTGAATTTCTCCACTCCAAACTCAAGACTATATATTGTTTTTATCAGCCAAAAATGTTGTAGCCAAAAATATGGCCAGAAGGTATATTTTGTCATGAATATGTAAAAATATAATTGAAACTTGTGACATTGACAAAGCCCAATGCAATCACTGTTATTGATTTCATTTCCGGTTATTGCCATATAAATATTGCCTGCAAACTCCAAATCAAGAGACTTGGACAAAATGCTGTTTGCTAATTTATACAAGTGTTTTGTAGTTAAATGAACAAATGATGAAGATCTCAACGAGATTCAGAACTGTGCTAAAGTTTCTATTACTGATAGTTTGGATGTGACTGTAGCCAAGTGTAAGAAAGTATGTGATTTCTGGCTTAGTGGAGACTGAAACTTTTGCTGGTTGAACTGCAACTTTTGCTAGTGTGACTCCTATTTTTACCAAAGTAGGAATCCTGGACTAACTAGTGAGACCTCTGATATGTATGTATATGTGTGTGTGTGTATATATATATATATATATATATATATATATATATATATATATATATATATATAGATATATATATATATATATATATATATATATATACATACATATATATATATACATACATATATATATATACATACATACATATATATAGATAAACAAAATATTAATTCCTATTTTTAACATCACTCTGTGGAATCCAGTTGTTATCAGAGTTTACAGCTATGTTAAGATATAATTCAAGAGAAATTAATTATTTAAATTAGTCACTAGAATTAATATGTATACACTTACTTTAGACTAATAAATTATTTTGTAATTATTGAAAACTTATTCAAAGTTATTTTGGATTGCATCATTGTGGTATATCAAGACATTTAAAATTAATTTATTCTGAACATTCAATATTTCTGGACTTGTGATAGGACATTTAGAATTATTTGGGATTTAATTCACAATACAATAAGTGTTTATGTCAATAAAATTTTCACATTGTAACTTAGAGAAATTATTAATTTGTTGATTTTATACAAATTTTTTAATTTCACTTCATTCTGTTACATAATTTATGCTCTTGAGTTACAACATGTCAACCAAATAAACCCACTTCTAATAACTAGCTCTGTTACAGTGTATGATTTTCCTCGATCATTAGTACAGTACCTGTAACAATATTTACCACATCAAATGTTAACAGGAAAACTTTGCCACTTATGTGACAAGAAAATATTTGGTTAGATTTAAAAGTCAGATACTGACATGCTACTAAATACAGGAAAAGTACATACATATGAGTGTGCATGTACCTCATAGTCATATTATCTCAACACTGTTGGGTGACAGAAAATCACTGACTTGTAGACAGTTATACAGGAGGATACAGTGCTGAACTGTACTGTCTGACCACTGTACTGTCTGAATTAGTGACCGTACCTGCATTATACAAGGGACTGTGTTATATTGAGGTGCTTTATAGTCTGGGACCACTGACCCACCACAAGTTACACATGGTTGCAAGCAGTAACAGTATTTTGATGAACAAGACTTACACCTTCTGTAATCCATATCCCAAATTAAAATCCTTAATTTGACGTAAATTTATACATTAAAAATTTCCTCCATGGAACACTTTTGTTTAATGCATTACTGATCAAAGCAAGGTGAAAAGATCTGTAAATTATTCCCACCATTTATATCTCATATTAGAATGTCTAAAACATAAAAACAAGCTTAATTGTATGAGTGAAAATAGTAGCAGTACAATGTTCATTGCAAGTGTGATAAAGGAAAGATTTATTACAAAAGTGGATAGAAGTGGTAAGTTTCCAAGCCATGCAGTCTTAAATCTATAGTTTGCAAATGAAATTATGATTTTATCATTTTAAAAAGAAAAACTTATGTCTTAACAGTTTGTATGTATTGATCACAGTATATGCTTTATTACATCCAAGTAAAGTTATGATCCAGATTCATTTAAGTGCAGTCAGCTGTAAATATGCAATATTTAAAATAGTCATATTATCTCAACACTGTTGGGTGACAGAATGTCACTGACTTACTGAGTGTTAGTGTTTGTTGACACTCAGGAGCAAGATAGATTAAAGCCTTTAATTTAAATGTCTGTTTTTGTGTCCAATTGAAAATTTTTTGCTTGATTATACGAAAAATTATCGGGTTTGAAATGATGTCAAGCTGTCTTCAAACATGTCAAGAAAAAATTGGCATCAGTCAAACCTGTAATAATGGCACCCCCTCTATATAAAAAACATGAAATAAAGAAATGGCAATTTGTAATTAAAAAAAATCATTCTATTTGAGAAAGACCATGTCGTGAAATGGAAAATCGGCTACAACAGGAAAGTCTGTTGAGTTTCAGTCACACAAGGTATGAAATATACATGCAATGTTGTCAACTAAGCAGATGCATGCTGCCTGGCATGTGGCATTACTCGTCAAATTATTTTATGAAAAATGCTAACATTCATGTTAATAGTATCCTCATTTTCAGTTATAATGTATTTGTTTTGATAATTTAATCTAATTTTAGTTTCATATATGTATTTTTATTCTTAAATTCATTCATTTATATTTTCTTCTTTCTTAATCCTTGACATTTTATGCTCACTTCCATTCATTTTCAATGAACAGACACAAGCCCAAAAATATGGGATTCTATTTCTTTGCACCATATTTCATAACTGCATTACAATATGTGCCAACCCAAGAAAGGCACAAGATACAGTTGAAAACATCATGAGCACAAGATGCAAATCTACCAGTTTTCTGTCCTGAACCATTACAATGAACTGCATTCAAAATTAACATTTATTTCTAATGAGCTTGGAGGCATTTTTTCTAAAGCTGAGACTGCTGTACTGCATACATTTGACACACTTCTTAAAATTATATAGAAGTACTCTTATTTTCTGGTTCATGTCTAGTCTGACATGTTTCCAGTTCAAAATTATCCCTCTTTTAACTTTTTTTTATATCTTAGACTAATGAGTAACATTGATAAAGCCATTTTACTTGATAATTACATAGTTTTCAACTTCAAGACTGATTCTCTAACAACTATCTGAAACATATATAATGAAAATAACCACTATATTTTCTTCTAGAAGAAACCGGTATGTGCTCAGTAAATTTCTTCATATAAACATAACACTTATAATGAAAGAGTATTGGGAAGTACTTGTATACACTATAATAACTGTTATACAGAAGCACCAACTTACTAAAGCATTCTTGTCCAGAATGTTCTCATACATATTGAAGGCACATAACTGTTGAAAATGGATTTAAATTAGAAGCAGTACATCTTTTTCTTCTTCTCAACCTAAATTAGTAGCAGTACATCTTTTCTTCTTCTCAACTTAAATTAGTAGCTGTTCATCTTTTCCTCTTCGGTTACTATTAATTAAAGTAAAGCATCTCTCCTCTTTTAATCTTTAAAGCAAAAATATTTGTCTTTTTCCTTTATTAATTTCAGTACACTCTGTCCAACAAAATAGGTTACAGCTGTATATCACAAATATTTCCCATAATGCAACTCTCCCGTTATTACAGTGGAAATTTTGTTACCATTTTGAATATTTTTAATTCATGTGCATCAGGCAACATAACAATGAATAACTTTTGAGGTTATGGGACATAAAAGTAAATAGCTTTTGAGGTTTTTTCAAATTCAATACATTTTCATGCATTTACAGGCTCTCTGGAAGCATTTTTTGGTGACATTTATACTTTCTGAGCCTAAAAATGTTATCCCAAAGTCATTACACCAGTAATGTTGATTAAAACCTGGGAATTTCCGATAAATTCTTGAATTATCACATGTATGCACCAGTGTGAAAATGTCCTCTGCATTTTACTCCTAACAAAATCCAAGTCATACCAAAGACTTACAAAAATAATACTAACAGCTGCGTCTCTTGTTGCTCAGCATTAAGAGGTTAGTGTTAGGACTGGTCAGCGTGATGTCAGGAAAATGTGACTGGGTGGGAAATCACGCTACATGTCTGCAGTATGTTGCCCCTGTGCTAGACATCACTATTAACTGGCACACTGCAGACATCGAAGTGACATGGCTGATAAATTGTTAAAGCTATGTTAAAAATCAAAATCACACACATACACACACACACACACACACACACACACACACAACCACCCAAAAGAAATCAAAAAAATTTTGTAAAACAAAAGATGACAGATTCAGATCTTCAAGATATTAAATTGAGCACACAAGATAATTATCAATGCTTATGCCCACATAATACCAATGGGAGATAATACATTTGAAATAAACAAATGATTTATAGTAATTTACAGGAATCAGTCTACATTCTCAGTACATGTACATGTATTGCTACTCAAAATGACCAAATGATTTAAGAAATGGAAGGTAAATAAATACAAGAATAGTTAAGTCTTATGAAAATCAGAGATTTGACAAATTGCTTAGTCAAAACATATGATTTTACTTAATGTAAGCTACTGCTGTAGTAAATTAGGCCAAATAACCATACAGAATTAATTATGTGGCTGTATGGATACAACAGGTTGTTCTATCATCATCATTAACATGCACTTCAAATTCATATGGCAAAATCAATGTCAAAATTATATGGACATTTTTGTGCTGTCCACTTCAAAGTGTGATCCATAGCAAACCAAAAATAATGTTGTGTACTGTGTTGTCCCCATAAAAGTAACACACGTTGAAAACAAATTAGTACTATTTTGTTATTTGTTATAATAGACTTGATGTTTTCTTTTCTTGGCCCAGTTCGGTAGATGGTCATTATTATTAAAAACCAATAGTTATCTATCATTTTTACATGAAAGTTTTTAAAGGTATATAATGTGAAGAGCATCGAACAGTCAGGATTCAATAGAATTTGGTTAAACTATTTTATTATAACATTTTAGAGCAACAATTATCGTGTTTTTTATGCACGTGATTTTTAACATTGACATACCTTTATCAGACTCAATATCAATCACAGGTAGTATGTTTTGAGAGGCACAATATTTTGAAGATAGTATGATACCAGAACTAACCCACCCACCATGGAAAGTACTATATTTTGTGGTTTTGTGCTTAGGATATCCCTATAAATGCATACAGAACAACATAGGATCCCTGTCGACCAGGAACAAAACTGAGCGAACCAGGAACTTATTTAAGACAAATTCCTTCCCAAGCCTCGATGTGAAATTGACATAAGTCTGAATTTGCAACGTTAGCTTTATATATAAATGTTAATGCCATAATTATTTTTCCACCAACTACAGAACTTGACACGAGTTTTTAATCAAACAAAATCTGTATACATCCGCTTCAAAAACGAAAGTAGACGTCTTGTTGCTGTTCAGTACACTGTCCAATATGGATACTAACAATACCGAAACGAAACAAAAAATCGGAACACAATGGCACCACCGAAATTTATCAGTCGTCACTTGATATTTTTATATTAATTACATGCACGTGCAATATATATATATATATATATATATATATATATATATATATATATATATATATATATATATATATATATATATATATATATATATATATATATATATATATATATATACTTTCTTTGCTGACGAAAAGTGATGCATTAACAAACTGTACATGCTATAGTTTGACAGCAAATTAATTAAAAAATGTATTTATCGGAGGAGACCTGAATCTCCGGAATTACGGAACAAGCATTGTGCGAGTTTAACAGAAATAATAGGTTAAAGCTTAATATGAAGAATTATTACAATCTTTTATTTATTATTGTTGTGTATTTATAATCATAAAGCCAGTTATCGAAACATAAAAAAAAACATAGCGGAACAAGGTGGGGGACAAAAGGTATACCAGTATGGCATTGTTTTATTGTTTTGTTGCATTTCTAACAAGTGTAGTTGCATGTTTCTTTTCATATTCTGTCTCAATTTTCCCTCAACAGAAAATTGCATATTTTTTTGATGGTGTAAATAATTCATAACAAGTTAACACCACGTGTGTGTTTGTGTGTGTATATATATATATATATATATATATATATATATATATATATATATATATATATATATATATATATATATATATATATATATATATATATATATTCAATGTGTAAATAAATTAAGAAAATAAAAAGAAAAAGAAATTATTGTAAAATAATAAATATCAAAATATCTAATTGCATCAAAAGTTGTATATTATAAAAGGCTATAAATAAAATGTTTGGATTACGGCGACTTTTTAAATGCATGCCTGTGTAGTGCTTACGAGATAATCCTGCAAAATCAAGATTAGATTTTTACCTACGGTTTACAGAAAATATAAGATGTGGATGTAGTAATAACGCTCTTACACGCATGCACAATGAGAGATGTCTTCACTTTGACATAGGATGGATAAATTAATACATAAAATTATATAACCATGACAAATTAACGTCGGTATCATACTCATTTTCAAATGCATATGATCTGCAGACGAGGTTCAGTAATTTCCGAGACTAAGATTTTATTGTTTTTTTTTTTTTTTGTTCAAACATATCAGTATACCATTTATAACAATCTCAGCACTGAATGGTGTCATTTTGACACTTAGATTTGCACTTACTACATAGAAATTTTGCAATTTGTACTGCTTCAGTAAAGAACATAGCGAAGTGAACAAAAGTTTGCAGAATATTGGCAATTTTATACCAACATTCATTGTTTTTAAAAATGCGACAAACAGGATGACGAGGTAAAGATACCTAGAAGTTGGTATGAAAATCAATATCGGCACATTGTAATGTTCCGGTCTCTAATGACCCTTTTAATTTAATATAAGTAAAGACATCTGTATAATCTAGATTATCACGTTTTGCAATGATGTCTTTTTTAAAAGAAATTATGATGTCTAGTGTTTCTGAACATGTGGTTTTTAAGATTCATTACACATGTTTATTAATCAGATAGCTGAAATGACGCGTGCTGCTACATCAACCCTCAGCAACACCTAAAATAATAACAGGAACTTTAATCTGACATACAGAATCGTATTTAATATGACAAAATTGATATATTTTCATATCCTTAAAATATTCACTAACATTACACACTGTTACGACCCTTAGTTAAAGTATGTGTGTTAAGAAAAGAATTTTGTATAAATCTCCTTATTTCATTTTATTTCATTAAATGTAATTATTAGTACAATTATATTAATATCAGTCTAACATGTTTTTGAAAAACAGTGTTTACTTGAATCGTAGAAGTGACTCATGTGAGCACGTGCTGTGTATGATAACAAATTCATTACAAGTAAACATTCAGGAATAGCCATGAAAACGATTGGTTGATACTGGGTCAGGCTTTCCTAATGTATAACGAAATTGCATGCATCCTCGTGCGCGTGCAATTCTAACAACGCTTTAGTTTCATTTATATGTTTGAGATTTTTGTAAGTCGTACACAGTCACGGAAAGGCAGTCGTAGTCGAGAGTCAACAGTCGATAGTCGTAGTCGAGTCATACACAGTTGTAGAGCAGTAAAGGCAGTTATGAAATTTCTAATACCTTAAAAAGGTATTTTTTGTGCCGGAAGAAGTTGTCTGTTCGTATGTCTACTTAGAACAACATGTATTGTTAGAGGAGCTATTTTTATTTCGTTTTTATGAATAATTGTTTTCCTGGAGAACAACATTACTGATTTGGACATTTTCCCGAAAATATTCTAAATTGGAACGGGACAACACAAACTGTGCTTTATTGTGTAAATTCTATAATTTTCTATTAGCCTTCGTCTGACGGGGTCATCCGCCATTTTGGACCAGAACTTCAGACTGTGTTTAGAACTTTTTAAAGGACTTATATTTCTATTTTGAACAAAGTTTGGATCATTTCTGTAAACTGTAAGTCTTGCTTAAATTATTTACATTATTTCATGTTTACATTATTTCATGTTTCTAGGAAAATAAAATTATTTAATGTTACTTTGAATGAGCCGATACGTAACAACACACAATCGGATTTTAAAGTGTAACAAAAAAAAAAAACAGTAGGAAAAATACCAGCTACCAAACCAGAATTGCATACTAATGTATTACTAAACGTAGCATATCGATAAGGACATCTCACACATTTATTTCCCTCGGGATAATATTTCTCGCGGAACTTTATAAAATATGCATGCGTTATATATTAACTGGCGAGGGTTGGTTTATTGTCGTCTTTGGTTATTGGTTCTTCAAAATACTGTGTTCGATTAAGCTTGTAAGGGAAAAGAAATTTACAGCGGGTTCTACCCAACTGTTCTGATATGTATATTTATATTTTTTGCAACTCTTGGTTCATGACTGTATTTATATTATGTGTAGTTTTTGTTTATGACTATAAATTGTATCCATTATCTGTAGTCAGGATATTAAATATATATATTTTTAGGGTATACAGTTTTATTTTAAGTTATTACGAGTGTAGATTGCATAGGATCTATTACTAGATGTCGCTTTTTTAACAATAAAACCTAAGTTGGTTTGAGCGTCAGCCTCGGATGTGAGAGGTCATGGGATCTAACCCCGGCTTAGTCATATCAAAGACTTAGAAAAATGGCACTTACAGCTGCCTCGCTAGGCGCTCATCATTGGGGGTTTTAGAGTTAAGACTAGTCGGCCTGTTGTCAGAATAATGTGACTGCAACATTATGCCCAGTGCTAAACATCACAAAACTGCCACACTTATGACTAAATGTTGTTACAGCTACGATAAAAATTCAAATTATATGTTTTTTTTAATATTAGATTGAGTAGTACGATCTGTCATGTGGGGCATATTGTGACATGCAAACGTGATAGACTCTTGAAAGTGTATATAAGGAGAGAACTTAGCAATCAGATTCATTCCTATATTAGATACACTACATTTCTTTGAATATGATCTCGTATGTTGAAATCAGTCTGCAAATGTGTTTAATGTTGTGTTTCGATAATCCGAGAAGAAACATGTGTTAGAATTATGCAGTAGATATAAAATGTTCTCATTGGACAATAATATTCTGCGACAATTGTGTAATATTCAGTGGAGTTCTAGACAACACCATTTTTACATGATGGGACTTTTGGCGGATTAGTATGTTCGCGACCTGTCGTTTGTACGGAATGTTTTATTCTTTTGGACCTTGATATAAAAAAATTGGGTTATTTTTATTCAATTCATACAACTGTAAGTTCTTCTTAAAATTATTTTTAAGATATTGAAAATTAAATTGTTTATTTTTACGAAACTTGTTGGTTTTGAAACTTAGTTTATAACCATATAATCGTAAAAGAAATTGGGAGATCATAAGAACTATTTAGAGAAATTAAACTTTCTAATTTTTAAAGTTTAAATTCATTTTAGTTCGGAACTTTTTGCTCCTAGATATTTGATTTTCATGGTGATGCCAACAATGTAATATAGAGTGAAGACTTCTGTTTCCAATTCGACTCATCCAGGATTTTAGTGTTTAAGGAAAGATGAGGTGCTGAAGCTTGCCAACAGTTACTCTCTTTCGGACATAAAATCGTCCTTTTTAAAACATAAAATTAAAAATATTTTAGTCAAGTATTGGTGGAGAAAAACATTTTATGCATATGATTTAGGATTAATTAAAAAGTCTCCATCTAGCAATGAAAAACAAAATTAAGAATTGAAACTGAAGAACCAGACAGAATTAAAGCTGAGAATAAATGAGCTTCAAAAAGAAAAGAGATAAAAATGCAAGACGAGAGGGGGGAGAGCGGCAAACCCAATCACAAAAAGAAGAAAGGGGATACAAATGAGAGAGAGACCAATATAAAAAGATGAAATTACAAATGCTAAAGGAAGAAAGATAAAGAAAAATGGAAGAGTGACAAATGCAGATAAATGTACAAAAGGAAGAAAGTGAGATGCAAATGAAATTGCAAATACCAAAAGAAGAGAGATTGAAATGCATTTGAAATTAAAAGAACTGGAACAGCACTCGCCTCTCGCAAGTTCAGTTTTTGATCCTAACAAGAAGATTGGCACCCGCGTTTAAGAAAATGACGTAAATCCTTATTTTTCACATTTTGAAAAATAGTCGAGAATTTAAAATGGCAAGAAAGCACTGAACCTTATTTTTACAGAGTGTACTTATTGGCAAAGCGCGTAAGTATACACTTCGCTGAGTAAAAGCAATGTAATCATTATAGTTTGGTCAAGGGACGTTTTGTGAAGGGTTATGAGTTGGTACCTAAGGCATAGAATAGAAGAAAATAGCCAAACACATGCCAAGGTTGCCAGGGAGAACAAAAACAACTCTTTGACAGGTGGTGTGGATCTAAAACGATTACTAAAAGTTATGAGAAACTTGTATAATTTATATTACTCAGAAGTACAAGAGCTGCATCCGTAGTAACGTCAAAACTTACATTGATGAGCACTACGTAGACACTTAGGAAAGCACTGCTTGTACAGTTGATAACTCTTCATTGACTTACAAAGTTTCAGTTTTCCTCTTAACAGGTTTTATGTAGGAACCTGGTTCAGTTTCAAGCGATTACTTATAAATTTCAGTCTGGCACAACTAATAAGAATCTATGTTCCAATAAGACTGTTTGGAAATCCTTTTCTCTTCCTAACTGCACTTATTGCAAGAAAATAGGGCACTTTACTTTGCATTGCTTTAAGTTAGAAACAATAATCAACAGAATAAAGACAGAGCTGTACCAAATGTTCTTGTTTCTCTGAAGTCAAAGTCATGATCCTGAAGAGAAACAATACTTTGGTTGGGTCAAATAAGCCAGTTTTTTTTCTAAGAATTATGAACCATTCATGGCGAAATGTTCTATATCACCACTTATTAGTGATTCGGCGAATCAAATCCCTATTAAAATAATAAGGGACACAGGAACTTAACACATTTTTTATCAGACACTTTGCATTTGTTCGAGAAACTGTCTTCTTCTGAAGGTATTCTTTTTCAGGGAGTAGAGTGAGGCGGCTTTATTCAAATTCTAATCCATAATGTTAATTTGTCATCACACTTAATTTCATGACCATTGAATATCTGGACTGTGAATTTATTGACCATTGAGGTTGTTCATTTATTGTGGTGTAATTAGTTAGCTGAAGATAAGGTTGTGGTTAATACACTTGTAACTGAAAAACCTTTTTTGAATCAAAAACTTGGTAGCAATGAAAATGAAATCCCTAATTTATACCCAGAATATGCAGTTACTAGAGTTATGACAAAATGAGCTCTTGAGAATGAAGTTAATCAGGATAGTATTCTTTGGGCTAACCCATTTATCGGCCTTTTATGAAGACACTTTTGTTCCTGAAACTGATCAATCAAAATGTGTTGAGCACAGGGATCTTCTATAAACTACTCCTTCTTCTAATCAGGGTGACAAACGACAATCACTTGTCGTCTAACAAGGAAGAAATCTTCAAATCTGTTTGTTTCAGAGCACAATTAACGAAGCTTATTCTATAGAGGTACTAACTTGCCATTTTTGAAAAATGGGGTCAATGTGAACAAATGGAGACCATCATAAGTGCTGCTAGTGAAGAGGGATCAGCGAGCTAACATATGTTGTTCCTAAGTCGTATAGACAGGAAATTCTTAGTTTACTCCATGAAACTCCCTTGGCTAGCCATTTAAGCGTCAATCAATCCTCTCACAATATCTTAACATCATTTTTGCCGAAAATTAAAAGTGATGTTTACAAATTCTTCAGATCTTGTCATACTTGTCAAATGGTGGGAAAGCCTAATCAAAAAATACCTAAAGCTCGTTTACAACCTATTCATGCAAACCATTTAGCAGAATAATTGTAGACTGTGTAGGTTCCTTACCTATGACCAAGTCAGGCAACTAATACTTCTTGACCATAATGCGTGCGTTCATAAGGTAAAAAGAGCCAATTCTATTACGGAATAGTAAGACTAAAACTATAGCCAAAGCCTTAATAAAGTTCTTTACACTTTTTGGCCTTCCCAAATACGTCCAAACTGATCAATGTTCTAACTTCAATCCAGGGATCTTCTAACAACTTATGTATGAATCAGGTGTCCAATAATTTAAGTCCTCTGCAACTCGTGGTGCAAGCAGAGGTGAGGATGGAGGCGGTTGGAAAGATTTGATCAGACTTTAAGGAATAGGATAATGTCATTGTATTGATAACGGAAAATACTGGGTTGAAAGTGTTCACTTGATATTGTTTGTTGTTAGGGAGCGAGTTCAATAGTTCCTAGGTTTTAGCCCTTTTTAACTTGCTTTGGACACATTGTTCGTTGACCATTGAAGTTGTTGAAAGAGAAACTTCTTTAACAGATGCTTTAAGATTAATTTTCTTGCTTATGTCTCTAACTGTAAATACAAAGTGTCAAAAGCTTGTGAGGTGGCAATAAATAATCTTCAGTCTACACAATCAAAAGTGAAAGTAAGGTAAGTCAAAAAACAAAAGAAAACATTTCAGCCTGGTGATACAGTTCTTTCTCTCTTACCCACACCTCATAATCATCTTCAGGCTAGGTATTATGGTCCGTATATAGTTATAAAAAAGTGTCTTAAATTATATCATCGACACACCGAGGTGGCAGAAACAAAAACAACACTGCTATTTTGATATGTTAAAGTAGTATGCTGATCAAGATAGTCCTGAAAATTATTCAGTAAATTTAGTTGTACCTGTCCCGCACAGTGGCAATTTAAATGATAATGTACAACCGTATTGTAATGACTTTGGTTCTACCATCTATTCGGCGATACTAAAGAGCCACAAACAAAGAAGGAGTTAAAGCATCTAATATGTGAAAACGAGTATTTGTTTCGAGCTGTTCCAACTCGTGCAAACAAAATCTACCATAATGTACAAATTGTAGATTCTAAGCCTGTAAAAGAAAAGCTAGCTTACAGAACCAATCCTCTCAAGCAGAAATGCTTAAAATGGAAATTGAATACTTGTTGGAGAATAACTTTATTAAACGAAGAGAAAGTAACTAGAGTTCGCCATGCATTCTTGTACCGAAAACAAATAATTTAGAAACTTTTCCAAAACAAACTCGTTTTCAATACTAAGAATTAATGACTGTCACGACAGAATTGGAAACGCAAATTATGTAACCAAGTCTGACCTGTGAAAAGAATCTGATATACTAGACTTAATGATAGAACAAAATAAAATTCGGTGGACTCAACAATACAAAGTGATCCCATTTTGTATGAAAATTTCTTCATCAACATTCCAGCTTTTCAAGAAAATGATAAACTCTGCTATGGCTGTCTATGAGACATACATCAACGGCGTCATTATGTTTAGCGACATTTAGAAAAATCACGTGGAATCCGGAAATTCTTTTTTCGATTGAGAGAGCCAAATTTAAAAATTAATTTAAATAAAAGTGAGTATTGTCGAGCTTGCGTTACATATTGGAACATATTGTGGGACACGGTCAAGTACATACATACATACATACATACATACATACATACATACATACATACATACATACATACATACATACATACATACATACATACCTGCCTGCCTGCCTGCCTGCCTGCCTACATACATACATTGGCGCATTTATGTAACGCAGATTATATCCCGGATATTTGATTCTATACCGGTTATTTTTGTAGTAAAAATTGAAGGATACTAAGAAGATTTTCTAAATTATGTATATATAATAAAGATTAAAAAGGTCAATAACGCTAAACCAAAGTCTCTAACTGAGTATATTTCCATACGGTTAAGAACCGGTAATATAAATCCTTTAGGTTAGCTCAGTTTTGTTATCCAATTATTGACTTATTTTTTTACGCCTTTGTTTACTTGTAAAGCGACCCAATTATTTCCCTTCACCCTCCCTGCTGCTCCTGACTATCAGGGAATTAACCAAAGATTTTATCCAGACCTATATGATACCTTGATCTTGGATCATGCAGATTAATTTTATAAATCAAAACGAAACAGCTTGTGCTTTAAAAAAGAAATTTTTAAATTTAATCATATCCATTTCCCCTGAACACCAGGTATTATAAGTATTCTGTAGAGTATAATTATCTACTCCATTAAACACAATCAAAATATTACAGTTATCTCTAATCACCTTATGTATCTGTGTGTATCTCTGAGTAACATAAATTACGTCCGTGTTTTTATGTCTACCTCGAGAAAACATTCTAGCTGGATTAGATTGTTTGTTCAGCATTACATCATCATATACTACGAGATTATTAATGAATCCATCTATGTTATCTACATATGGGGCTTCATCTATATCTGTAATAAAGTCAATAATATCGTCACCGTCTTTATTAACTGATTTTGCTTTATCGTTAAAATCCTTAAGTACTTCGTAGCAATGCTGATCATCAACAGATGGTGCTGTTAAATATAGTTTGCTCCATCTCAACAACCTCATTATTAAATTTAATAATAATTGTGTTTTACCTGATCCAGATGGACCTATTATAATCATTCTTATCGAATTTGGTAATGCTGGATGGTGCTTTACTGGTTCTTGTTTTCGCGTTGCCGAAAAGTCAATTTTTGTATCCGTATCATTAATAACATGAGTTTATATTGTGTTCGATGTAGATCATCTACACCCACTGCTGGATTGACAACAATAATAACAAAAAATAAACGACGTGCATTAACAGGTAAATGTGTAAAATGTGGTACACAAAAATATAAATTTATCTCAGGGACAAAGATAGGTGGAGATATTGCTGCTTCTTTAGGAAAATTACCTGGATTACCATGGGCTAAGTATGTTAGTGAGAAACACCTTCCAGGATATAATTACTGTGGTCCTGGAACTCGTCTCGATATCCGACTCGGTAACCAAGATCGACCAAGACCAGGAGAGTATCCAGTAAATAAGATCGATCAAACATGTCACATTCATGAAGTTGCTTATAAAAATCCTGATTTGCAACAACGGCATCTCGCAGATGTGAAATTTTTTGATGCATTAAATTTTATACCTAATAAATCTGTTAGAGGGAAACTCGCTAGTTTCCTAATAAAATCCGCTATGAAAAGTAAAGTAATGTTACGGGCTGGTAATTAATTGTATAATTATTATAATGGAATCCATTTATTATAGCCAAAGAGGGATCACTAAACTTGCTGAGGCAGCAAAAGTTTCACATTATGTTGCTGCAGCGTGGTTAGCACGACAGGCAATATGGCAAATTTATTTACCATCACCAAAAACAATTCAATACGCACATTTTGATGTCAGTGTTCCTAACGAAGTTCATCAAGCAGATATTTTGTTTTTACTACACGATGCTATTAAAACACGTGGACGAAAGTCACGCACATACAAATACGCATTGACTATTGTTGACGTTGCAAGTAGATATAAAGAAGCTGAACCATTATCAACAAAGACATCAGCTGAATTTGCATCTGCGTTCGAACGAATTTATCAGCGAGGACCATTACAATGGCAAAAACTACTACAGGTTGATCCTGGCAAAGAATTTATTGGTGCAGTATCATCGTATATGAACAAGTACAACGTTAAAATCAGACGAAGATATACTGATATTCATCGTGATCAGGAAATCGTTGAACGATTTAGTCGAACAATTGCTGAACGGTTATTCGGTTATCAAAATGCAAAGGAAATATCCACAGATACAAGATCTCGTGAATGGGTTGTGAGGTTACCGAATGTGATAGTTGCGCTGAATAAGGAAGTTACTCGTGCAACTTCTATGAAACCGTCTGATGCGATCACAAAAAAAAATATACCGATAAAAGGTAAATCTATTTCTCAACCAGTACTAGGCAATGTTACGGTTAGATATTTTTATGAACCTGGCGAACTCGAAGGAGGCAGAAAAAGGGCAACTGATCCTATTCGGATCATGTGACCACACACAACATATCCAGCGTGGTAAGGTCCACGGGTAGACCTGCATTCTACAGATTAGATTCATCTGCGTGGTTTTGTATGTGAAACAATTACAAATTAATTCCTGAGGATACGCAATTACCAACGAGTACACTTTTATAAACTTGCAGATCCTCGACGTCGATTATAATCCAAACAGGTCAGCATCACATTTTCGCGCGTGTAACCAAGACCACTATTAATTCTATCAACCGTAAATTGTCTTGGGTTATTGAGCGAATACTGCCACAATATTATTGCTTTGCAATTTGCGCAATGATTATTTTGTCGTTGTTTTAACATAATATTATTCACATCTATATCAAACTCGCGATTATTTTTTGTCACACTGCTTATAGCTGCATAATTTTTTATTGATATCGACATTATTAGCGACTTCTTCGGTTATTACGTAATCCATGATAACCCGTTTTAGTTTTGATATTCTTCTAACTCGAGATACTGCGAGATAAACTAAGTTTGACCACTCAATACGATCATCGACAATCCAAACGTTAGTATCAGTGATAGTTAATCCCTGCGACGAATGAATCGTTATAGCGTACCCTAACGTCCATGGCGATTTATCCATGTTTAACGCGCCCTCGACAACATCAACAGCGACAAAGACAATATCATTTAACACAAGATTGTGTATTCGGACAGTGTCTACACTAGGAATCTCAACATCAATATTTTGTTGTCTAGTATCTGCTGGGCGATAACACAACGGTACAGATAGCTTTGGGAATTTTTCCTTGTGTAACGCATATAATTTCTTTTGTAGTTCATCACGAACTATTTTTCTACAGGCAGCTATCAAATCAATAGTTTTCCATAGGGGTCCAAAAATCATTCATGGATGTTTCTGGAATTAATTCGCGCATTACTTCACACACACACACACACACACACACATATATATATATATATATATATATATATATATATATATATATATATATATATATATATATATATATATATATATATATATATATATATATATATATACTTCACACTGTATTTTATCTGGTTGTAGTCGTATTAATCTTTTAAATTCTTTCAGCGACTGATCAACGGCTCTATGATCATCAGATATTTCTTCATAATAATCTTCATTGTTCTTTAGCCACCAATGTGGATACTGTCCAACAAAGGGTGATGTTTGACCATTATCACCACACATAATCACAGCAGTATTCTTTAGTAACAACCAATCAAGAAATATTTGTAATACTTCCAGAGGCATCGTGCATATCTCGTCCCATATGATAATTTTAGGTATATATTTTTCACCCATTGGTGATAGGGTCCATGTATCTCTGCACCATCTAAAGAAACATGATATGTACACGACTTTACATTTCGTTGCTTTATTCCCTGGCTAGTTTGTGCGTTGGTGTTAAGACAATCATATCTAAACTCATGAATAAGTTAATCGCGCGTGTTGTTTTACCTGAACCTCCACATCCATTAAGATAAACGGTCTTATGTCTAGATACAGGATCATACACGGATGGCGTAGATGATTTTGATATTTGATTATTTCTGTAATACGTTTCCTCAATTTCAACATCGGCAGATTCACAATAACTAAGTATATTTTCTTGTTTTATCCTCCACGTTGCCCATTCACCATTACCCAGATTTAATGAATCTTTATATTTTTCGTGTATATAAAATGAATATGTAGCAACTCTAACATCGTAACGAGGAAATCTGTTTATCATCGATAATAGATTTATCTAAACATAAGCTAGCATCGATGATCTTCGATGAGTAAACTGCGGTGACTCGCCATTAGTATAGCTCACAATGGTACCTAGTTTTGTTTTGTCTGATAAATAAACATTACATCGACTTTTAAATTTGTTTTTCTCCATCGTATCAGCGATTATAAAATCGAGTTCAGCATCGTCCATGATCAATCTTGTACAAGTTCGTTTATGATCATGTGATCCTCCTTGTGTAAACTTACCGATTATTTTTCTGCCGAGATCTTTTGCAAATTTCTCATCGTGTTTTGCAAGTTCTGGTAACCAAACTTGCTTTTGCACGCGATATGATATAATAGCTTCAGATACTTTCAACGATATTAAAACTTCAGCATCGAGCATATATCTTAGTAGAACTATTGGAGCCCAACATTTTTCAGTAAAATGTTTTCCAAACCACGCATTAACAATCGGCTGGACACCTTCTCTAAACTCAAACGACTCTACATAAGCAAATCCTGTTAAATCAAAATCTGGTAAGGATCCATTTATCGCAACTCTGGTCATGTCATGTGTAGGATGTCCATATCTATTAAAGTATTTAGAGCACTCTACATAGCCAAGAAAACTCCCAGGATAACACGCTACCATATCAACTGAGATGACGTCATTGTAATTATATTTAGTATTCAACAATCCACCGTACCCGTATTCTATACAACTTCTCACGACATCTTCAAGAAATTCTGATCGTGTCGGTTTCCATGAGTTTTTCTCCTGAGTGAAATGAGCAGCAACCGATGGTACGGTAAAAACAGTTACTTACTAGTTGTCAAACTTTGACATCGTCAGAAGTATATTTCATCGCAAGGTTTTCCATTTCTTTATAAAGAGATTCTGTACGATAAATATAACCGTTAGACCGTACAAACTGATCATAATAATCATATTCAGAACCCTGAAATAACCACACAGAAACAGGATCACATTTGCTAATATCACTGATAGCATCGAATACATCATCGTAGTAAAATTTAACCGTTCTTTCTCGTGGAAATACAGCATCAGTCCATGCATGCGCGTTATGATCAATAATATTTATAGGAGCTCCTCTAGATTTATATTTTATTTTGTGCAAAATCTCTCCTGTCAACGTCTTCACTGTTATTGGAAATCTTAATAACTTTTCTAGCTCAGCAACGTCGCTGATAGACGCTCCAGCGTCTTTAACTTTTTCAGCCCACATATTTAATTTTTTACGCCTTAAACCTGTTAAACCTTTTCCTCGAATTGCGTTTGTGAAGTGTTCTATAATTCCCTCTGCTACTCTGCTACAGTTCATTCTCGACACTTTCATTTTTATGAGATCCTTTACATCAGGTTTATAATTTAACGGATAGAGAGCGTACACAACAGCAGTTACTGGATAAATTCGCTCATAATACGGCTTGTCTATTCCAGTCAGTTTTCCTGGCTTGGAATTTTTACCAAGGATAATATTATTCCCTGATTTCTGGACTGATTCGCGTTTGTCTCGGATGATCCAGATATCATCCTCTGTATTTACAATAAATTTTACTAAAATAATATATTTCCGAACATCGAGGTAGTCAATAATTTCTCTTGCTCGTTTGTCATTCATAACATAGATATAATTTCCAATCCTGAATGTGGACCACACATGAACTGCACCATCGTGGCGGAACTCCTTCCTGGCTTCACTAATGCTTTTAGTTATATCCGCATTTGTTAAAGCTAGATCTTTCATCGAGAAACTAAATTTGTGTAGCCTGTCAAGATCAAATCTAGATGCGGTAGGCTCAATTGCGCATAATTCCTGCATATTATAATTAAGGCAAATATGTATCTAAATTGAAGTATTAATTATTTATATATGATTCAACCAAATCACAATTGCCTCTGGCTTAAGATTGGTCACACGTCTCCGTGTGATAAAAATTGTGTAAACGACTTCTGCAGTTATCACATGCAATGCGTTAGAAACGGAAGTCTAAAACGTACACTGTGTATACCGTGTGATGTTGGTGTGCGAGGAAAGACACACTTATGCGCGCATTGTGGTGGTAAAAGATATACGGAATTGAAAAGATATTTCGATAAACAATATAACTCTGAATCTATTATAAAGCGCGAAGAAGATTATCTAGCCAGATTTTCAAATCAATGATTTAAACAAATGGTATAAAGTATATAAATGAAGCAAAATGAGTTTGTGTCTCTTCCAATCCTGACCAATTAGAAAGCGAATCATAGTGGTATCATTAGGAATTGTAAATTGAAAGAACCAGTAGGTAGTGTTAACAATGCTGGTTATCTTTTGTTTAATACAAAGGAAATAAACATTATTTATCACATAGATTTCTCGTCGAGTGTTGTTTGGGACAGATCAAAGATGGGTATGTAGTTGGCCACATAAACGGCGAAAAACTTGACAACTCACTTCAAACTTTACGTATTATCAGGCAAAGTGAAAACTGCAGATCTAGAAAAACTGGCGGCGTACGATTTGCAAAAGCAATTAAGTCCGTGAATAAAGAATCTGGAGAAGAAATTATGTTCACGTCAAGTTATTCCACTAGTAAATATTTTAACATAGCGCCCGCCTCAGTGAAACGTTCAGCTGATGATGTTATTAGATCTACTTATAACTTAAAATTTGAGCAAAATATTATGTTCCAGGACGTAGATGATCAAGCGAGACAACCAGGACAATCATCAAACTTATCGGTATTGTAGGTGTTGTTATTTTTTAGTTTGCAATCTGTACATATAATTCAGGAAATATTACAAAATGGTTCTCCACAAATATATATAAACTATATTCGATATCATGAAACACTCTCTACTTAATCAGATATTATTATATTTTATAAAGTTTTATTTTGTTCGATTTTTATCAAATTTGTTGTTTTTTACGCTATTTTTTTAGGCATCTTAGTCGATTTTATCATTGTTTTTTTGTTGAGTTTACAGGTTTTCATTGGGTGAAAACCCCAGGGGTGTTAACGGGAATTAACATTAAGTTTTGAATTTGTTTCTCAAATACTGGTTCTTTCCAGTTCTTTTGCTAGTATTGTGTAGTTTTTATGATCATTTTGCTATGGAATTATAAAAAAAGACCGGAAAAGTCAGTATTTGACAAACAAATTTAAAACTTAATGTTAATTCCCGTTAACACCCCTGGGGTTTTGACCCAACGAAAACAAACAAACTTAACAAAAGTCTTTATTCGCAATCTTATAATCAGATATATCATAATTCTTTGATGGAGAATCACTATATACACATAATTGATAACATAGCAACGATTTTACAAACCTACCAGTGGTCTTTTCAATGCTAATTCGGCAACTTATTCTCTACTGATAAAATAATACTTTACACATTGTTTATGTAAAATCCGCGTACTGCATGCTTTGTTTTTACATAAAATCCGCGTGCAGGATTCACAGAGTGCATAGTTAATAGTGATTGGCTAGCTAAGCAAACCATGTAGAGTATTGATTTACAAGGAACTTGCCAATTTCTTGGTAAGCTCGCTGTTGTGTAATTAGATCCGTTATATCGATTTTATAGAAGTCCTACACAGACAGTGAGTTTCGAATTTAGTGTATTTAATCATAATAAATACAAATACGTGAAATATATGTATAACCGATTCTATAAACAGGGAGGAGATTTAACAGTAGAAGCAGGCAATTGTGTATGTGTCTGTCTGTTTGCAATTCTATACTACATAGACTTAGATAAGTGACAGTAAAAATGTATAGCCAATTGCGTATGTGTAAAGCTCTTTTATAGCCGCTTGACTAAATTAAACGGTTTTATACGCACCGATTCAGTATTATTTTGTGTTATACAGAATTATATATATATATATTCTGAAAACTGTAAAAATAAAATCCCAGAAACTGTGGTTGTTGTTACTTTTGGTCTAGGTAAGTATATACTAATTTTCCTTAACCTGTTAAGTGTGGAATAGCTCGATTGGTTACGTATGGAGTCTGTGGTCTCGACGATTAATGTTCCAATCCTGCGAAAGACAATTGTCTATGGGAGGCGATTTTACGCCAAAAAAATATAATTTATTGAGGCGGAGACTCCCATCTTCATGTGCGCATTATGTTATGTGTTTGTGCCGTCCAAAATATGTAGCGGGAACTGCTATGAGATCTACCGTTTCTAGTTGATTAGATTAACATAATGAGGTTCGGTAAAAAGACCATCAGCCTTTGAGTTACTAAACTTTCGGTTACGGATGTCCTAGGAACTCTTGCAAGGCATAACTGATTGGTCACTAAAATAAGACCTACACCTGTATAAAACACCCTCTGAGTTCCTAGAGTTTCGGTTACGGATGTCCTAGGAACTTGTAGGGGTATACAAGTACACATGCGCAGACAAAACCCTCTGAGTCTCTAAAGTTTCGGTTTCGTATATTTAGGGGTTCTCTGGTGGGGTAAAAGTCTGAATAGGAACCTAATTAGGTTAATCTGATCAACCTGGAACGGTAGATCGAGTGTCAGTTCCCGCTACATATTTTGCTAACTTATATATATATATATATATATATATATATATATATATATATATATATATATATATATATATATATATATATATATATATATATATATATAATGAATATTGAAAATATAAATGTCATTGTTTCTGCTATTAAAAAATTACAACATAACGACATCAATAATGACAATCTTAATGCTGAAAAGATTCAATGTGATTTTGACTCATTATAACAACTTAAAAACCAAAACAGATTTACTCTTTCATCAGATTACAAATTTTTGAAGGATAAGCAAAGTAGAATGTTAAAGTCACTGGCCACAGTCACTGATAATCAGGTAAAATTGTTTGTACCTCTCTCAAATGCTATTAACAAAATCAAGTTAGAATTATCTGATGAATAAGAAAAGAAAAAGATTATAAACTCTCGCATCAGACAGTTTAGAGATTATTGTGAAAATGTGGAAAATGAAAGTAATAATGAAAGGGATAATGAGGGGCCATTAACTGTGATAATTGCTAAACCAAACCCATGGGAAAACTAATGCATATTTATACCTAAGTAAACATATATATATATATATATATATATATATATATATATATATATATATATATATATATATATATATATATATATATATATATATATATATATATTGTAACTGTGTTGTATACAGACCACCCATTATGTATCAGGTACCATAGACAAGTACCAAAGATATTTATTTTTTGTTTTGCGTTGTGATATGAACGCATTAATAGGTTCTGATATAATAAGATAGCCCGGGAGGGTCGCGACGGAAAATGTGTATAATATGTATCCTTGCTGGGCCTGACTAGACTTTGAAAGATCTATTTGAAAGCTTCCATCCACAACGTCGCAAACGAGATTGACAGCAATTGTTGTTGTTATGTTTACAATGCCTGGCGATATGTGTCTTTCGGCACCAAACGGGTTGTTGTTAGACGGTGGTGGGGCTAATTATCTATACGATTGAATTACTCGCGGATAATATTCTTCAATAAGATCAGTTAATGATTTCTTCATTTCAGCGTTATTTAGAACTGGTATAATAAATGTTCGTAAATCATTTTCTTTTATTTTATAATGATTAAGAGATAACTGTTAAAGTTCTGGGGTTATATAACCATGTCTACTAAGATCAGTTGCAACGTTTATAATGATTCGATTGGCGATGTGTAAATCAAATAAGATACCATTTAAGTGTTTTATTAACTCGATTATTTGCTGCTTTACATTATTATCATAATGCTGTGATAATGAAGTAAGTAAATTTCTTAAATCATTAAAAGATTTATCATATTCAGGCCTAAGAGCATCTAAAAATATTTTTAAAAGTATTTCATTAACAATATCTCTAGATCGTTGCGTCTTGGGATCATGGATGGCATCAAGTGCTAATCTATTCATCCTGGGGATTTTTTACCGTCAAAATCGGTAAAGTAATTATCATTATTGTTTGGATCAGATTTAAATCTTATTAAGTTCCATGCATATTTTCCTCGATATTCTGGATCTCTAATGAATTTTTGTCACTCGTTTTAAACTCAATTTTAGTTGGTTCCGGTGGTCCTTGATAAGTAGGTGCAACATCAAGCCATCCTAACACTGCTCTGACCGAACTCTGATATATATCTATGAGGTATTAAGGGGAATTTACTTCAATCACCGCTGATAGTGTTGGTTCGTAAACAGTGATAGCTATTTTTGATTCTTTACCGGTTAAAGATTTTATTCTGCGTTGGAACTCGTTATTAATCTCCTTTATTTGATAACTACCCGTTGAAATTCCAACAACTTGCCAAACAGGTGTTCCATCCGGTTTATTCTTATTAGCAAATACCAGTGAATTATTTGCTGGTAATCCACCAAATGGTTTTGATCTTATATTTGGCCAGCTATTATAAACGCGCAGTTGAGTCAATGCAATTTCTTTTGCTGAAATTGCAGTTGGAAAGTTAACGCTAAATTCAGGACTGGTCGAACTTACTGATATCATAGTAGTTTTTGAAGGAGTTGTATTAGTGACGATCTGTTGCAATAATTCCCTTGACGATGTCAAAGACTCAACCATTATTATCATCTTTATTATTTAATTCTCCATCTTTCAGCTATTGTCACTAGAGAATGCATAATTTTTGTTACGAATGCTTGATCGTAAGTTTTTATTATCGCAACGAACACTTCATCAGATATTTTACCATCACTGAGGTACAAGGAAAGATGCGAGGATAATTTAGCATAGGCGGTTGTTGTTGTGTGTAATTTATTCATGTAATCGCGTAATTTATCGTTCGTGCATGTAGATATTTTCTTAGCAATAATGCTGAGAATATCTGCACATGTTGTTGTTATAGAAACCACAATCGTTAAAACGGCAGGAGCAGTCATAGTTAACGTTGATAATAATCCGGTTCCAGCAACAACGGCAGAAATTGAGTAAACTACTACATCGACAACAACCATGCGTCTGTGATATTTCTTTTTACTTTCAACGTGTATTCGTCGATGTTATTTTTTAGTTCAGTCTGACACTTACACTCCTGATTATATCTGTGAAGTTGAACGTCAATGAGTGACTGTCATTGGATTCATTATACTTATGACGTTGTCATTTAATTAAGTGATTAAAATGGGAGCTTTAGTTACAAATTCCAGACACCACCAGTAATTAGCGGAGGACAAACTTCTATCCAACGATTTCAACGTGAACGTTTCTTCAGAATCTTTATCCAACATCACAGATACGGTTCTACATAATTTATTAGCTAATGGAGATGTGGTAAGTATGTTAAATTCTGCGGCGCTAAACACAGACAACCTATATATACCAGCGATCTCCGCGGTGTGTTTGATGGTTTTATTTCGATGTGTCTATGTAGCTGAGCATGATCCGACGACGTACACGATGTAAATGATCTGTTTGTGAAGAATTTTAATCAGGCTCGTTTTTTGAACAATATCCGGAATTCCACTAATAACATCGTCAGTAAGTTTTATATCAGTATTTGGTGGACTTCCAAACAATTTGTTATCAAATCTGCTTATCTTTCTGCAAAAACTTAAAAACGTATTCAAGTGACCGGTAAAATCAGTTTCGATTTTGGCTATTCCATTAATGATTGGAATCTGTTTATCAACGACGTATTTTTTTGTAGCAGCATCAAACTCAGATTCTGGTGTTTTTAAATTAATAATACCATTATGGTTCATATTAGGAAATGCGCGCATTATACCACCGTTGGTTAATACTTACTTAGATTCCTGATCGTCTACATATTTTTTGTATAGCAAAACTATCTGTAGTTGGATATCCAAGATCTGTAATTTTAATTTTGTTCATAATTTCGTCTCCACTAAATGCACCGCCAGTCGTCTTGACATAATCGTTAACTGACTTACCTGAATCTTGTATTTTACCCTGATCAGTAAAAGTAACGATATTATCAGCAACTGCAGTAGGAATTCGTATAAGTACGTCTGGTAGTTGTATATTGCTTGTCTTTAATCGTCCTTGTTTGTCCTGAAAAACAACCACTTCATTTTGATCCACACTCGTGATAGTGATATTTAATAAATCATCAATCTCATTTCTTTATTGATCGTGGGTTGCATATTTAGATAAATCACCTTGCTGATGAGCTTTACCACGAGCAGATCTTCCATAAATATCTACCATTATATTTACTGATGTCTGTTCAAATGCGACAATGTGGTATATTCATGCACGACTTTATGAGGTGGCTTTCCTGGCGGTGCCATGGATACAGCATCAAGCACATTAAGTACTTCATGACCACATATTGGTGGATCAGTTAATGTTTGTGTTGGTAGCGTTGAATACTAGATTGGAGCAGTATTATTACTGACATAATGAAGAAATTCTTTTGGTGGCGCTAATCCATATGAATCAAATTAGATAATTCCACGTGGATCAATTGCATAAGCTACCCAATGCGTGCCAGGTCCGGAGTTTTTATCAAGATTAATAATACCAGTTTCATTATTGTTAGTTTGTTTTGGTAATAGATCGCGCATAAAATCTCCTCTGAAATTTTTTATATTTAGTTTTTTAGCAGCATCGAGTAAATCAAAACTTGGTAGTGTAACTATCATCGAACTGTTCCTAGCCTTAAACCTTTTCCGTACCACGAGGGCGGTGTCTAGACCTTTTCCGTACCAGCAGGGTGGTGTTCCTGAAAGTCTTAGACCTTTTCCTTTTTTTCTTTTTTGATTCCTTGTCCAGTTGCTTTCTTTAACGCCATTCCAGGAACGGTTCCAACAGCGCCTAACGCAGCTGCTTTTGCAACAGCTGGGGTTGTAGCGGCTATTAATGCTGGTATATCTGCGAGAAGGGGAAATATACCACCCGTTTTAAAAGTTTCTTTGATAGCGTTTGCAGAAATATTAAGTTTGACACCTTTATTTGATTTTTTGCTTCATTAAAGTTTTTGCATTGACGATCAGTCAACGATAATTTTTTTGAACCGCTCATCTGTTCCTTTTTCAGCGATATTTTTATTCCACAGTTATTGTTTGATGCTGATTGCAGTCTTTTGACCTGACCAGGAGTCAGGCTGACACTAACATGATGATATGACATTATTAATATTATGAGCGATCTAATTACATGTTACATGTTCTCTACTGGCGCATCAATGACTCTCATTCGTCCACCAACACCTTCAAGTAACATTGATTTATCACTGAGTATAACAGCAATTGCTCTGTAATTAGGAATAGCTCTAACATCTCTGTTAATACGATCTCAAAAATGTATATCAACTCCTGATTGTCTGGTTAAATCTATATGTTCTATATGTTCTATGTTCTCGGATACAGCGTTGCAAAATCTAGTTGTGATATTTGTAAACCAGTATCAATGATTTGATCACGTCCTATAAACGACAGAAGACGATGATACGCACGTGCTACATGATTTTGATCGAAATTTAACAAAATATCCTCGGGTGGTTTTTGATGCCCATTTATTCTTAGTGAAACCTCAAAAACACCTGGTTTATCAAAAATCATAATACTTTCATCTAGATCGTTTATTCGTGCAGTATTTTGAAGCGCAATAAATATATGTCGCGGAGCAGAAACTCCTTGCTGAGAAGCTATTTGTCATGTGAATAAACCGTTAATTGTACTTTGAACACTATCTGTGGTTGTTGTTAACCATGATAACGCTGATTTACCACCTTGACTCATAAAAGATAGTAACCGGTCTCCTTCAGATATTGATGGAGTCATTACTGACATCCACAAGGAAAGTTTGGTCAGTCTAACTCTACCAGCATCAGCTGCACTAGGTCGCCAGATTGCATCATCATCAGTGCTTTTTCGCACGAGTATGTTTAGCTCCAAAAATAACCTTTCGTACATGTCTGCAGAATCCAAAGATATGTGACAGTGGAATTGCACATGAAAATGTTCTTCTATCACCTTTTAACATTGATTTACGCACTGCAAATCCTAAGTTAAAATTTGCATTCATCGATAATACTGCAGGGGTAATGTTGTCCCCGGCAGCATTTCTCACTTTACCAATAGTCATGTTTCTACTTTCTGGAAAATCAGTTGTATCCTTTGCAAACATCATTGATGAACCAGCTGATCTTGAGTAATCGACGTTGTATCTTGCAAGACCAAGTATTGTTGTAGCAACGTCAAAGTCTTTCTGAATTAATTCAATATTTTTTTCGTCAAACGTGTACGTAGCGCTATCAAACAACGCCATAATACCATTATTAACAAAACCAACACTAACAACGGCTGCATATGCTTCTGGTGCTGCAGGATTAGCATTATTTAAAACTTCACCTTCGACCTCAATAAATGCTTCAACGGGTAAGAAATATCTACTTGTATCCTGAACCTGTAATTCGATTCGTCCACGCTGATCTGGAATTCGGGCGTCATAAGAATAATACTGATAATCGCGCACAGACTCATCTTTGAGAACTGGTGCGTCCATGTCAACTGCGGGGTCAGATATGCGCTTGAACATCTTTATTATTACCATCTTCGTCTAACACGAAGACCACTTCTTGCCATCAGACTAGCGGTTATATTTTTTCTTTTTCCGACTTTGGGACATCAACTAACTCTGCTAGTTTCTGATTATCGGCTTGATTTATTATTTTACTTACACTTGCGGGCATCACTTCAGTGCTAGGTAATTTCACTGGTTGAGGTCAGACGAGTTGTGGTCTGCGTACTAATTTCGTTAGTCTATTTTTGATCGCTGAGAATGCTTTGCTAGCAAGGTTACCAGCAGCGTCTATACCTTTTCTTACGAACAACATCAATAGCTTTCATACCCAGATGCTTTGCAATTGGTATTGCTTTTGGGGCTATTCTTCTAAATAGATCTTGAACAATATGCCCTAGTCCATCTCCGTAGGTTGTTTTGTATACTGGTAATCGAGAGTTTATTACCCTAATCATGGTAAGTCCACGTTGAGCACCATGCACAATCATTTTATTATTAATTGACTTTATCACTAATTGTATCTAATCATTGTGACTTAGTCACTATAATAATCATCGGCAATTTCATTAATGAGTGATCGATGCACATTAATATCCATAATACCGCCACTAAATAATCGTTTACAAATATCTGCTGCTTCATTAATAATTTCTGGGGAATAATTACCAGCTCGTTTTCCTCCGATGAGAATTTCTAATCGATCAACATCAGCAAGGACATTATTAGGACAAGTAATAAGACCAATCCCTAGGCCACTTCCAGTTGTACCAGGAGCGTCTTGAAATACTTCTTCTTCAGTTGGTGTCGGTGGTGTTTTTTTAATTGGTTTTGATGGTGGTTTTGGTGATACTGGATAATCACGAAGTGATTGCTCAAATGGTTTTGTTGTTTTTTGTTTTGGAAGTTTTTTACTTTGTTTTTCTCCTCTTTTCTTAAATGGATTAAATTATCAATTGCACTATCATATTCCCGATATAATGAATCATCAGCTCTAGCTTGTTCAACATTCATGCGTATGCGATATAATGATTTTTGCCATTGTTTACTGTTTTTAATATCTTTAGCGTGTTCAGATTTCATTAATTTACCTCTTTGACTAAAACTATCCATAGCAAATTCAGCTAATTGTTGTATGTTTTAGTTATTAATTACCTTAACAATTTCTTCATTAAATTTATCTATTAATTCAACTTCTGGTTCAGTGGCTAGTGCTTCAGCACCTTCTTCTGCCTGGTCTGCATCTTCAGGTATTTCCAGGACTGGCATCGCAGCAGCTGTTTCTTCTGGAAGTTTTTCAAGAATCGCTTTTGTTTTCTTAGTTCTTTTTGCTATTTTTTCAGTTGCTTCAGCTGTTTTCTCTAACACAGGTTAAATACCTTTAGTCGTCTCAGTGATAGGTTTAAATAATTGTTTTGTATCCTCCTCAAATTCAACTTGAGATTCCTGACGCGCTTGTAGTTGTTGCTTAACAGAATCACGAACAGGTAGATATTTTTTAATTGCCTCTAGTCGTTCTCAAGTTAATTTAGCTGAGTGTGGTTCTCCAATACTCATTATTGATAATATTTATAATGGCTGTTTAATTCATAGCAGCAGAGAGGTTGAAGGACAACAATTGGGTCGCTTTACGAGTAAACAAAATCGCCTTACAAAATCATAAAAATACATCAACAAAAATAAGCTAACCTCGTAATTTTATTATACGATTAAATACATAACCGTTTGGACATAAACAAATTAGAGACTTTGGTTTAGCGTTGTTGACTTATTTTTTTTTTCTCAGCCTCTGCAGGAACCTTTATTGTTTAAATAAAGGTCTCAGGCAAAGTTGTCTGTTCACCCTCTCTGCTGCTGATCATGTACAATTTCCACAAATACTATATGAAAATATATTTTAGCCACAATATATGAAACATACATTGAGGTATACCAACATTCTCTCCACTGCGTGTTGCAACAACGAAACTCTCTAAAACGTTTATAATATCTGTAGAGCTCCCTTCCCCACCAAAAAAAGTTTAAAAATCAAAGTACGGAGGGACGGCAATCAGATCCAATTAATTCCTCTAAATGCAGTGATGGAACGCCATTAATCTAACTCATTCCAGATCAACATTTGGTTGGAATCTGAGGCCCTTGGTAACGTAATGCTGAGAAATCGTCAATAGGACAACGAATTATCAAGGGTAAAATTATCGTTATCATCGTTGTCGTCAATATAATAATAATAATAATAATAATAATAATAATAATAATAATAATAATAATAATAATAATAATAATAATAATAATAATAATAATAATAAGAGTAATAAATGCAACAGCGATACTAAAAATGTGGAATGCTGGAAATTAAACTCAATAATTCGCCTGTATCAAGCCTCATGCCAAATTTAATTAAATCCCACAATCCTTTCTAAAGGAAAAGCTACGGAAACCAAAGTCCGGACGGATGCAATTATGTACCATTAACTTTTGTAAAGGATACCTTGAAATGCAAAGAAACTTATTGTAAGTCCTACTCATATAAAGTTGCATGCTAAATCTTTGAAATCCAACTATTCTTCATAAAATAATGCTCAAAAAGAAAATAACAAAGACAGATGACCAGAAAATTAGGGATCAAAACTCCTGTAAATTATGTAATAAAACACTAGAAATCAAACCAATTCAAGAACTTCTTGTTGTAAAGCGCATGCTGAATGTTGTACAAATTCATCTTGCCTCAGTAAAATTATGTGTAGGAATTACAGTTAAGAGGATAGAAAATCCGAGGCCATTGGTTGATGGCAAATGCTTACAATCGAACTCATTCGGTTTCATCAATATAAATTTAGATTAAATAAAACAGTTTTGTACTTGGCACTTGGTCTGAGTAGAAAGAAAAGAACTTCGCAGCATTTGGTACCAAATATCACAGCTATCTATTTATAATTTTAATGCACACACCTTTAAATGGCAATTATTCCCTTTATTTCGCCCCTCGTTAATTAGTATTCTTTCATAGATCTATACTTCAATGTGCCAATATATGCATATGACACCAATTGATGTTAGAGTACTTCGACATATTTAGACGAGGCCAACTAATAAGTGTGATCCATAGTAAATCAGATTGAATTTGGAATTATGATGTCACTATGTTAGCGCCTCATATTGTAAAAAGTGAATTATCCTGCAGTAGTTGTAATGATTAAACCTGACGTTCGGATTCCTTTACCCAATTTAGTGTCAATCTGCCATTGTAAAAAGTCCACATCACTCGATAACTTTAGTCAGAAGTTTTGGTGGTAACAACTAAGGTGCAGATTAGTCTGCAATTGTTAATGAACTTGCTTTGGTAAAACTACTTGAGTATCAAATTTTAGAACAACAACTAATAATTTGTCTTATATCAGTAACGGTGCTTTCGTTATTACGTTGAAGTATACATTAGCTGATGTTATCAGTGATTTTTGGAGAAAATATTGTGCTGCACGATTAAAATGTCGTTGTATATTTGCAGTATTTCCATGCTCTGATACGTCATAGTAAATGACAGATTTGAACCATACAAAGCATAGAGTAAATATAAGTCTTTTCCATATTGTGGCAGTATCAATGTACCTTTTTAATATCTGCATGCAATCCAGTTGAATATGAGTTTATTACATGGTTAACATTACCACAGAACACGGTCGTTAACTTTCATTGATTTACACAACGTTATTCCTGAATATTTTACATATATTTTTTCTAGAAATATTCCGTAATCACAATGCAGTTCACAGTGATAAATAAACATCCCTGTTTCGCTTGAATACTAGACAGTTATTTTTGAGGTTTGTTATGATTGTATTTTAATTTCCACTTTTTGGGCATACGAATCAGCTATATGTTCAAATATCTGTAATATATTCAACAATGAACTTAAAATCGTCTGCTGAAAAGATGTCAGGTGTGTTCGTCCGACGCATTATTAAACCACAGCTAGTCTTCACTAATTCATTAAATAAATCATTTTGTATACGAAGACAAAAAGGTATTTCTTGCACGCTCTTAACCTTTGAAACTGAAATGTACGTCACCTCCAGGATACAAAAGCTCTTGATTGTGTTTAAATTGGTGAGTATACTCTATATTTTGTTGTTAATCTGCAAATATTTTAATTTAGAGTACGCCACAGTACTGAGCTATGGTCGAGCTATGATTTCTATAGCACATAAGGCATTCTTGAAGTGATAATACAGCAGTAATTGCTCCAGCCTCATTATGAAATCAAAACTGATATGAAATTGTAAAGTTTTTTTGTGTAAATAATTAGAAGTCTGGTCTTTAAAAATATATGTTAAGCAATTTAAAAAAAAATTATTTCTAGAGGAATTATATGTTTAAATACATGCCCCTCTTCTTTGACAAGATCACATAGTATGTTATCACTCTCAAAATGGCTGTATTCGTATATATTTTGACACCCTTTCCGTCAACATTCTCCTCAGCTGTTATGTCACTTAATTTAGAAAACCAGTTTCAATATTCTGACACATTCCTCATATTCATTTGATTCAATACATCCATAATTTGATTTATATGTCCTCCTTTCCATTATGATTTTGTACAATTCACCTATTCACAGTTCTGCACTCCTTCCCATTTCTTCACATGACTACTCATTATATAGTTTTATCTCACCTGTTTTTTCTGAATTATTTTCTCGCGTCCCTGTCGTCTATTAATGGGAATATCTGAGCCTCTAATTTTTCCTATTTCATTATCCACACGATTAATTTTGGGTCATTTCTTGATGTACCTTGACAAACGTATTATTCTTCCCATAGGACTTTCAGAATTTGAAACGATATTTGCAAGTTACTACCGGTTTATTAAACGTATCTCTCTGTACGTGTGTCACTGGCTAACTTAAATTGAGGAATACATACACAAAACGTTTATACATGATCAGTTTATTTACCTGTCTAAACACAATATCTTTTTGTATCGTCTTTCAACATATATGTGCTGTAATTTCTGTGCTCTTTTAGCGCCTTAAGATATCTAGCGCCCTGGGTAACCGTTCACCTTCCCAACCCATATTAGTATCTCACACGCACTCTCTCTCTCTCTCTCTCTCTCTCTCTCTCTCTCTCTCTCTCTCTCTCTCTCTCTCTCTCTCTCAAGACATAAGCCTTGCAACAATTTCAAACTGGATTGTGTCATGTGGATTTATTTCGATTTCCTTGTTTAAAATGTTCCCTTAAATGTGTGGTTTAAAGCGGGTAATTCGTATAATATAATTTCCTCTCTCATGAAGCAATGTGATCTAATTTGGAAGTACCGATATATGTACACCGCAAATCTTTTCTACCCTTATTGAAGTGCTCTCAAAAGATATTGAACTTAAAATGCTTATCTTTGCGTTAAGTATTTCTTTATATTTAATTTATAATACATAATGTCAAAATACTTTATAATGTAATAAATTGTATCTCTAACACTTTATTTTGTGGAAGAGTGGAGCATGTTTCATATATTAATCGATAGAACTAAAAGGGGAAATAACATCTGCTATTATGGCTCGACCGTGATTTATGTAAGAGGTTCAGATTCAGCTTTGAAATTAATTTTGTATCTTTATTTTTTTACTTAAAACTGAAAAATTTGGAGTTAGAGAGCAAAGCATCAAATATGATAAAATATTTTGTAACGGAATAATATGATGAAACACAACAATAAATGAAATGAATTATGTAGTCCTTTGAACTGAAAAAGTTTGAGATTACTATCCGATACCACCATCTTAAAAGTTGACTGATTGCAAATGTTGCATACCTAAAACCAGTCTCAGTAATGTTTTGGCACAACTAAAGCTCTAGCTCAAAATCAGGAACTTGATGTATTATAACTTTGATCAAAATGAGTAGTAGAATTTTTGGGATATTTATAACTTTAGCGCCTCTGTTAACCATTATGTTGGTTTCTTCCATGTATAATATCCGAGTTTGGTATTTTGAGTTTATTCTTCAATTTCTTGCTTGACAAGATCCTATTATAGTGGGACTTACTTTCTTAGCTAGCTTGTAGTCTCTTTCTTATCAGAATAACAAGCCTTTCTAATTTTAGCTTAAATATGGACCATTACCAGACCTCTTAGCTGGGTCAATAAAATAAGATGAAACGAGTACTATTATCCCAATGCATGTAGTTTAATTACTCCCAGGGTGACAAATTTGCCATGAGACAAAGTAAAGCGACGGTTTAATGACTATATATATATATATATATATATATATATATATATATATATATATATATATATATATATATATATATATATATATATATATATATATATATATATATATATATATATATATACCACATAAGATATTAAAACCGTACCTTAATGATCAACTTGTAATCTTTCCCATGCAAGCAGTGTTTGAAGTTTAATCTTAACAAAAATTTCCGAACCACCATTCTAATGTGCAGAATGTCTAGACAAAGTTTCATAATTTGTGGAGTAAAAACATCTTAGTCTTAATTTTCAACAGCATGAGAGAGAGAGAGAGAGAGAGAGAGAGAGAGAGAGAGAGAGAGAGAGAGAGAGAGAGAGAGAGAGAGAGAGAGAGAGAGAGAGAGAGATGTGCTTCTCTGATAATATGGCATTTTTCAGGAATGCAGAAAGCTAAAGTATGGATATTTAAACGTTTGTATATTATTCAAACAAAAGTACATGCATTTGTTCATGTACCTAAACGTAAATATTGTAGCACATACTTCGAATCCAATTTATTTCATATCTGAAACCCATTTTTGTCTTGTACATTATTTCACAGAATAAATTATAATACATGCTCATTTTTTGTGGGTTTCTTTTTTTTTTTGCTTTTGTTGTTGGTTTTGTTGTCATTGTTTTGGAGGGGGTGTTTTATATTTTTTGTTTATTTTTAAGAAAAGTTTATAATGTTAAACTTCAAAAGAAAGATCGACTGAATTAAATATTTTTAAAATTTATTTTAGCATTGACATTAATTTAGTGATAATAGCGAGCTTTCTATTAGAAGAGCATTTTAATGCTCCTAAAATGATTTAATAACCCTGCAAGCTTGTTTCAGTATCGTTAAGACCTTTATACTTCAAGGTACCAAAAACAAATTTGTCTTTAAGCATATAAAACTCTTGCATGAAACGATCAAACCTGGTGAATATCAAATAGCTGGAGAGATAAAAATTATTTTCCTTGAATTTTTGAAAAATTTCAATATAATCTCCAAACGTTCTTAACAGATCTAGAATACAATTGTTATTGTTGTCTATTTGAAAAGGTTCTGTTTATTTCTTTAAATATTTAATATCAGACGTCATTTGTCAACCAAACCTGTGAAAGGATACTTAACCTGGGCCACCAAATCCACAAAACCGTAGCACTGTCAAAGCTACTTCAGGCAAAAAATGTAATATCTAATGCATGAAATATGAAGATGATGCATTAATGTTCATTCATCATATAAGAGTGTTTGAAATTTATAGATTGAAAAAAAAAATAGGAACTTTTCCATTTTTTAACCTTAGTATTAGTGGTGTAATGTAATTAGTGAATTATCTTATAAAGATCTGCAAGATTGAGATTGCTCAACAAAAACTTCCTAAATCCACTAGAAAAAAACCACATAAAGGTGGGCAAAGCCAACCATATCTGAAATGGTGTTTGCCTCTTATAATTTTATAGTAGTCTGTAGTTAGACATTATCTCCATGCGAGGAATATCTTAGCATAATTTCCATTGATGAGAAAGTTAAAAGTGGCACATGAAATGGCTTATCTCTTTTGAACTTAAGTGTACACAATCATCCAGTATGCTAACCTGTTTCACAAGAAAATAGTTAACGTGCATGAAATAGAATGCATTAAGCATGAAAATAGAGTTGCATTGACCCTTGTTTAAAACTGAGATGCAGTCATTTTTTTTTTTGGTGCTGTTGATGCATTCTTGTTGCCCATTTCTTAAATCAGTATTCATGCCCTTGACTGTGAAATAATTAGGATTTGTTGCCTACCATTAGAATAATTTGAAAGACATTAACACCTGGGCGAACTTGTTTGTCAATATAAAAGAAAAATGAAAACCATCTGGGACAAACCTCTAGTTTATAGTGAATAAGTCAATCTCAGATCAAATTTGGTAATTTACAATGATATTGAATGACATTGCTGCAACTAAGCATTTGCATAACTGCATAACTGAGTGCACAGTTTGAAAGTATATTAAATTAAAACTATTCTTTTCTTATTTAGCCTTTTTTAATAAATAAAAAAATCTTCTATTCACGGGCATTCTTGATTGTGTACATGAAATATATTTGTATGCATAAAAAAACAAAGATATGTTTATCACGAATCCCCAGGATACTCAGTGCTTACAAGGGACACACAGCAATTCAGGCACTTTATTAAATAAATGACTAGAGTGTAAATCCATTATATTATTCTGTGCTTAAAATTGTTTCTAAATCATAAATGATGCTAGTATTTTCCTACCCAATATGGTTTTGTGCAGACGTTATCACTGCATAGATATGTAAATATGTGAGTAATATGATTAACTAATAATTCATTAAATCTGATGAATGGTTTCTTTATTAATGCATGATAAATAGACATTAAGTATTATATTGCTTTTTGTAAATGAAAATCACAGCAATCAATAGGTACTAATAAGTCATTAAGTATTATATTGCTTTTTGTAAATGAAAATCACAGCAATCAATAGGTACTAATAAGTCATTAAGTATTATATTGCTTTTTGTAAATGAAAATCACAGCAATCAATAGGTACTAATAAGTCATTAAGTATTATATTGCTTTTTGTAAATGAAAATCACAGCAATCAATAGGTACTAATAAGTCATTAAGTATTATATTGCTTTTTGTAAATGAAAATCACAGCAATCAATAGGTACTAATAAGTCATTAAGTATTATATTGCTTTTTGTAAATGAAAATCACAGCAATCAATAGGTACTAATAAGTCATTAAGTATTATATTGCTTTTTGTAAATGAAAATCACAGCAATCAATAGGTACTAATAAGTCATTAAGTATTATATTGCTTTTTGTAAATGAAAATCACAGCAATCAATAGGTACTAATAAGTCATTAAGTATTATATTGCTTTTTGTAAATGAAAATCACAGCAATCAATAGGTACTAATAAGTCATTAAGTATTATATTGCTTTTTGTAAATGAAAATCACAGCAATCAATAGGTACTAATAAGTCATTAAGTATTATATTGCTTTTTGTAAATGAAAATCACAGCAATCAATAGGTACTAATAAGTCATTAAGTATTATATTGCTTTTTGTAAATGAAAATCACAGCAATCAATAGGTACTAATAAGTCATTAAGTATTATATTGCTTTTTGTAAATGAAAATCACAGCAATCAATAGGTACTAATAAGTCATTAAGTATTATATTGCTTTTTGTAAATGAAAATCACAGCAATCAATAGGTACTAATAAGTCATTAAGTATTATATTGCTTTTTGTAAATGAAAATCACAGCAATCAATAGGTACTAATAAGTCATTAAGTATTATATTGCTTTTTGTAAATGAAAATCACAGCAATCAATAGGTACTAATAAGTCATTAAGTATTATATTGCTTTTTGTAAATGAAAATCACAGCAATCAATAGGTACTAATAAGTCATTAAGTATTATATTGCTTTTTGTAAATGAAAATCACAGCAATCAATAGGTACTAATAAGTCATTAAGTATTATATTGCTTTTTGTAAATGAAAATCACAGCAATCAATAGGTACTAATAAGTCATTAAGTATTATATTGCTTTTTGTAAATGAAAATCACAGCAATCAATAGGTACTAATAAGTCATTAAGTATTATATTGCTTTTTGTAAATGAAAATCACAGCAATCAATAGGTACTAATAAGTCATTAAGTATTATATTGCTTTTTGTAAATGAAAATCACAGCAATCAATAGGTACTAATAAGTCATTAAGTATTATATTGCTTTTTGTAAATGAAAATCACAGCAATCAATAGGTACTAATAAGTCATTAAGTATTATATTGCTTTTTGTAAATGAAAATCACAGCAATCAATAGGTACTAATAAGTCATTAAGTATTATATTGCTTTTTGTAAATGAAAATCACAGCAATCAATAGGTACTAATAAGTCATTAAGTATTATATTGCTTTTTGTAAATGAAAATCACAGCAATCAATAGGTACTAATAAGTCATTAAGTATTATATTGCTTTTTGTAAATGAAAATCACAGCAATCAATAGGTACTAATAAGTCATTAAGTATTATATTGCTTTTTGTAAATGAAAATCACAGCAATCAATAGGTACTAATAAGTCATTAAGTATTATATTGCTTTTTGTAAATGAAAATCACAGCAATCAATAGGTACTAATAAGTCATTAAGTATTATATTGCTTTTTGTAAATGAAAATCACAGCAATCAATAGGTACTAATAAGTCATTAAGTATTATATTGCTTTTTGTAAATGAAAATCACAGCAATCAATAGGTACTAATAAGTCATTAAGTATTATATTGCTTTTTGTAAATGAAAATCACAGCAATCAATAGGTACTAATAAGTCATTAAGTATTATATTGCTTTTTGTAAATGAAAATCACAGCAATCAATAGGTACTAATAGGAGATAACAAGCAAAGCATGCTACAGCTACATGTAGACATACACACATACATACTTTATTTATAGTCAGAATTGCATTACATAAAAAAGGATTAGCTCACATATTTTACTGACTGTAATCAATAGTATAACAATGTACTTCAACCATCACACATAGTTACAATCATACAATTTTAAAATTTTTATCTGATTATAAAATTATGCTTCTGTGCTCAAACTACAATGCACTCAACCCTATCTATAATTAATATATTCAATAATCAATGCATGAAAATAATTTAGCACGGAATGATTCTACCATCTCTTCAATTACAGCAGTGTCCAAATACTCATCCATAAAAGTTGGTCAATACACACTTAAAATATTCGACCCACATGATGGGTTATGGGTTCACTAGGGCGAACATATGAGGACTTGGTGTGTGGGTTGTAATCAGTGTAACATCTGTCAAGTAGAAACATCATGACCCTTTAGTGATAGCATTCTAATCCATCCCCAGCATTACAGATTATTTCCAGAGGCAAATAATGTACTCAGCCACTATAATGAAGACCTTTAAAAAGGTTTCTTGTTATATCATTATCAGCATTGTGATTTTTTTTAAGATGATAATGAAATTGTAGGGACACTGAACTGACTATGTATGTCCTTGAATATTCCTTAATATTTTAAGAAAAAAAAATGGCTAATCACATGATTATGACTCTACAATGGAAGTTAGTAAACATGTACTATCATTTGGTTTACAGTATATAACAAATGACAGCACCAGCATGACCCATATAAATTTGGTAACCAACATCTAGTCTCAATTGTTTGTTGTTGCTGTTGTTGACAACAGTCTTTACTTTTTAAATGGTCATTGGTTGCTTGGAAGAAAAATAAGTTGACGGTGTTTGATTCAGATTTTGTGACACAGTTGTTCATAACAATGCATTTAGAAAATTCTTTATTGCCTGTGGAAAGTCATTTTTACAAAAGATTAAATCAAGGGCAATAGTGTTTACATCATTAGTATATCCAATCTTAGAAAACTTCAAACAAGCAAACAAACTCCCCATGTTTAATTATATGCTTTACAGATCATTTAATAAACACTTTTGTATTAAATTTCTCTACTGCATTGCCAATACATGTATGTCCTGTGTGTCATACAGAGAATATGCTACAGTAATTTCTAAGTGGTGGTTATTGTTTACCATGGACAGGAACAAACTAAAAAAAAAATAAATATAACATTTTTCACTTCAAGCCACACCAGAAGTGTAGCCATCAAATTAGACCTAAGTAGACAATATATCAATCAACTGAGTAACTTAGCATAAATAATAAGTAAAGCACTTCATTATACATTGGGAACACACCTGGAATATCTCCTTCGAGTTGAACATGCAGTTGGGATAAGATAATTAGCATTGAATCAGTGAAGTGGAGGAAGTGAGATATCATCTATGGCACTTTGTTTTAATTTGCAGAAGCTGAGCTGGTATTATAATTGGTTTTTCTTTTATACTGGCAAAAAGTGAGTGCCAATGACATCTGTCTCAGATGAATTCTAAACTTAAAAAATAAAAAGGCAAATTTCTAATAATTATTCATGACTGCTGAATATTAAAGTAAATTGGTATGTATTGCTTTGTATTGATTCTCCACATATTGTATCCCTGTGTATTGGCATGGTAAAAGTACTGATGCATCAAAATAGTGATGAGTTGTTTCAACCCTAATTATTATTATCTGATAAATTATGTTCATCCCTTTGGTCATGTTTAACATAGTATTACCTGATTACTCCAGACTATCTATATTCTCAATACATTTATTGCTAAGATTTTGTCCATTGAAAATATTAATATATTTGAAGTTAAAATAACACTGAATGGTGTTAACAATTTTAGACTACAGGCTGGAAAATGCATGACTCCTTTTTTATCAATTTAAATCCATCTGAATCAATACTTCATACCCATTTAATTCCACCTGAAAGCTTATAAAATATTTCAATTTTTTAAAATCCCTTAATATCCTTAAAGGGAGACATCTTTTATATTGTATTACAAGCAATAAACCAATGTTGGCAGATCCATATTATCTTTTACTATGTATTTATATAAGACATGTCTGACTGTATTCAATATATTCAGCATGTTCTTAGTCCAATGGTTAAGGTTTCCATTCTGCTAGGGCTTTTATTAACTTCCTCAGACTATATCTAACTTCATGTGTTCTTCCTTTTGTTGCTGAACTGTCATCAATCAGACTGCTTCCTACAGAATGGACATTGTGATGATACATTTTCAGGAAGGCATAGATCACAAAGAAAACCACCACAATGTGCACACTTTTTTGTTCCTTTTCGTTTGCAATTTTCAAAGCTGCAGTTGTCGGAACCCTTCTCAACCTTTATCCAACTATTTCCAACACCAGACATGGGTTCAGATTCATCTATAGAAAATGAGGAATATATACATGATTCATCTGTATAAAGATCTGGGCAAAAAAATATGCAGTATGTCAAAAACAAAAATATTAAAATTTAATACAAATACATTTGATATAATACAGCTAGATTACTCAATGAGAGAAAAAGAAGTATAATAGGGAAGGGGAAAGGAGTCAATGGGCACTAGGCTCTTTGCAGTTATTACTTTTGATCTATATTTCATATCTTTCCTTTGTAATCTATTATAATTATATGCAATCTAATCCCATGTATTTGTTATTGTATGTTCTATGAATATCTCAGGCTTAAATCTGGAAAACAAAACTTTAATGCTGAGGTTAACCTGAGGATAATAATTGATGGGGAACTGTTTGCTCTCCTGGAATTTGTGCACACATGTTAAAAATGAACCTAGGTCATTTTATGCCTGCTATTTCAACCAAAATATTTCAGAAAATATAGTCTGTAATGTATACTAAATGTATCAATCACTTTACAAATAATTTAATAAATGTGGGATATACAACATAGGTCTGTTCCATTACTCAGATACAAAGTCAAGTTTCTTATATAGCATCAAAAAATGGATGAAATATCTGTCACAGATATGCCAAATAAAACTATACTAGAAACTGGATAACTTCAACCTGTCTATCCAGCATGGTTGATCATATAAAAAGATGATTATAATCCAACTAACAGCTATGATATGTGGCAAAGGATTTATCCTTCTTTCTACATACATGGACATGGAATCATGGAAAATTACTGCCAGCAACCAGCAACACCTTAATTTCAATAACATAGAGCTTGTATTGATGCCCAAGATTATGCACCAGTCGAAAATTTGATTTATGTTTGATATATACCATCATGAAAGCTGGTATATCAAAATCTCTGGGTTAAACATCATGCCAACCTAATGAAATTTCATTGTAAATATGATAAATAGCTATTGAAAAACAAAGTCATTAGGAAGCAGATGATACTCCAGCTTTTGTAGCATGAGTCAGCGTCTTAAAGGGGCAACCTAGTTTTGTTGTGTGACATTAGAGGACATGAACCATCTTTAAGTTACAAATCCTGGAAAAAAGGTCACATTGACCAGGCTCTGATTCCAAAAATTTGGTATCAGAACCCAGAGAAAAACTGTAAACATTTTTCATTCAATTCTGAAAAGAAGCTTACAGTGACCTAGTTTTGGAGCACAACACATGTTCATTCCCAGGATGTAGAGTCTTTAATGTCAGTATATAGTACAACAAAAGCCACAGTCCTGGCAGAGAAGCTTGACATAATTTATTAGCAATTCAAAATAAATAATAGAAAGTATATTACAGTAGCCCAGTTTTCGTGCATGTCAATCCTAAGATGTACCATCAATTTAAGTTTGGTACCCATAAGTAAAAAGAATTTGTCATTTTAACACAGACATACTTGTTAAGCAAACTTTTCAAGAAATCCTGGAAAACAGGTCACATAGCCCTGTTTTTATGTAAAACATACAAAAATCCAAGATGTACATAGACTGTATGTTTGGTGGCAAGTGGTTAAATGGTAGTAGAATTTGAGGCCAGGCATACACTTTTTAACAATAGTTATTTATGTATGTTGCAAGATGCACCCACAGTGCAAGTTTGATATCATAGGTGAAAACACAGTAGCTAAAGCCTCAAACAAGAAGAACAGATGGAAGCATATATACATGCCTGAATGAATAGACAAGGTTTTTTTGTTGGTTTTAACAGCATTTTAAACATCTTATTGGAAATATCATATGGACAAGCAAACTGAATCCTATATACCTCCAACATATGGAAGACTGAACATAAAATAAACCACAGCTTATAAGCAGTAATTACACAGCTCACCTCTACAGAGCTAAATTAGTAATCTCCAGCAGCCATTGTAACATTAACTAACATGGAGAAAATAAATTCAGTCTAAAGTGATGTTGACAATGAAATGTTGGCACCTTTTGTTAGTCAATTATTTCCAAATTCTTTTATTTTTACATTTTCACTCATTTAATTCCTATACTATTTCATATGTACAATACACAGTTAACACTCTGAGGTTAACCTATTTATTTAATGCTTAGCCTTTAATATGTTTAATATGAAAGGTTTGCAAGTGAATAAGCATATATATGCCCACTTTAACAGCACAGCAATGGTCAAAACAGGGCATTCTATATAAGAAAAGAGATATACAACATGGAAAAATGTGTATGGTCATGAGCTAAACATATAACACAAATACCTAACCTATGCTGGTCAAGCATCACATGTTGCTTGTAATGACCATTGGTGGTAATAAGGGTGTGGTGCTAACAAAAATGCATCCAATTATGAAGCTTCATAGTTCAAACAAACAGCACACAATAATTGAAGCAATATTTGAACAAAGTCAATGGAGTAACATATATATATGAAATATAGGTCACAGAGACCTTTTGAAATAAGAGTAGAGTATTCATCAGGCTGTGTCCCATCACCAAAGTTTCGAGATTTTTGGAAGAATAGTATGCATATACCAACCAGAACTCATTGCGAACATGAGCTAAATAAAGGCAAACACTTAAACAAATGTAGTAAAATATGCAATATTGGTCATGAGGATGTTCATGGCATGGTCCTAATAGGAACACATATAATCAATTTTATAATTCTAGTATGAAAAATATTTAATAAATTAAAATCAAATATAAAATTTAACTAATCAGTGATGTGTGGGTCTCTGTGATTTATTTGATAATAATTTATTACTTATCAAACTGCAATTCCTCTCCATGTAGTGTGGTCCCAGGTATAATTATATGCATAGAGAACACAAACACACATGTGGCCAGAAGCTAAATGTAACAAGAATAAATAAATATGATATACCCAAGCAGTGCTTTTTCCTCAGAGTGGATAATTGAACTTTTTTGTGCAGAATTCACTGTTCTTCTCTCAGTTATACTGATCTTGACCTTGGACTTTTTGACCACAAATGCATGCCACCCACAATGCTTATTCCAGGTATGTGATGCAGAACTAATACCTTATTCAAGGTATGTGATACATAACTAATGCTACTGAGTGAAACCCATTATTATTCTTTCAGTCAATGAATTTGATTTTTGACTCCAAAATCAATACCATTACACCTAACCCAACATCCAAACCGAACACAAAGTTTATGTAATTGTAGCTGGCCAAGAACTCAAACCAGTATGCAGAAACCAATTTTCTTCCCCAATTAACAGTGGTCCTGACTTATTACCATGATCCCCTATATCAATAGGGTTTTCTTCTTTAAAAGAACAAACCATCAACAAAGTATGCTAACTCCAGATGGAGAACTCAAGCCATTGTTCAGAAACAAAATTGATAACATTCAGATGAATGGATGGATGGACAAATATTGCAAGTACAAACTTAATGCCCTATCCATGAAGCAGATATTTATGAAACCTACTCTAAACTGTTACCTATGACCTTTGAAGGATGAATTGTTGAGACACAGTGATGTTCAAACTTCTTTATGTGTGCAGACAACCATAATGATTTCAAATCTAAACATACAATAACATGTCTCTTCTGTTTTACAGATGTGAACTAAAATGTAAACTTTAGCTATATGATGACAGTGGACAGATGACAGACAAAATAGCACAGCTAATAACATGACTTCCATTTACCAATTCATGACATTATTATATGCAAGCAAAATGTTTAATATTATTTGTGAGTAAGAAATTTTGGAACACTGACCTGATTTTGACCTAGAAACAGGCTCAACTTTATTTTCTCCTTTTGATTTCCTATCATCAGTATTTTCTGTGTTAAGCTCCTGGAATGCTTTACTAATGAAATAGATGAGTTTCTCATTTAAGTCCACCAAATGGATTTCCTTTACATTCATTTCCTTCCCTCTGGACTCAACGACCTCTTTCAAAGTTTTTGCAAAGAGCTGACTGCATTCATATATAACATCTTCGTTGGCTTCATTCAGACTTACTGTAATTATATTAAGAGGTCTTATTTTACACCTGCTGTGGCAAGATTCTGCATACATGGTCATGAAATATATTTTTAAAAAATATTTTATCAGGATTTAGCAACCTCAAATATTAGATGGATTGCATCATAGGTTTTTTTTCTTATAAGATAAAAAAGAAATACATGTAATTTTTTGTGAAGGAAAATTAGAAAAGATGACAGTGAACTTGGCCGAATGTTTTGAACTAACTGGCAAAATATTTATACAAGTAACTTTACTCAGCATTTCAAGCAACCTTTTGAGAAAAGTAGGGAAAATGTAGAGCTGTAAAAGCTAGAAAATATGTTGAACTAATCCAAAAATCTTCATTTACAGTAACAAATAGTTTCCAAACCTCAGTTGGCAACCAGGGCATAATGACACCGACATGTAGCATCATGTCTTACACAGTCACATTATCATGAAACCAGTCTTAACATCTACCTCTTAATGCTGAATACCAAGCAAGGCAGCTGCAAGTACCATTTTTGTAAGTCTTTGGTATGACTTGACTGGAGCTTGAATTCACAACCTCTGACATTTGTGGTGGATACTCTACCACTTAGCCCACTCAAGCAGTAAAACAATTGTTTGTGATAATTGGTTTAATTTCTTGATTTTGGGAGGATGTGAAGTTCTTTTGGTATTCAGTAGAAAAACATGCACTTCCAACAAGTAAATTTTATTTTTAAAGTACACTACTTAAAGCTGGCAATTACCTCCATAAATTTTGGATGTGTAATAAACAGTATTTCACAAGAATTATGTATACAAATGTCTCCCTTAATGATCATGAACCATTATTTGCTATTTCATTGAAAGCTTACATCAGCATCAGACTCAACTTAAAGGTTATTCTGCATAAAGAAAGAAAGAAAAATGGTACTGCATCAGAAGAAAGATAAAATTATTAAATGTTTTGACTATTTTGACATGTCTATATATGATGTTTAACAGTGTTAATTTCATATCACTTCATGCTTTAACTCTTACACAAAAAGATGCCAATGGCTGCTTTGTGTCTTTGGTCAATTTTTGAAAATTGTGATAATATCCAATACACTGGACTCAAGCTTTGATCTGTGTAAATAATAATAGTAACCAATACACTGGGCTATATGCTTTGGCATGTGCAAATCATAATATTAACCAATAAATTGGACTCAAGGCTTTTGGTGTGTGTAAATGATAATAGTAACCAATAAACTGGACTCAAGGCTTTGCTTTGTGTGAATGGTATAGTTCTCCCCATGAAGTGGCTGCTTAGGGCTGTACCATTTAAACATACATACCCAGGGAAGGCAGATTTTTTAAATTGTATGTCAGGGTACTTTGATTTCACAGAGTTGAAATGGTATACTGCATCTATCAGTGAGTACCCCACATTAAAAATGCTTTCCCTGGATCACAATTATGTTTTACTGGAAAAGCCCTCATTAAGTAACATTGCTCTACAGGAAATAGTATCCTAGAAACTGGGATAAAGAGAAAGGCTAATGCAGACCATTGGAGCATGATATATAGGTAAGAGTGACCATGTTTTGACTAAATAATGTAATATTCCTCATGACTCATTTACATACCATATAAGATGACATGGCAAGCAATAATGTGTGAGACATATAATGACAATAGCTGATGCAAATCAATGAGGAGTGATAATAGGTCACAGTGACTAAATTTTGACTAATTGGTAAAGAAATACTGAAAATGGATATAGTTCTTTTTTACTAAAATGTGGAATATGAGATCTATAACTGCTGGATGCAATAGGTATTGAACCATAGTATAATGCAAGCAATTAAAACCATAAAATGAGTACATGCATATGTGTGTATGATTACAAAACTAACCAAAATACAAATAAAATTCAATCAATAATCACTCAGAAAACATCACTATTTCCATTTATTTCTTTGCTTCAAGAAAGTTACTCAATGAATAGTAAAAAGAAAACTTGTGTTGAATTAAACATGTTTCACAAATCTTCATACTCGTAAATACTGAACAAAGATTGTTTTATTAAAACTATAAATGAAAGTCCATAATATTTTGGCTGCATAATAGTTATATCAAAAACAACAATGACAACATAATGTAAAATGTGGCACATTCGTGTTGCCTAAAATATTTAAAGCAATTATTATATTACTGTAACCTTGATCACAAGTTCAATTTATTCAAAAATGTTTCACAGAATGAGTCTTTAATTTTTAATCTATCATCTATGATATAAACTGAAATTAATAATAGGCTTGGGAATGACAGGCAAAATTTAAAAACAACTTAGATGCAACCTTTCTATGACTTTGATTTTGGTCTCAAGGTCAAATGAACAATACAGTTTGTTGATGATTTTGTTGTTTTAGTTTCATAATGATTCAACTCAAGTATGAATTGAATTCATCAACATAATCAAATTAAATATATTAATGCAAATGTATGCAACCATTACCTTGATCCAAAGATCAAGAGAAAATTAACTGTGTCACAGACTGAATTGTCTTACTTTCATATTGATTGAGCCTGTGAATCAAACAAATTCCATTAGGCAGTTCAGGACATATAGGCAAATGAAAAACATTAACCAAAGCCATAATGCTAATTTTTAATGATTATATCCTTAACCCAAAGATCACATGTGCAAGTGAATTTGTCACAATGAATTGTTTAGCTTCTTAATTATTCATTCTAAGAATGAATGGCATGGTGTATAGGAAAACATGCAAATGAATCACTTGGATCAAAACTAATGCAAATCTTCCATGACTGTAACATTGATCCCAAGGTCAAAGGGGCAAGTTAAATGTGTCACAGAAGGAATTGTCTTAGATTCATAATGGTTGAACCCAATTAGGAGTTTAGGAAATATTTGCATATAAGAAACTTTATAAACATTAAATAAAATTGTGGATGCCAACACAGCCAACTGCTGGTGAAAAAAGTAACAAATGCGAACTTGATAAAAATGACTGAATCTTTACCTGCACCAATCAAAGGCATGACAATTGTCTCCATTTTCTCTTTCTTTGCACACTGAAAGACCTGAACATAGAGATACTTTAATTTATCCATATCTTCATGATTTTTTAATTTTTCACATTTAATGTGGATGACATGGTCTATGTTGCTGTTTTTTAATGATCCACCTGTTTTACAGATGAATACATCTCCAGAACCAGACTTAGCCCTGTGAAGATAAAGAAACAAATGTGAAGAAAAGAAATTCTGACTACATAAAGCTTTTTTGTTATTAAAAAAACCATCTAGTATGCAAATGTAAATTAAAGAATGTAGAATTTTAACTAATCTGAGCCTAATGTGTTAGACTCAAGCCATTGAATTGGGACTCAAAGCTACAGTACTGACCCAAAACAATAGGAAAAATAAAATCTTATAAAATGAGACTTGACCTGTGGCCATATATAACAGTCAAGCATTTCTTACAGTATATTAATTTAGTAAATTTATGGAATTTTACTGGGTAAAATCTCTGTAATCTCATAGTTTTTCCTGAGAAATAATCTGCAGATGTGATACAATATCTACAAGCCCACATTTCAAGTTTAATCAAAACTGGATTAGAAACATCACTTACAGGGTGGAAATAAGCTCAGTCAATCATATACAAGATCAAACCCATTTTTATTCATGGATCTTTCTCATGATCAAACCTGAAAAAGTTTTTAATGATATGAGCAAATATTCCAAGTCTGATCAAAATTATTCAGAGAAATATCAACTCCAGTATGGTAACCAGCAACTGTTGATAGCCACCACAGTAGTTCTCCTGGTCATTAGATCAGCATCACCCTCAACAAGATATGATAAGAAGTCCTACAGTTAACATACCATGTTGATACTGGCTCAGAAGCAATAACAATAACAAGATTTTCAAGAGGGCTGCCACGGCAACCATACTTGATGTCAAATTGGCACCATGTTCATTTAGGACCAACAAGAGTTAAAGAGAAGTCTTCAGATAAAACAGCTATGTAGATATGACCATGCAGATATGTAGATATGACAGACAGACAGATTGTTAGAAGATGAACAACATGATATCTTACAAGCTCCTTTGATTCTATGGCCAACAACAACTAAGAAAATGTATTGCTTATAGTCATACTCTGGAGCAAAATCTTTCTGAAAAATCAAGAGTTTGCAAGCTAAATTTGAAATTAGTCGATAATTCGCACTTAAGTTTATTATCTTCCACTGAATCAATTCAAATGGTCTTGATGTTATCTCAGGGACAAACAACATATTTGATGAAGGTAAATCACTCCAGAGTACTTAAAATCATCGCTACATTTACAAACCAAATAAAAAAGGTATGTGTGGTTCTGGTTACTAGACTTACACTATTTTTTCTGGCCCACATTACAGTATTTTGGGGAAGAAAAATGAATTGGAAAAAAAGAATAAGAAATTCAGAAAATAATAAACAAAGGGATGTAACTATGATTGATTTAAAATTCAAGTTATAAATGACATATTTTCTCATATAAATCCATCTAGCTGAATAAGAAAAAAAAACAACACGAACCAAAACGTTTGTATACCATATTTTTATATTTTCCACATTACAAGAATTACATATATGTCTCAAATGGGCTTAATTATGATTTAGGTATAAAATTTAGAAAGAAAAAATGTATGTATCTTCCATGGTATGTCAGAGTTGTACATTTTATTTTTATTTATTCTAAAGCTGTATGCACAAAACTCTAACTTCTGAGAAAGCAGCAGGTTTATTAAAAGTCAATCAAGTCTCAAGATACCTCTAAAAAATTTGGTTGCTTATATTTTCTTTATATCCATCAGTAAGTCATGAAAAGTAACAATGAAATTGAAAGTTGATGGGGTAAATTATATTTCCTTTTTCACATTGCTTTCTAAATGTATTTTTTTTCACTATCAATGGCTTATTTATATTAATGATATATAATGCAGTCATAGAAGATGTACTTTTTCACCAAACATTAAATCATGTAGGGTTCATCATAATATAATAAGGTATATAACAGTAATTGCTTGATATTCTCATGGTTGCCTTGGAAACATATTTTATCTTGGGTCATCAGTCTCCAAAATCTCATTTTGCAACCAGCATATAAAGAGATACAACATGATAAAGATTTTTGCTTCATTTAATCATTGATAGAGGAATTCAAACAAAAAAAATCAAAGTCACCATTCGAACTCAATTATACTAGGATGCACCCACATTTCAATTTTGTTTTTGATAAGTGCTTTTAATTGCAATTTACAACCCTCAGTAAATACAGAGAAAATAGAACAACTGACTCCTACATACTGTTCATCCTCTTTTTGAGACTGGGGTAAGATATATGCAACACAAATTCCTTGACAAAAAATGAATTTATGGGAATTAAAAATAAAACCAATTATTTTACCTTATCATTTCTGAAACCATCTCTAATAAAGATATTCTTCAGCAATACCAGATTTTCAAATTAGCTGCTGAGGAGGACATACTGGATGTCAGATTGGTACCATTTTCATTTTAAACCAACAAAACCTCATTTAAAACCAGCAAGACAACACAAAAGGTTCTCTGGTGGAAACACCATGCTGATAGAATTTTCCTTTTTGGATGAGTAATTATAACAAGATTCTTAAAATGGCTGCCAAGGTTGCCATATTAGATAATAGATTGGAATCATTTCATTTTAGGAGTGTTTTGGTGAAAGTATGATATTTGTATGTCCAGCCTTGTACAAGAAGTTGGAATTACATTTTTAAGATGATCATTGTCATTGTCATACTGGAATTCAGACTCAGGTACCATTTTCATTTTAGGGGCATCTAGACATCATGAAAAACCTTTCAATGAAAACCTCATCCTGATGTGACCATTGATTCAGGATTATTCATCACAAAATTTTCAAAACAATTACTGTAGTGGCCATATTGAATATCTGAGCAGTAACATTTTCATTTAGGCTCAATTGGATATAATTAGAAGTCTTGTAAGAATCTCATATCACTACAATGTTCCATTCAGGAGAAATAGAAATAACAAAATGTTCAAGATGGTTGCCATGGTGGCCATACTGAAAACCAGTTTAGTCCTCTTTTTATTTAGGACCAACCAGAAATTATAAGAAGTCTTTTGGTGAAAACCCCATGTTGATATTACCATCAAGTGGCGTAGTGAAAAGATTTTCAAGATGGCCTTTGTGGTGTCTATATTGGATGTTTGAGTGGCATCACTATTATTTATGCCCAGACAACCATGGGATGAATGTGTGTAAAGTTTTATGGCAATCATCCCAATAGTTATGATACACCAGGCTCATGACCTTGACCTTTACCTGTCAATTAAAGGCAAGACTATTGTATAATAATGTCTATGGCTGAGTAAGCTTTTGTCATTTATGACAGGTTAAAAAGTGACAGCCTGGAAAAGGAAACAGACAACTAACTTATATCATTTATTTTTATGACTCTGGCCCTAATCGAGACATAATATTAAATATATCTTCAAATTCAAAGTAATTGTATCTGCATACAGATCCAATGTTGTGCTCATACTGTGCAAACATAATCCCTCCTATGCTTAATAAATGTGAATTAAAATGTATACTCTGTAGATGATACTTCAAGGACACATCAAGTTCTCTCCTTTTGGATTTTAGAGAGAGAGTGAGAGATAGAGAGAGTACTCTAATTTTAGATATTAGCAAATATTAAATTACTTATTAAATGTTTATTTACATATCAAAATTTGGAAATTAATCACAACTCATTTTTAAAGATATTTCTTGTTTATGTGTTTACATGAGTTTCTTCTATTTATGTAGCCCTATTTTTCATGAACCAGACAGAAATAGGTCTGCTGAATAGACCAACATTTGGTCTGCAAGAAATCCATGACCTATATGTTCAGACAATAATCAAAGCTTTGCTGTAAGTCTGTGACCTTGACTCAAGTGCAAAATGATGATCAAACACAATTTGTAGAACTGTCTTAAATTCATAAGTATTTATCCATTGAATGAACAAAATTAAATCAAGAGTTTAGAAAGTATAATTAATGAAAATTATTTACCAAAACCACAATGAGAATTTTCTATAAGTGTGACTTGGATTTATAAAACCATAAAGGAATAGGGATGAGTATGTTGCAGAATTAATTTATCAAGGGGCTAGGAAAAGTAATAAATTAAAAAGATATTTACTAAAACCTTAATGCAGTTGTTTTTGATTATGAACTTGACCACAAGGAAAACTTGGCAAGCAAGCATGTTGCAGAAATGGAATGTGTTTAACAAATAGTAATTCATTCCAAGAATGATGAGATATGAATCTGCCATGGGATTTTAGGAAATATATGCAGATGGTGAACATTAACCTTAAACATTTGAAAACAATGATGCTAAAGCTGCCACCACTACAAAAGTGACTACTTTGTCTCACTCCCATTAAAATAAATGTGGACTGTATAAATGTAAGTATCTTTATAAGAGATATCTGCACAAAATTAATAGGAGTGTATAAATATAAGTATTTTTGTAACAGATATCCACACAAAATTATTACTGTGTGATGAGAAAATTAATGAACTATGGTGGCTCAATTTCCAGACAAAATTCCTGTTCATTTTCTTGTGTAAAATTTGCATCTTCTTTATCACTTTTTAAATTGGAAATACTCATCTTGATGTACATTAGAGGATGCCTGAATGTCTGAAAAAATCTTTTGAAAGCAGCCAGCAATCAAATATTTTAAACAATTACACATGCTACAGACAGTAAAATAATGCATTAATTTTATTTAAAATAAAAAAGAACATTAATAACTCTCTGACAACAACATCCTTAATTCTACTTACTTTGATACCATTTTTTTGAATTCTTCTTCATAGCTGGTACCACCTGCCTTTTGGATAGCTCTTGCAACTGCATGTCTTTTGATGCTAAAGTCAGTGTCAACTTCACAAGCAATAGCATCTACATCCTTCACTTCAACTATGGAACAGACATAGACTTTGACAAATGTCTTCTCACCAAGCTGGCATGTAAATATCTTGCTACTTTTACTGATGTGCTGTGAAGCAGCAGGGTTTCCACTTGGGATACTTGTTGGAGGTACAGTCTCTGCAATATGTCCAGAAGATCCTGCAAAATCAAATTCCATTCCAGGTAACACCTGATGCATATGAATAGAGTTCCCAAGAAAACTCCTCAGAAAAATAAATGTATCTATTCAACGTGATAATAGGGAAATATCACTCTCAATTATCATCAAGAATTTGCAAAATATGGCTCAATTTCTAACAGTCTGTGTGGTACAAAGTAACATGCACTTGACAAAGATCTTCTAAGTCAAAGAAAATACATTCATTTCAGGTCATACTATGTTATTGCATCAAGTTATATTTAAATTTATGATGCTAAATTGAATTAAAAATGTAGCAATGAATAACAACAAATCACATTTTACCAGAATTTGGAAAATTAAATTTTATTATGTAATGAATACTTAACATGTGGTCAGAAACTGGCAGGGCACATTAATTTTAACATTTTTTAAAATTTTAACATCAAATCAACCCATAATAATTCTGATATTAAATAACACTACACAGAATACTGAATCTTGATATTTTAAGAATCTTTCATGACACTTTAAGTTTTACAATAATTGCATCAAATTATGAACTGTTTGATTTAGGTAGTAATGTATCTGAGTCACATTATGAGCTGTTTTGATTTAGTAATAATGTATCTGAGTCAAATTATGAAAGTCAAATTTTGAGCTGTTTGATTTAGTTATAATGTATCTGAGACAAATTATAAGCTGTTTGATTTAGTAGTAATGTATCTGAGTCACGTTATGAACTGTTTGATTTAGTAGTAATGACCCTTAGTCAAATTATGCACAGTTTGATTTAGTAGTAAAATATCATTATGCTTTTACCTTACACCCAAGTGTAAACAGCACTGACTCAGATCGGTTGTTATTTTATGTGCCTAAAGATCTTGGTCAATGTCATCAAAGTCTCTGGTGGATAGAAAAGCATAGCTCCCAGTCTGAAAGCATCTGATGTGACTGCAGATGATGGTTTATTCTATCTGCTATTGGGTGTTCATTATACATGGCCATCTTGCTTCAACAGAGTCTAGGTAAATCGGTGTGATTTGAGATTTATATAAATTGTGATGCATAGATTTTATATTAATCTTTATTTGAAAATGGGTTTTTTAGTACTTGTATTGTGGTTATGCATTGTTTAATTATAACAGAGTTCCTGTTATATTCTTACTAAAATATATCTACAAACCTAACAGTGGAATTAAATTTTTCTTGGTTTGATGAAGTATCTAACATGTCACTTAAGTGCATACACTATTATGTATATTTATATTGTGTATATTTTCTTTTGGTGCATGACTGTAAAATGCATATGAGCTATAAATATATGTCCATATATTCATACCAGAAATAGAGCTTTTGGCATTCTTCACATCCAAATTGTTATCATTCTGCTTCGATCTCACATATGCATCTCTGATCTCTTTTAAAATATCTTTAGAGATGTCCACAAAGTGAATTTCCCTCACTTGAGTTTGATGATTCTTGGCATCATAATCAATAACACCTCTAATGTACATATCTGCACACATTTTCTTGGGTACTCCAAAAATGCCTAAAACATAAAATAGAAAAAATGGAATAAACTAGAATTTAAAATCTTGCAGTTTGTCTTGGGCATTTTTAGTCAGTTTTACAGTACCTTCTACCCATTCAGCTCATGTAACCAGCCATCAATTGTAGCTACTCTTTAGAAAACAGAACACAATTATAAAACTATAATGCACATATTGATAAATTAAATGTCTTTGATCATATGCCAATGTTTAAAGTTCCTCTTTACAACAATTTTTAAATTACAATAACAACATGGCCACAAACTATATAGTGATTTATACAAAGAGATGTGCCTGACCCTGCTCTGCCTTCACTACTTTTCTTTTAGGCCTCTGCCCCTCCTTCTGTTCTTCAAGCTCCCTGTCTCCAGATTGATAAAACACATTTTTAAAAATGTGTTCTTTTTCTATGTATCATCTGTTGGTATTTTTTAATGTATGATAAAATTCTGAATGTGCTTTTGTCTATTCTACAGCCCAAAAATTAAATTATAATTTCCATACTGTTTATAATTTCCATACTGTTTATTCCCTTTGTTACCAAAAGTGCATCTTCCGGAAACAAAGGTGTCCTTCTCTCATAAGTACTCTACATCTGTAAGAAATTATAAGCTGGTGTGTGTGTGTGTGTGTGTGTGTGTGTGTGTGTGTGTGTGTGTGTGTGTGTGATTTGAATTTTAAAACAGCTTTAAAAATATTTCAGTTATATTGCTCTTATATCTTGGCAGTTTTATAGTGATGTATGATTTCTTTCCCATTATAATGCATTGTATACACACAGCACAGTTTTTTGAGTGACTTCTGTGTATTTTCATTTGTTTCTGCATCTGTGTATTTCATAGAAGAATCAAACAACTTTGTGCCTAAATACATTGTTTCTCTTGCACAACTTATTGTTACATAATGATGATAAAGATTTTGAAATCACAATGCATTCAGGTGTAAGATATGTACACAAACATATTTATGGTTGTTATTGGATCAAGTTATGTGTACACAACAGTAAGTTGTTACTGATGAACTGGGGAACATGTATACTTGACAATATTTGGTGTATACCTGGCAAGGAAAATAGACACAATGTATGAGAACAACCAAAGTAAAGGGATGTATATATTTTATTAGTTAATGACTAATTATCTGTGTTATGAACCAATACAAGACATCATTCATATTTTATTACACATATTCCAAAGTGTGTTTGGAAGTATTACTAAATGACTATGCTTAACTAAGATAAATTAATAAGTCCAACTGAAAAGAAAAATAAATTAATTTAAGGGAGGTTTTCATTTAACATACAGACAAGTTTTGACAATATCTGAATCTTACCATAGGTTTTGTAGGTTTTACCCAGTCAAAAGTATAAATTTATATTCCAACAGAAAAATTATATTTTTCCAAACGGAACATTTTTCTAATTTGCCAAAACTCAATGGTTCGGTCTTGTCATGTGACCCTATTTGAAACGTGTACATTTACATTTTCTTTCAATGAAGTCACATCGCCTGTCTTGAATTTTAGACAAATAATCAAGGAACTTCCAAGGCATTTGTTTTCTTACGACTAATTAAAGTATGTATGCGATGACAATGCAATATAGGTCAACAAGAATTGCCTATCCTTTTGACCTTGCAGCAGAATTTTTATCAAGGTGTATCGAACTCAAAAACTCAGCATAGTGTGATTGGATTTAGTTTCAATAATCTTAACGAACTGCCTCTTAATCATCCTACATGTAAATTATATGTGGAGGCTTTCTGTGAACTTGACTATAATATTTATTTAATCAATGATCTCTTGTGAATAAGGCCACAAAATCTATTCTAATCAAAGCCTCTAGTGGATTTCTCCATAATAATGATTCTAATCAAATGCCTCTAGTGGCCACAAGATTGATTCTAATAAAAGGTCTGTAGTGGACTAGGCCACAAGATCTATTCTAATCAAATGTCTCTTGTGGACTAGGCAACAAGATCTATCCTAATCACAAATCCAGCAAAAGATACTTTTGTTGATCTATGTGCTGCAGATACATTTTGTGTAGCTAAACAAATATATGAAATGATTTTTATTTAGAAGTGAGTCTGAGTTTTAATCAATTTACATATAGATCTGATGACTTTGATTTACCTGAACTAATGGCAGGTAGGGCAATTGTTGAAAATTTCCTCTTGTTGGCCTCCTCAAGTATATTTATAATAGTCATGCACAAGTCCTTTGCACAGTCATCCTTTACTTTGTAATCTGTCCACATGGGCCCCACTGCATGTATGACCCCGTGATAAGGCATGTTACCAGCTGATGATGTAAAGTTCTTTGTCACAGCTATTTTCCCATTACTTTCAATATAATCCCGGCATTCTTTCTCAAGCTTACTCTTGTCACCACCTGCAGCTTTGTAAATGTGGTAGGCCACACCACCACCATGACTCAGATGCTCATTGGCAGCATTGACAATAGCACTGACTCTTGGCAGACTGACAATAGATGCCTCATACACAAAGACTTTAGTTTTACCATAAACTGTAAGAAAAAGAAGTTTATCATCATCTGTTTTTTCATCCTCAGAACAAGACTTAGGTGAGGACTGGTCTGATACAGAATCTGGCCCTTCTAATGGAGGGGTTATCTTTGGACCTCCAGATGAACCTTTTGACTGGCTTGCAGCACTTGGTTTTAAACTTTTAGCCAGATCAGTTGATGTTTCTGATTTCTCTGGGATATCACCCCCAATTGTTGAGTCAGAGCTATGTGTATCTTTGCCATCTTTTACTGGTGTCTCTGTTTCTTTACCATTTTTACTACCTTTACTTTTGGAATCATCACTTCCAGCTGTTAATTCATAGCTATGTGTAATTTTGTCACCTTTTCCTTTTATCTCTGCTTGCATGGCATCATTACTACTTTTACGTTTGGAATCATCACTTCCTGCTATTGATCCCATGTGAGATGTACTTTTGTCATCTTTTACTTTTATCTCTTTTCTCGTGCCATCTTTACTACCTTTACTTTTGGAATCATCATTTTGACTTGAATTCTTGCTGTCAGATTTCTGTGACTTGTCTGACCCAGCTTGACTTGATGTTACTAGTGTTTTCACATTCTCCACTGTCTCTTTCACATTATCATAAACCTCACACTTGCAGGTTATATATAACAGTTTAGCTTTTTTGTCAGGCTTTATATCTACCAAAAACTCTTTGAGATTTTCTACCACCTTTGCATAATTCTTATCTAATAATAATTCTGAGGCAAAATTGCCCCAAAACACCCACTGAACATGACCACCTGAAATATCCAGCAATGGATTGTTTTTCATGGCCCTAATCCTATCCTCAATGCTATTCCCCATTTTCTTCTTCTTTCTTTCTAACCATGATGTCAATAAGTCACATACCAAATCCAATAGCTGTAACCCATTTGCTTTTATCTTGAATTCATTTTTTGATTGGTTAGCTTCAACTTCAAGTTTGTATGTATCCTTCACCAACTTTACTGCTTCATCAAAAAGTGCATGTTTAATCAATTCTTTACAAAATGATTCTGAAAGAGTTGTATTAACTGACATCTGAAATGAAAAATTAAATTAATGAAGAAAAACAAATCTTAAATTATTGTGTATTAAAACTAAAATACAGCTATCAAGGCACTTTACAAGCATTCGTTCTTGATCAAAATTATTTGCATAATATATAACTAATTACCAGGTCAAATCATTGAACTTCAAAACAATTGTTGCACAGCAGTATTAGAAATTATTCTACCAAAGGTTTTGCAATATTACAGATTTTTTTAAGGTTGGGAAGTTTTTAATTTATTGGGGCAGAAGACAAAATTCCTAAAGAACCTGACATCTTTATGCTGGGCTCTGAAAAGAAATGAAAGAGTATAAGTTATACTGTGTCCCATATATTACTGTAGGAAATTAGATCAAGAGGCCTAAGTAGGCTTGAGATTGCTTACCTGGAATAATGACATAACAGTTAGGTTTGAATGTATTCCACTTACACACTTACATCTGTAAGTATAGCAGTAAACTCAATCACCAGCTGTGATAACTTTCAACAATCTGCCCTGATGATGCTATTAACCAAACTTGTCAAATTTCTTGCTAAAACAAGCTTGCACACCAAGTTTAATCAAAAGGTGTTTAGAAATGCATCCCACAATATGAAAACAATATCAGATGCAAGATCACCTCATCAATATACATACAACTCATCATACTGGTTAATCCAGCTTGTCAAATCTGAAAATGCCAATTATAAATGAAACTTCCTCAGATGTTACAAAGTCAGTCAGATGCCATTAGTATGTGTTGATATTGCACATCATTGAATTCATCTTAGATCTGAATCATATAAGCCCACATTACAAACTGGATCAAAAACAGTTCATAAATGAAACTTCATGAGTGATAACAAGCTTGGCCAATCAGATACAAGACTCATCTCATAAATATTCATGACTATCACTCATTATCAAACAGGACCTTGATGATATAAGACTACATCTTTAATCCCAATAAAACTACTTCATGAATAAAAGTTTAGATTTGTACCACACTTAAGATGAGTCCAAATGCAAACTGCACAGACCCAGACCTGCCATCACATAATTCACCAACAGATCTGGGTCTGTGCAGTTCTTTAGGAGTAATCAATATAGATCCAGTTCTACAGGGACATTATGCTATGGAAGATCAGAATGTTTGTTGATTTCAGTTTATCTCGACTTATAAGCAAGTACATACGGTAGCAAGCTTAATCATTCAAGTGCAAGACCGTCTCACTAATAAGCATAGATTTCATTCATAATTCAACTTGTCAGATTCAATATGACTTCAATAATATGTTCAGATCTCACTAATAAAAAAACTCACCCAAAATCTTGAAAATATAAACCTACTTACTGATTCTAAGTCTAATCCGACATTAGAGTTGTAAGAGCAGTAGATAACTCATGGTGAATCAAACACTAGATGACCTAATTAATATGTAAATGAACTTGTTCCTGACCTAACTTATCAAAAATCATTATGAATTTACAGTTTCCAATCAGATGCCAAATTACCTTATCAGTATATGAATATCACTCACATTCCAAAAATTGTCATAGATCTTGATGACATAAACATTTATTACAACTCTAATCAAAATCAAATCATTATGGCTTTTGGAAATGTTAACAAAGCTTAAACTCAACTAAACAGATGCAAGAACACCTGATTAATATTCATGGATGTCTTTCATATTCCATTCACTTATGAGCTTGATGATTATAATAAGGGTAAATTCTAGCTGCTCAAAATCAGATCAGAACCAAGGCCTTTAAAGAGTTAAAAATTCAACCATTGCAAGATCACAACTCAATTTTATGTATATTTGTAGCTGACATTTCAAATATTTTGATGATTTTAATGACATAGACATCTATTTAAAGTTTAACAGCAATATAATATGAGCTATGACCTACAGAATGGTAAACAACTCAGCCAATTAGGTACAAAACCATGTCACTCATCTACTTGGATGTCAATCATAATTAAATCATTTTAGATCTTATCATATTAGCTGTGTCTGAATAAAATTTAAAAGTGATAAGAAGCACAGCCAATCTTATATGAGATAGCCTCATTAATATGTCTATATTGCTTATATCTAATCTTTTTTCACCTACTGATGACATCAATTTACATGTAAAGATCCAGTCTGAATAAAATCAAAGCAGGAATATAATCACCAGATTGCCAATAATGGATGTCATTCATATTCTGACTCATCTAAATTATTGATATAAACTTAATTTCCAAGTTTGGTTAAAAATGGATCAGAAATAAATCCTCCAGAAAGAAAACAATATCAGCCATCTGGATGCAAAATCACCTATATTAACAGATGTTTGTTGATTATATTTAAAATCATCTACAATATAGATGATATCAGTTTTTTTCCAAATCTGATTAAAAGTGGATTAAAATTAAGGAAGCCAAATAGATAATATGAAGTTTCTTACAGAAACATGATGGATAACATAAGCCTAATTGTCTGATGAGCTAATGAAATTCTGAAAATTTTGGCTGAAATAAAGTGAATGCATTGTGATACTGCCTGAGTCTAACAATACAACAATACACCTTAAAACTGACTGCATTTATATTAGCCCTGATTCATTGTAGTTAAAACACTTGTATGTGATAATATTTTCAGGATAGAACATTACGGGTGGGTATATATATATATATATATATATATATATATATATATATATATATATATATATATATATATATATATATATATATATATATATATATATATATATATATATATAGTTTCATCATATAAATTTAGCAAGCTTAAGAATTTTGTGCTCACTATGCTTACTTAAATCTTGTGATTTACTGTACCTTGATCTTTTGAAAATTTCCTCAGATCAACTGGAGATCTTCAAAACTTCATCTTTGTCTTCATCTAACAACAACTATAATGAATTAATAATATTTCAACTTTGGACTAGAATAGAACAGAACTAAATAGAATAAAACACACTATAAAAGAATAAACTTTGGTAAGCGCAAAATTAAACTCATGTTAGATTTTTCAATCAACCATTAGCATCAGAATAAAGCAGGAGGCAGAAAATTTTGTATCATACAGTATCATCAAAATTCATTACCTTTTTGTCAAATGAACAAATGGGCTCTGCATCTTAGGACAAATAGAAACATATATACCAAGTCACACCATATCCCGTTGATCGGGAAACTTTATTTATTGATCGCCGACACCATTGTAATCATTTTACCTTTAACTAATTGGTTTCGTATTGCTGGTCGATACAAAACCTTTTACCACTTGTAAATAATGAAGGATTTAATCTCTCTCTCTCTCTCTCTCTCTCTCTCTCTCTCTCTCTCTCTCTCTCTCTCTCTCTCTCTCTCTCTCTCTCTCTCTCTCTCTCTCTCTCTCTCTCTCTCTCTCTCTCTCTCTCTCTCTCTCTCTCTCTCTCTCCAACATCTAAATTATATCACCGAATACCCTTTTCAAAGAAACGAACCTGGGTTATAACAACTAAAAATTATGTGGGGATTATAGAAGGCTTCATTCCGTCCGATCGTCAACTCACTTTATTTGCGTGCATCCGCACCCTCCCCACCCACCCACCCCATTCCAATGAGCCAAATTCTTATTGGGGTGTAAAAACCAGACACAGTCCTAATTATCTTTTGTAAAGAATGTCATCCGTTAGACCATACTAGATTAGGACTGACCGATAATCATAATAAATAACAAGTGAATCTAAAATACCTTAAATGATGAATTCACAGTGAGGTTCTTCTTATAGGTCATCAGGCATTTATTTGACGTGCAGGACTGTAACAAAGAAACGTGCAAGGGCTCAAAGACTTCACTTCTAGATCATTATCAGTGTCTCATTACTCACTGTGTACTTTCACCAAAATACACATAGATAACCAAGCCACAGCGTTTAAATTCTAAAGAATAAACAATTACCTTTAAATTAATACCAAGAATGCCCGAATCTAGTTCTTGTATCACTACCAAAATGAGAGAGAGAGAGAGAGAGAGAGAGAGAGAGAGAGAGAGAGAGAGAGAGAGAGAGAGAGAGAGAGAGAGAGAGAGAGAGAGAGAATGCTCTAAAAATAGACAACGCATTGAACCCGAACTAATAATTGTGACCCGAGCTCAAATGACCAATCAGATAGTATGAACTACTTAAAGAGTGACGTGTAGGTTGAAATTGTTTGCATTAGCAACATCAACGATGGACGGAATATTGGCATACCTCTATGTTACTTTCATGTACAATTTCTTTGAATATTGTACTTTTGGAAATAACACATGATTTAAGCACGCAGCTACCCAAAAATGGCAGCTCCTACATGCTAAAGGTCAGCCTGAATTAATCTAATTACACTTGCTGTAGCTGCTATTAAAATATGAAAAGGGAATTTTGCCACACTAGACAATACTAACTACTGAAAGTGCAACGATTCAATTACAAAATGCACAAAAACACTTATTGGTTCATTGTATACAATTCACCTTTGAAGGTGATTTGAAGGTGAAAAAGTGAAAAAAAAACAAGCGAGGATAGACATTTTTTTGACAGCTGCACATCTGAAATAAGGCCAAGTTGTATAATATGTAACGCAAATTACACCTAAATGAAGGGAATTATGCGTTCTTTAAACGATACGTAAGATATACAATGTCTTTTTGAATAAACAAGATAACCAGTGAGAAAAACCTGGAAAATTATTTTTCTGCAAAAATCTAACTGTAGAGCGCCACCATAAGCATTCGTATCTTTCCAGTTAATTCTAAATTAACGGAGGAGAACCGATAGGCATAAATTCGAGGTATGATCCATAGGATAAACAACTGGAAAATATCTTCAATTATTTATTTTATTGCAAGTTTCAGGAATAATATTACAAGTAAATGTGCAGGTATTTTATTAATGTTGAAATGATGTTGAGTGTTATTTTCAACACCTTTCATATTATGAAAATCGGTTGGTTTTTTTTTCTTCGGGAGTGTGGGGTTTTTTCCTCCTCATCATTGACAGGGAAGTGTCGAATTAAGTTTAAAAAGATATATTACGAAAAAGCTGTTAAAATAAATCATTTCAAACTGAACTTGTTAAATGATTTAAATAATTTTCGTCTTTTCAAAATTGTAAATTATTTAGCTCGTTTCAGAAATAAAATCAGCACCTATTTGGGGTTCCGTTTATGACAAATTGTATGATTTATTTTAGTGGAAAGAGTGTAGATTACAAGAAGAACGTATATATTTTGGCATTTCATTTTACTCTAGCTTATACAGTGCACATGCTCTTGCGCAGGAAAAAAAAATTCCAGACACGACTTGAAACATAATTGCACAATTCAATAACTAGAAACATTTAAAACTCTAGTTTGCAAATCATAATTCAAGGAGCAAATGTTCTTCCAAATTAATAAACACTTGACAAGGACATGTTGACAACTTTTCTACCGACAAATGTCTCAATTCTACCATGGATATTCTCTGCCGGCAAGAGAACAGTATTCCATTGGTGAATATTCATATGAAGCGGTGACAACTGGATGTAGAATTTTACTACAACTACTGTTCAGTCATTCTTGTCCTGGAATGGGTTGGTATCAGCAATGTGAATGGTCTTTCTGCATTACGATAGGTCATGAGCCGCTTATCTGCACCGACTCAGTACAGTCGTGTTTGGAGAGATTGTTAGTTTTTTTTCGACTCTCCTACATTTTCGATTAGACTAGGTGAAGCGGTTTTACTTGCATTCTAGATTTCGTTTGCCGTTCGGAGAATTATATGTATGTTAAATTGGCTATATTCCGATATGTGAAACCAATACTGGACTTTTTTGTGATAGCCTCCTATTTCTTGTTACTGTCGATTCGGTTACCGATGGAAAGAAGACTGCAATAAATGTTAATATTTATAGTGAAATAACGTGGATTCTTGAAGGAAAATTCCCAAGGCTACAGTCAATCATTTATGAAACAACTGCGCAAGAAACTCGTGGGCTTATTTAGTCCAATCAGATTGACAGTGTGTGTGTGTGTGTGTGTGTGTGTGTGTGTGTGTGTGTGTGTGTGTGTGTGTGTGTGTGATATGGATTTTTAACGTAGCTTTAACAATTTTGCAGTCATATCGCTGCGATGTCTGCAGTGTGGCAGGTTATAGTGATGTCTAAAACCTGAGCATCATTACAAATCTTTGAACCTGCAACCTCCCGCATCCAAGGCGAACTCTAACCTAGTGCTGTCCAACCTTTTCAACACCATGGGCCACTGAAAAATTTTCTTGAAGCCGAGGGCCGCAGCAGAAAATTTAAAAGCAACTTAATATACTAACTTACCGGTACTGGTTATTTGTCATTATCATTCGATAGATGGCGTTAGCTGCAATGCGCTATATTTGTGGTTGATCCCAGCTCACGTGATTACCTGGTTAAGAAGATATGCTATGAAAGTAGGCCATTTACTTTTTTCACCTAAATGCACACAAAATTGCTCGAGCTCTGGCGGGCCAATTAAAACCAGCCCGCGGTCCACAGGTTGGACAGCACTGCTCTAACCACTAGGCCACCTGAGCGGTCGACAGAAAATGATATGGTAATGTGTTAACATAGCAAAATTCACAACTCGCAAAAACTAATTAAAGTGTACACTAAGTATGTGTTGATAATATGAGCAATTGTATTTTAATTAAACGACATGTAAAGAAAATTAAATACGTGTGTAGAAAAGGTGATTGGAGGGAATTTAAACAGACAATTTATCAGATAAACAAAGAGTATAAGAAAAATTGTGGTTAGATTTTTTTTAATGATGAGCCTGAACTTAAAAGCTTCAAAAGAATCTCGATACTGGGCTAAGGTGAAGTTTCTCTGCGGCTAAATATGGCCGCGATTTCACTTAACACATCTGATTGTCCCTATCACTTATACTCTTTTCAATAACATCTTTAAAATGTTTACTTTTAGAACTACGCGTTTGTCACTGAACTCTAAACAAAGATTAAAACAGTCGTAATATTATGAATTCTTCACAAAATAGTCTTGTTGTATTTCGGAAAAAAATAGGATTTTCTTAGACATGAAGAATTTCTCAACTTGAATTTTTAAAAATAAAATAATTCCAGGTGTCCGATTCTAAAATTAAAAGTTATTTTTCAACCCTTAAATTATATACTTATATATATATATATATATATATATATATATATATATATATATATATATATATATATATATATATATATATATATATATCAGAATTGTGAGAAATATCATAAGCAAGATGATACAAAATCTCGACTGTGGAATTTTTGTTAGGAATTGTGTGAAAATGAGACAATATCACCAGTTTTCTTGTGTTAATTAACTGATGAAACAAGCTTTGTCTCTAAACATGTATGGAGATACACCATGTGTTTGTGTGTTTGTGTTGTGCAATATGTCATATCTAGAATTATTTTTTATTAGAACTCAACAAATTTAATTGTTTATTGACTTAAAAACTACTTTTTACATACCATTTGTTAGTGGGCAGTACAATTTCAATTGCAGACAAATCAAAGTAAAGTCACAGACCAATACAATTTTATTTTGTATTTTGAAAAGTATTGAATACGATTAAATCTCTCTCTCTCTCTCTCTCACACACACACACACACACACACACACACACACACACACACACACACACACACACACACACATACACACACACTGATATTTTACGTCAGAATTATGACATGACTAGACATTTCCCATAAATCACGATTAATCCAAGCAGGACCAAAGTGAGCGTAAATGTGTAAAACTGTCACACGTAAAGTTTCATGAAAGAAAATTTGATTGGGGCTGGGACTGGAGAACGGGGGGTAAACAAGTGCAATCATCGCAAGAGTTTTTGTTTTTCTTCAAGTTATTTGGTCAGTCCTTAATTAAAATGGATGTTTATTGGAGTACTTACAACAGTTGCTTAATACACTAGTCAATACACATTTCTCAGTCGTCCAGCTACCGACATATTCTTATGCTATGAAAAATATGTGTGATCAGTAGATCAGACTGGTATCTTTAAAACGGACGAAATGTCTTTTCGAAGAAATAAAAAAGTTTGTTTTCCTCAACTACCATCAATGATCACTAGGAAATAGATTAGTCACACATATCGATTCAAACATCAGTCCACGATGTTTAGGGCTGTAAAATAATAAATCATTTCAGGTCATGTAAGCCTCGAGGAACAGTGAGAAATACACTACTCCGTTTAAATTAAGGTTAGGTTATTGCTATTTCAAATACAGCTCAATGACATATTCATAATAATAGCAAATAATATTGCATGATGGCATGAGAATGTTTTGCATTGGCAAGGGCAAATGCAGGATTATATTTAGTATCGAGGAGTTGACGCAGATATATAGGCGAAGGTTCTGTGGGACGGAGCCCATGGTGGGCCTGGGTGGCCGCACTTTAAGAGTTTTGAGTGCATAACTTTAACCATCGAAATGTAAAGAAAGTTTTCTCTAATCTACATTTTAGCTGTTTCATGTCCAATTTATTTTATTTTAGGAAAATGAAGGGTGGCATCTCATACGACCTCCTCCACCACGGATCCGCCCCAATTGCGCAAAGGACTTATTTTTATGCTATGTGTTATTTAATTTCTTTATTTAACATAATACATATAATACCTGTTAGGAATTTGTAGCAAGCAGAATTTATCTTTTCTACCTTTTGTGCTATAATAAAATTAAGTTAAACCCACAGCTTGCTCGTATATATATATATATATATATATATATATATATATATATATATATATATATATATATATATATATATATATATAAACAGTCTTCGTGCATTCTCTTGCGTGTTGTACTTTAAGTCTAATCGACGCAGAATCCACAGATTCTCGATGATTAGTTTTGTTTTTGTTGGTTCATCGGCACAATCAGATCGCGCCACGGAAATGGAAACTAAGTGCTTTTCCCAACCTGTGTCCCATTCATTGCGAATCTGATGCTCCACCAAACTACTGCGACTTCTGCTTAATTAAAAGAGTACCAAACCCGCTACCGAATGGGTGTGTGTTCGAATGTTACCCCTGGATCAGCCCGAGTTGACTACGGGGCCGATACAAGGGTATTTGGCGCCCTTAGGGCATCGCTAATTATAAACTGTTAATTAGTATTAATACACGTTCGGCTTCATAATTTAATAATTTCATTATTTAGACTATATATTTAATGATAATAAACAAATATCATGACCGTGTATCTCATATTTGGCGCCCTAGGCGGCAGTAGTTCGCCTATAGTTTAACAGGCCCTGACTATCATAGTATGCCCTTGGTTTGCCATTGGGCAAGGCACATTACCATAATAGCCTCAAAACTAAATAAGCTACACGTGCCGCTCTTCCGTAAATTACCTAACCGGAGCAATTTGCTCTGCTCAGTCTGGTGGAAAATGATACAGAGTAAATCACGGGAAATTACGAAAACAGACAACCTTATCAAGAACGTTTCTCAGCTGTTCAACGATAGGTTAAACATAAGAGTTCGCTATTATAAACTTCATGGATCCTCACTTACAAAAATATCCGGCTCCAAAACTGGCTTGACAAAAAAGCAACATTACTCACACAGTGATTTGTGCATTATGTTCAATGACAAACCCTTTCAACCGTTAAATTCCAAATGTCAGAATCTCCGCCCTCCATGTTACCCCCCCCCCAGTTAATACAAAACTGGCAAATATAAAACATGCAAAATGAATCATGCTGCACTAAAAGGAATTTTCATCCATTATATATATATATATATATATATATATATATATATATATATATATATGCTTACCTTGAGCAGATATATCCATACCCTTACCAGGAAGTATATTGTGAGAACCAAGAAAATTCCTACAGTACATTGCTTATAGCGTCAAGATTGTATCCGATGACTTCCGTAATGATATGCTCTGCCATATCACATAATTAAAGTGAGCATGTCCAACATTTGCAAAAAATATGTATCAAGCCGAGTTTTATTGTTTTTAAGCATTCTTACCTGCGTAAACAGTAAACCCTGATTTAGTGGAATGATCGGACCGTCGTAACGGCGGAGCAAACATATACCATGGGGAAATTCTCGGAGCAAGTGATAAGTAAATATGTGACGGATACGATATTTACCTACGACAATGGATACCGCATTTGGTTTATCTTTTACAAATGACGTCACCGACAAGCTCACCTTTCGATGTGTTGAACTTGACCTTAATTAACAGAATTTTAGTGTTTTCATTTACAGTTTAGGTGCAAGTATTTATTGATAATTGGTTTCATAATTAAATTTAAAAAACAAAAATAATAATGTTTATATTCTATTTTTCGATGACCAGGCTGGTATAGCAGTCGATCAATCGATCAATCGATCCAGAACTGTGATATCTTACAGGCTAAGTCCCCCTTTCTATCCACATGGATGCTACCAGTATATACGGTTTCAAGCAGTTGTTGTTGGGGTAGTTTTTATTTTTACTTGAGTGGCACATTAATGTATTTGGCAAAGGGTATTAAGGATTATTTATAATAAGATCAGGTAAGTATTACAGGAGAAACATAATTTCCTAAGAAAAACATGCTTTCTCAAGCACATACATTATCTTTCTTACAACGTTAGTAGAATAGTAAACAATGAATAAATGATGAGCATCCTACGTATACCTGTATCACCCAGAAGAAGTATGTCTACTCTGCTAACGGGTAAAATTCTAGTTTAGCACAACATGATACCTTAGTTATACACATGCTCAATGATCCCGATAGGGTTCTTTACTTGATTACGGTCTAACGCTCCAAGATTTTTTTCTTCCTGGCGACTAATGGGCCCCGAGTGGCCTAGTGGTCTAAAGCGCTGACCGTTACGGATCACTGCCATCTCACCTCTGCGTAAGTTCGATTCGGCTAATGTGGGTAAGTGAGAAAGCCTGCCAGTAGCTTCTCGTGGGTCGGTGGTTCTTCCCTGGGTTTTCCAGGGTTCTTCCTCCACCATTATTGCTAGCCGCCATGTATAGCCTATATTGTGCTGAAAAATGGCGTTAAACCCTACAACAACAAAAATCCTGGCGACTCCAGCGAAAGTTGCAAATACTGCCTGGTCACGAGGTTGTGCTGCTATAAACGGGAGAGGTTATTGTCTCTGCTGCTACATTTGCCTTCTAGGCCATGTCCCGTACATAAAACTGGAGAAAATGGTCTGTATATGCCAGGCAAATAACAATGGAGACATTATGTTCGAATATGAGGCTCATAGAAATCGCATGGATTTCGTGAGCCGAGATTTTGATGAGGTGTACCTGTTCCTGAGAGGGGTTATTCTGTGTAAACTTTATAACACCCTTTAACCAGGCGGCTGGTGCTAATGGAGTTGTCTTTCTTTCATGACTTATAGGCAGAAAAAGCCTGGTTCGTTCGTTGCGCTTCAGATGATATTTTAGAACGCGTTAAGAATCATAAAACTTTGTCCCTCTCGGCGCATCGATCGAAGAGAGGAGGAATAGTTATTTGATGATTACTATGTGACGGCAATCTGTTTTTGACAATTACCCTACATTGTGTCAGTCGGGATGGAACTGTGGTTAAGGTTTATGGAGAGGGCATTTAGTAGTTAACTGACTGCAAAGCTGAGAAAAACGCTACCAAAAAGCTTGTCTTTTGTGATAGCTAATCGATTGATGTAGATGACAGTGTCTCGAAATTTATTATCAATCAATTAAACCGTGCCGACGCCAAGCGGAAATTGTATTTTGGGAATAACGTTTCAAAATTGTTCATCGGGTCAGAAAAGTCATTGTTGTGCCAATATAGTATATGATGTTGGAACGTGTCCCAGATCATGGATCTATATCTATTGATAGTGATGTGGCCTAACTTCTTGGCTTCAATGAGAAAGAGTAAGAAGTTGGTCAGGAGGAATGACGACAAAGAGTGGTGTGATGTAAGTGATGTGACACCAGTGGTTAAAATCCCTCCTTTCCCTTTGTAAGCATTAGGAGTGGAGAGCCTTTTGACTGTTGGGATCCACTTCTCTACTGAAGTTCCCAAATTGCTTTTGGCAAAAGGCATCCCTGACAAGAGTCATGTGTGAAGGAGTTACTCTGGAAATGGAACAGTAGCAATCTCAGTAGGGGGGATCGCCGTGCCTTTTTCTGGATACATCTGTCCACAGGGACATGGGGTCCTTGATTTATTATTTGTCCCATCGTGTTCCTCACTTTCAAAACTACTTTTGGTATCACGACTGATAGAGGAATTGCGTAGGCCCACATGTCCTCCCAGTTGACTAACGCCCCACGCTTCTGGATCCGAACAAATGGAGACAGAGGTGGGCACTTTGGAAGGATGGAGAGATCACTCTGTGTGAAGTATCTGCCCACTCACTGACAATGAGTTGGCAAGAACACTGAGCTCGTAATCTGGTATTGGGCACATCACTGAAGGTAATCCTATACCATGACCGTCTGGTGACTTTACCCCTTCCTGTTCAAGAAGGTAAGTGGCGACTACCGAATTGTTCATTAGTGTTAGGACTGTTATTCTACCAAAGTGTTTGAGGCATTTAGGATGGCTTGATTACCAGGAGGCTGATGTTAATAGCCATCTCTCTACACGTCCACTTGCCAATGATCATCGTGTGCTCCCAACCAGACAGTCTGGCATCTGTAAAAATTGTGATTTTCGGTTGTGGGTTTCAAGAGAGATTCCTGCTGTGAGTCACTTCATTTTTTTTCTTACTACAGTCAAGAGAATTCACAATCTGGGAGGCATAATTCTTCAAAATGAGACTTATCCCATATAAAGTACTTGTAAGTCTATGAGGTATTGTACAAAAGAATTATTCATATAAAATTGCATTAAAATGTGTTGATTGAGCATTGTCAGTTACAAGGAATATCAGATCTAAAGATAGTTAATTGTCAATGACCACAGCTCTTTCTAAAATAGAGATGAGATGAAACATAAAAGTTACATCAAGGGCAAAGAAAAACAAATGTACAAACTAAACTGTGTTTGAATATGTTGAATGGTTCTTGAGCTAATACTGATGGAAAAGAGGCAATAACTCTACCAAAATAGGATCTGAAATGGCATCAACTCCAATTATGTGTAAGAGTTGCAGAGACATTCTGGTTACAGGGAACATTTATTGTGAATAGATTAATGAATTGTCAAAGATCACAACTTTAAAAAATATAGACTTAATGAAACAAAGAGATACACCTAGTGCTCTGAGACATTTTATGTATCAAAGTTCTTCACAAAATGTTTTATGGTTCCTGAGCTATGCTTTCTACAAGGATCTGCTAAAGTGGAGAAGTGACTAGTGATGGGTAAATAGGAATAACTCCGTCAAAATTGGAAATAAAATAATTTTGAAAAACGCACATCTACACTTAACAAGAAATTCATATAAATAATGATATCGAATTATATATATGGAATGCTTGGCTATGTTGGTTACAAGTGTGAATGGATTGACAGATGGACTAACAGAAGGACAAAAAAACAATTAATATAGGACTTATCTTCATCTAGGGCCTTATAATGGTATGTACTTTTCTTTCAAATGGTTGGATAAAAATGAACCAATCAGAACAGGAAGTGATCTTTACCAATTTAATCATTGTTAATCAACAGATCAAATGAAAACAAATTTATTTAAACAAATCTTACACCTTCAACGCTTATAAAATCAGCTGAAAATTTAACTTATAGGAAATAAATCAACATTTTGAAGTGATAAATCAAAACCAAAGTGTAAATCTCACATGTAAACAAAGTAACTGAATTGGTCACAAGGGCATGATCTACAATAACAAACAATCTATTTGAGTAACAGATAACACAGTTTGAATAATACAGTTTAAAAAAAAATTTAAATGTGAACATTTCATATTAACTAACAAGTTTATAGTGCAAATATGCAGCTATTCATTTCATAAAATTCCTTTATGCTCATTCAGATAAAGTTTTTAGTATCAAAAGTTATATATCTTTTTCAAAACAGCAGTGCTCTGAGAATTTTTTCAGACAAAGGTCCAGGTGACTTGAAATAAAAATCACGTGCCCTGACATAAATCCACAAGCTTGACAAGTTTAGGTCTTTTAATAACTGTTATTTAGATACTCCCAACTCCTTTCTGAAAACTGAATGCTAGGTCTTTTATACTTGTGTTCAAGTAAACAACACTGAATCCTTGTTTACATTTTTCTCCAGTAAGGCTCATAACTAATAACCTGTGTGTTCAGGTGTGGATTTCTGAATGATTTGTGGCACACGACTCTGCCTTTGCAATATCTAACCATATGCCTTCCAATTTGCCTTCACGACAGTGTACACTCCATTTATCCCATCATGATCCATAAGGATTGATTATTCAGGTCAATGTACAGTGGGTATATTCCTTCATGATCCATAAAGGATGATTATTCAGGTCAATGTACAGTGGGTGTATTTCTTTATGATCCATAAAGGATGATTATTCAGGTCAATGTACAGTTGGTGTATTCCATCATAATTCATAAGAGATGAGTATTCAGGATCCTTGGGATAGTTTTGTTTTCTAACCAGTGTAAAAATATACATGTTTCTCAAAGATGAGAATCACAATGAAGTTGGATAGGCAATGGCTATTATTAAATCAATCAATAAAACAGTAGCTTCAAGTTTCATGTGACAGTACTGTCGATTTGATATAAATCCTGAAAACACTCACTCTCTTATTAACAGAATCCATCGCCACTAAATCTCCAAACTAAAATACCATGTAATTATCTCAGTTCCTTTTGAGTGAAAAACATTACACTGGAGGCTTTTATAAATCACTTACACTGGTGGTTTTTAAAAATTATTAATTAATCACTCACTAATCATCAAAAACATTACACTGAGGGCTTTTATAAATCACTAATTATCAAAAACATTACACTGGAGGCTTTTAAAAATTATTAACTAATCACTCACTAATCATCAAAAACATTACACTGAGGGCTTTTATAAATCACTAATTAACAAAAACATTACACTGGAGGCATTTAAAAATTATTAATTAATCATTAATCATCAAAGACATTACACTGAAGGCTTTTATAAATTACTAATTAACAAAAACATTACACTAGAGGCTTTTTAAAAAAATCATTAATTAATCACTAATCATCAAATACCTTTCAAAGGAGGCTTTTATAAATCACTAATTATCAAAAACATTACACTGAAGGCTTTAAAAATATTTAATTAATCACTAATCATCATAAACATTACAAAGGAAGATTTTTAAAAAAATCTCTATTGATCAAAAAGCTTTTATAAATCACAAATCATCAAAAACATTACATGAGGCTCTTGTAAATCACTAACCATCAAAAACATTACACTGGAGGCTTTTGTAAATCAATAATCATCCAGCTTACCTCAATTTTCAAACAACAACATAATTATTATTTTGATATATTTAGCCAATGATGCAAGTCAGCTTATTGATATTCATTCAGAAAAAGTATTATAAAGGAGGTACAGATGTCAGGCTGTTGGATATTTCTTTAGCTCAGTATAGTATAATCACTTGTTTGAAAGTATAATAACAAAAATATTTTACAGTAATATATTGGTAATTAATTACATCATTCAATTCTCTTACATTAATAGAATTGTTACAATTATATAACTGAAAAACCTATCAGCACATGTTCTACATTTAACATTAATTATTATGCAAAACACAAAATATTCTGACTAAAGTGATCTTGCCAATGAAATCTTGGTAAATTATTTTGATGAAAGTCATTTGGCAATTTTATTCTCTTTGCTTTTAACTTTTACTCATTGTAAATGTATTTTTCTAACTTTTAATTAGCATTATTTAGCCATCTTTGTGCTGAGCTACCAACCAACCTGTAGTCAAAATGTCTTTGGTAACATCAAATAATTGACACAATTAAATCACTTAAGTGACAAGAAAGATGAACATATACATGAGGAATCTGGAAACTACATAATGTCTTTAGTAACATAAAATATATTCATGACAGAACATAATCACTGAATTGATTTGGAGAGATGGAAAGATATATATAGAAACTGTGGAAACTATAACTCATATGTAATGATCACCTGCCTTCTGTGACCAGTAGTCAGGTGTTTCTTAACCAACAGTGGTTTCTCACTGCCTTTTCCCATGGGTGGCTGCTATTGACAGGTTTGACTATTTGGATACTGTAGCCACTTTGTCTTATCATTTAGTAACTTTTGCCACAAAAAATAATGCTTTTTGTCAGAAGTAAAATTCTGATGCATGAGCTATTAAGCAGCTGAAAACTGGACTATCATTTTACCCTTTGCACTCCACAGAAAATGGATTCACATGTTTTGTGTGGATAAGATGAGTGTGCAAAAGAAAAAGTAAAAGTAGGGTTCAATCTAGTTGATGAACAAGAAATATGTACACAAGTTGACAATTACAAATGGTAGTGACTGTCATATAATGACATCAAAATAATTTGCACTGCCTTCTTATTTATAAAATAAATGTACAAATTACAAATATATTATAATATTCAATACAAGCCTCACATATAAACCACAAAATATCTGAAAAGAGTTTCAATTGGCTTCCACCAGTCAATTTTAATGAAGTTAACTTTGATAGAAATATAATATCATCTGTGGACATATTTAACAAATGTGTGGCAATAATTGCTTGTTGATTAGACCTGTAATATATTTTTAAAAAATTGCCTCTTGATTGGACCCCTAAGATATATAAAAAACTAAAAAATGGTTCTGAATATTTAAAGGTTATATTTAGACAATGGTGAAATAGTAACTGTATGAAACTGAGGGCACAACTCATACAAGTCGCTCATGGGAGCAAACTCTGCACATGTGGTCATTCATTCAGCAACACTTCTGGGAACAGCAAGCTTTATCCATCGTCTCGCCCCTTTTCAGTCTATCAGCGATATAATCAAATGGATCAACTTCCTGCATTGAAACAAATTTAATATCATATTAAATACAAATTTATGATCTGCTTGCAATGCAATGATGCCTGTGCAAATAACCTATAAAAATATGATTTGTTTCCATTTCCCTAAAAGGTAACATTATAATAAGTTTATATGCATAAGTAAAATTGTAACCAAGTCCTTCATAAATATTTCGATTAAAATAAAAAGTTTCACTGTATGATAAAAAGATGCTTGATTCTCAGGTCTCAGACCTTTAGCATTTTTGAAAAAGTTACTATATGTTAATTTATTAAATTTTAGTTTATGCACAACTTAATGATCTTGAGTTATTGTAGGTATACATTGCCAGTATTTCAATGGGGTTTGTCTGAGGATCACAGAGAGGAACTGCCACTGGAGGTTTGGTAAGATAATATAAATTCAAATTATAAGGCTAAGTCAGTGGGTAACACTTGGATAGGGGTGATGTACAGGTACCTTCAAACTGAGAGGCAGACCATGGAATTATGTAAGAGACTGTTATTACCCTCTTGCTGTTTCATGGGCTTGAGGAAAGGGGGCACATGAGCAGAACTATTCCCATTACTTGGCAATGGCAGCAGAATTCAAAGAGCCAACCAAATTAGATAATTTTATGTTATATTGCAAAATCATATGGAGTACCATGTGATCAGTCACTTCTCTGGTTTTTCAAATATACATACAATGAATGTATAGTTTCAACACTCTGGCTTTTCAAAGACACATACAATGGATTTTGAGTCACTGCATCAAATTTTTCTTATGGATTTATGCTGGCCTGCCACCACCCCAGTCTCCACCAATTAATGAATACAACATGGATTGTGCCCTTATGATGTTCATCCGCATGGGGCTTACCATGGGAAAGGATTATGTTTCCCCAATCGGATACTCATAAGCTATACTAATAACACAAAGGCATTTTTCTCTAATCAGAACATAAAGGTCATGCCCATTAAATACATTCCTTTTACAAATAATAGGAAAATTATAAGAATATTTACTTCATACTGGGATCAACCTAGATCTATTCCATGAATCTGTGATCAAGCCAGAATACACTCTTAAGCAGGAATCAGCCTAGCATAGACTTGGTTAGGATGGGATCAGCCCAGAATACATTAGCATGCTGGGGTCAGCCAAGCATGTAATCTACTTAAGTGGGGATCAGCCCAGAATACACTTGAATACTGGGATCAGCCTAGCACAGATTTTACTTGAGCTGGGATCAGCCTAGCACTGATTCTACTTGATCTGGGATCAGCCCAGAATACACTGTAATGCTGGGATCATCCTAGTCAGTCTTTTACATTGAGCTGGGATTCTGCCTAGCACCAATTCTATTCGGGCTGGGATCAGCCCCGAATACACAGTAAAGCTGAGATCAGCCTAGCACCAATTGGAAATCAGTATTTTACAGTAATCTTGGATCAGCCTAGCACCAATTTTACTTGAGCTGGGATCAGCCCAGAATACACAGTAAGGCTAGGATCAGCCTAGCACTGATTGGGAATCATTCTTTCACATTCAGATTCTAGCCCATGAGTAACCCCAAATATTTTAAAATATTTAAATTAAGTGATGTTATTTTAGTTATGATTTTGATGTTGTAGAATATTAGCAATAATGAATTGTGGCATGTTTGAGAGAAAGGGAGAGAGATGTATGCATATACTCATGTATCCTATATTTTCACAATGCATGTATTAAATCATTTCTTGTACAATGCAGTATCATTTAGTTGTGCATAAAGGTTTTTAAAAACATGAACATATTCCCTCATACTGTGAAATTGTTCAATATTTTTAAGTAATGTAGATTATATATAAGTTCTAGAGTGAAATGCTGGTAATCAGTATTCAACATGCTAAAGACTACAAAATTACAGGAGAATTTTCATACAACAAATGTCACCAAAATTTTTTGTAGTTGTTGTTTTGGGATTATTGTCATATTTCAGCTCATGATAGGCTATACATGTACACCAAGTATAAATCCTGCAGGAAAACCTGAGAAAACCAAAGGAAGAACCACTGACCCATTAGAAACACAAGAGTTAACATGTAACAGAGCAAGATGACAGAACAGTCTGTGCATGTTGATATCTCTGCCAAGCTCCAGGTCAATTCATCCAAAGCTGTGTTGGACGTGATGGACAAAGAGAAATGTAATATAATATGTATCATGCACATATAACTCTAAAATGGGACATATATTTGGAACAATACATCTAACTATGACAACAGATTTTTTTGTTGTCTTTGCTTTAACAGAACGTTTAGCACATTACTGGCTATATCACAAAAAGAAAATAGGAATTAAGTGCCTTTCCTAAAGGCATACTGAGGCAGCTGACCCAAAGTGGCCTGGGCAGGTACTGATCCCATGACCCTTTCCTTACAAGTCCAACACTCTAACAAGCTACCATGGCATAATGACAATGATACCACCAAAATTTCCATACAAGCCATGGAACGATGTGGGATTCATTAGCCACACAAGTTTCTGGGACATAGACAATACCATACTGTGTACAACATCTTATTTTTTGTATCCAAATAACTGAAAGAATGGACACCTTTTTCAGGTTGCCCAGACTTTTTATTATCACTTCATCACTCCAAAGGGTGGTTGTCCAAAGGGTGGTTGGCTATCGAAGGCCAGATTGGGTCATAATGTGACATTACTCAACACCACGTAATTCGACTTTGTGGATTATATACTATTCCTAATTGTAGTATATTAAAAAATAAGAAGAGTGTAATTAATGATTACATAGCTCACCTCTACAATACTTTCATTAGTTTAACATTGTAAACATTTTTTTATCATGAAAAATAAGGTCTACCTATAGTCATCATGACAATAAAATGTTGGCTCCTTGTCTAAAAATGTTTGCAATTTTAACTCTTTACATTTTGACTTGTAGTCCTTTAAAATATATAATTTTATTTTTAATCAGCAAAGTATAATCATTATTGTGCTGATGTACTGTTAAACCACATAATAACCTCCCTACTGTACCACCTACATACATAAAAGCATACATACTGTGATGGGATATAAAAAACATTAAAGGAAAGAAACAAGTCTCTTGAAGGGATTAACACTCTACTGGCCAAAGTAAGACCATATCTTCCTTTTAACCACTTTATGTTGAACCATATCTAATATTCTTCAGTGATAACCAGATCTTCCAATTAGCTACTATGGTGAAGGTTGTGGATGTCAGATTGGCATCGGGGCCCCGAGTGGCCGAGTGGTCTAAAGTGCTGTCCGTTACGGATCACTGCCATAACACCTCTGTCTTCATGGGTTCGAGTCTAGGATTCGGTGAATGTGGATATGTGAGAAAGCTTTCCAGTAGCTTCTCGTGGGTCGGTGGTTCTTTCCGGTGATTTGCCGGTTTGTTCCTCCACCATTAATACTGGCCGCCATGAATAGCCTATCGTGTGCTGAAAAATGGCGTTAAGCACAACAACAACAACAGATTGGCATCATTATCTTTTGGGTAAAAAAAGACACCATTAAAAGTCACTGTGGTGAATACCTCATGTCAATAAGATCATTCATTCATGTGGAGTAATGACAGCAAGATTTTTTAAGATAGTAGTTGTGAGAGCCATACTGAATGTATGACAGGCATTATTTTCATTAGGACCAACTAGGTACCCTAAAAAGTCTATCATTTGGTGAAAACCCCATGCTGATATAGGACATCCATTTTGGAGAAGTAGAGGCAACATTTCATTAAAGGATTTTATAGCTGGTCATGTTGATAGCCACATGTGTGATCAGCATCATATAAAATTAGGACCAATGACAAATTAAAAAAATCTTTTGGTAAAAACACCATGTCAATATGACTTTCTGTTTTGCGAGAGTAACAATCCAAAGATTATTTGTGTTCATATTGGTCATCACTTTTGATCCCGTAACACTCCTCCTGAAACCATGTGGAAAACTACAGAGCCTAAATTGTTACATCAAATGCACATGATAACCGTAATGGCAAGCAATTTAAAAAGTTGTTTGAGCTTATACACAACAGTTAAGGAAAATATGTTAAACTGTGTTGACGGCAAATTTTTTTGTGCCATATACATTAACAACTTGCCTACCTAATGAATACAAAATAAGAAGATAAACATAAATTTGTTCTCTTTTTTTTGTAAATATTCAGATGGACAAATTTTTGTCAGAACAGAGCCTAAAGCTATTTTTTTTTACAAGTGTCTGGAGGTTTTGGTACAAAACATAAAAGTTTTGGTAATCTTCAAAATGAAATTCTCATCCTAGTGGAAATCTCTAAGTGCCAATTCAGGAATTATAAATTAATGACAAAGTCTGAAGATCAATACTCCACAATGAACTGCATCTGTGAAACAAATCTTCGTATTTCACCAAGTATTTATTTTGTTTTGTTGACTGCTATCTTTGATGATTCTTTGAGGACATTTGTGAATGAGAAGGTTAATTTGATAGTTTAATTATATTACATAAACAATAATATTAATAAGTGTTTGATTGATCAATTGAAATGAGCTGACCTGACACATGACCTGAACTAGTAGCTCTTATGTAAAGAGGATTTGCATGATATTTAACATTTATTTACTTCCACACTCTTTATTTGACATAACCACAAAAAAAAAATAATTTATGTGATAATACCAAGCACTTCTGCTTTTAATTTAGTGCAGAAAGACAAAAAATACTTATGCAAGTTAGATATCAAAACATGGTCAGCACTTAATTAGGTTCTCACTGAAAAACTCATGACCATAGCTGTTAAAGTTGACTGACATAGTTCAAGTTTGAGCATAAGGGTCACATTGATTAATGATGATTACAATTAAACTGAAGTAAAAGATGGAGAAAAACACAAATTTCAATTAAAAAAAAACTTAATTGGTATCTATTGATGAAAGTGCTGCATCCAGTAGATGTTAGTAATATATTCATTGATCAAAATTTTGTTGAATATTGTTATTTAAAGTGTACTAATAATGTTGTTTGGAAAGAAATATTAACAAGATACATGACTTCTTATTAAAAGATGAGAAATTCATATTGTTGATTTAAATTTGTTAGGTAGAATCTGCTATTTCAATGATAAAGCAAGTGATATATTAAGGTTTAAGTTATCAATTTTGATTGTGATTTTGTTCATGTTCAACAAATATCGGTCAATTTGGGGGTATTTTCTATTAGAAAAGGGGGGATCCATACCTGACCCTGCAGTAGAAGCAGGTTCATCGAGTTATCAGTGCAAAACAAACCTGACCCTGTATTACAAGTAGGTTTGCGAGTTATCAGTGCAAAAGTTATGTATATACTTTTCTCTTTGTGGTCTCCATAAAGGGCAGAAAATAATAACTTGAAAAGTCGAGACCACAATAATGCCTTGAAATGAACAGTATTTGTGTATTTTCGGGTACAATAAATTCAAATACAAGTTGAAAATCAAACTCCATATATGACCTTTAACCCAAATTGTTCCAATTCAATATGCTTTTAAATGTACTGAAAGAGAGGGGGTAGAAAGGATGTAAACCTACTGTGGGCCATTATCAAATCATGCCAGGCCATAGAAGTCAGAACATATTTTAAAATTTGTGAGTGACTAGTCAGCTTAGGAAGAACTTATACTGCTAGCTATCATAATTACCATATCTTTGTCTGCACAGCAATTATTCCTGGTGTCCTTTTTATGCTTGCTGACTGGCTGAAATTCAAACTCATCAGCAAACCTTGAGGCTGACAAAATGGTGGACAGTTCTTCATCCACACCAACTATGTCACCGGTCTGTAAATAAAACACAAAATCAATAAATATTTTAGAACCACTCATATGCCTCTGCTAAATCATCTTTTTTTAAACTTTTCTTTTCATTTATTATTTAAAAATTAGAATCCTGATTTTCTTAACATATTTGCAGAGATACTAAATAGAAGGATATCTGTATCTTACCAAAATATCATAAAAACACTTAACAACCTTGAGGACACCAAGATGGCCATAAATGTGAGTCTTCCTCAAACATTTTCTGCTCATCCCATTCCTTTCTTACTTCTTTCTCCTGCCTCATTTCAAAAAGAAATTCTATTTGGTCAGTTTCTTGCTATAGTAGTAACTGTACATATAGGTATTCAACTCTGTATACCAGTCTATCAAGTCCCCACTTCTTTTAACAAAGAATCTTCATATTCAAAATTTAGCTTTAAGACTGAAATCTTTGGTGGCTATTGCAAAATGCATTTGTTACAATGTAGTTTTGCTGAAAATTTATAATCTGTAATATTTAGAATTACTATTATCTCTTTGGCTGCACCTTGTGCGTGTGTATCACTACAGAAAATCAGCAATTCTGTTTCAGTATGGTTCATGCTTAAGGATGCAGAATATGTGTGATGCATTCTCTTGCATATTCTGGTGGCAGCAACTTTTCTTACCAAGATGTCCCATTATGGTGTTCACACCAAGAAAGTCTTTGACTTCTTACATGAAGTAGGTTCATAAAATAAGTTTATTTTGTAAATTAAGTATTTTACTCAGTTTTGCTTTAATCTTTGTTTTGTATGCATTTCTGGGGGTGCTATAACTGACTTCATATAATACAGTCAGGACTGTGTTGATGTGTAATTAAATCCTACACATATATTACATTCTTTCTTTTCATATTATTTGCTACATATGTGAATAAAAATACACAAAAGATGAAGTTCTGCACATAGCAAAAGATATGATAGTAAAATAATGGCACCTGACATTTCATGCTGGTGAGTAAATAGAAGACATTGTATGTGGTACATTTTCCTCTTACTTTTTATTTATATTTGAGATATTTTTCAAGATCAACCAATATCTGCACAGAGGATTGGTTATAAATTCAGTAATCAATTAATAAGAGCTCAGATTTTGTACCAAACACCTTGGCCTTACTGGAAACACTTTCACAAAGTATTAAATTGTGAGACCATTTATTAAAGTTTCTGCAAAGAAATGGATTAATCTAAAATCTTTAGAAATTCATGCAATGTCATCAATTTACTTACCTGTACAAAATGTGGTGAACAATGTGAAGGTGAGACTAAAAGGGAACTCCAAATGAGAATAAAAGAACACTTAAGGGATATCTGTAATCATAAAGATTCCCAAGAATCTAAGCATTGTAATTTATCTGACCACAACATAGATTGTGTTAAATACCAGATAATAGAAATTATTAAATCTGATCCAGAGCTCTCCAGTAGCACTATTTTTAGGAAAGATAGACAACTTAATTGGCTATACCAATTACATACTCTACAGCCAGTAGGGATTAACAATTTGGTCTAAATGAAAGTAAAGGCATTTTTAACTTAGTACTTTCCCTCCCATGCAAACTAGGATGTTTTGGTGCCTTAGTCATTATGCTGGAATATTCCACTCTTCTGAGGAAATCACTCCCCTCACGATTCTGCTCTAGCTTCAGATTGCAACACAAATTATGACAGTGTCAATTGTTCTGCTATGCAACCGCTACACAGGAAAATGAATTACCAAAGAGTATACTGCAATGCCAAATTTAAACATCACCAGTCTTTGCTGTGACATGTCAAGATCATACACATTGGTAAAAGAATATCATGCAGTGCTTGCCAAAAAATCTTAAAAATAAAAGAAGATCGATCTCATCATACACTGAAGTGCTCTTGGTCTAAGATTTCCACAAAAATCACAAAGAAAACATCCAAAAAAATTGGAATAATTGATGAACATTGCTCACAGATATTAACTGGAGTTAATGCCCTTGGATTGTTTAATGTGATTTTGCAAGAACAGTTTATTACTGAGGACCTTTGGAGCCGTTCACTGGATTGGACTATACCAACAAATGAACAAACCCAATTATTACATACAAGATTAATGAGTCAAATTAATCTAGAAAATAATTCTTCAGATTGGGTGCTTTACTGGGGATATCCTGACACCAACAATTGCCCGGAGTACACAGCAACATATTAATATAGTACATGAAAGTAAGCTTCTTGGAACTATGTTATCCCTACTGACAACCTCACCAGTACACAAAGATTTAAAATTAATAATAAATCTGACACTCCTGAGAACATCACTTCATCCAGTGATCTATACAAAAGCATGGCAATTTTGTTCTGCTTTAATGAAATTAACTTTGTTGCACTATAATAAGAACTAAGTTTCTGTAAATCAAAATAAAATTTAACAAGAGTTTACTAGTCATTTCTGTTTTTTATACCTCTCTTTAAATCACATTCCTCTTTGTATCCAAAACCTGTCTATGAGACAATGATTTATTTTGGCAACCAGATGCTATTACTGTAAGTCACAACAATGCTAGTCACATGACCTTACAAGCAGCTATACCAGATGTGCTGGCATCACTGGTGACACTGGCAACAAAGGGCTATTTAAACTTCACAATGATAACAAAGTGATCAGTTGAACAAACAAATCAAGCTGTATGAGTTACAATAGTAATGAAAATGGTCAGGGACAGAGTGTGATTAAGATACTCAAGCAGACTGGATGGTTTGTTTTCAGATCTAAACAGTCATCATCTTGCCTAGGTATATTAAAATTGTCTAATATCTGATCCAAACATCCAATACATTACAATTTTAAGAATAATTTCTACAAGTCAATATGTCTATTTCTGAACAAAACTATCATAGGTCTGTGAAACCTTGTTCTGTATTTGTAAAACACAGCAGAGAAAAGTGAGTCTCATAAAATTGTAGGTTTTTGGTAATTTTAATTATGCAATACTTGCCCATAGCAATTGTTTAGCTTTCTTTATCATATCAAAAAACCCACCTTCTGTTTGATGTGAAGAATTGTCAGTATGAAATGCCTCTCTTGTAATTTGCTTGGTCCTTGGAAAGGTTATGTGTAGAATGAGCACATAGATAACTATTACAACAGGATATCAGAGATGGGTGTGAGGAGGGCATTCAACAATAGCTATGGATAAGTATTGTATGATCAATATTAGTTTTATCCCCCAAAACAACCACTATTTTAATAACAGCAATAGCTTACCCATAGCTATTCTTTAGCTGAATTTGTCAGAAATGAGGGCTTGCTGATGCTCTGTCAAAGTGATCAAACGTGGTACTTCTCAGAGCCCCATGCTGTGTCAGAAAGATGGGACCCTGAAAAAAAATACCTGCACTTTATTACCTTGATGAGTGGAGGTAAAATGAGAGGGTAGCATGGGACACCAAAATGCTGCCTTCATATCGTCTTCAAATGAGGAATGGTTAAGGTAGGTCCAGGATGTTGTTAAATCTCAAACATCATGGTCTTAAGTTTCATAAAGAAATGAAGTAAGAAACTGGTAGGCTCTTATTATCTGGTTACAACCCACTGTGAGATAGTGGGTGGCAGGTGAAATGTCTGTGGAGCCCTTGAGAGGGAGGAATATATGCATCCTACCATTTCTTTACCTTTGGATGCCTTAAGATAGAAATGAAGTTTCCTCAATGTTGATAAAGGAGGAAACGGAATCATAATTACCATTAAACCAGGGACAGCCTGTTTATATAGATATAGGCATGAATCTTACTTGGTCTTCACACAGAGATAATGTCAAGTTGAAATATAGTCTCGAGAGTGAGGTCTTGAAGGAAGCCTTAATCAATGGTTTATAAGGAATTTTGGTTAATAACCATAAAAACACAAGAAAGATTCCATCTATGCACAAGAAAGCATGAGGCATTTGCAGCACAAAATCGACATGGTGTGAATCTGAACCTATTGCCATGCCTTGAGGGAGTTTAAGTGTCTTAAAAAAAATGGCATCTCTATAGCCTCTGACAGGGAATACTGAGTACTTTTTGTTCCTAAAGAGAAACAAAGGAAATCAGCAACAAAAGTTGATGAGGATTTATAATTCCTACTGCATTAATTACAGAAGATCTTCAATCTGCCACCATGGACCTTGGACATCAAATCACTCCTGGCCTAAATTCAAATTGTTCTGGCAGAAATATGGGTACTGTTTTGTGTATGAGGGATCCCTGGTATTGCAATGGAAAAATCCTCCTGTGATGAAGAAAACAGGGTAAAGCAATCAGCAGGTCTAGAAGATCACTCAACCATGAATGCTATGGTCACAGTGGGGCTATGTGAAAGATCTGAACATGAAGTTCTTTTGTTTGCTGAACTTGAGCAGTCTGAAGGTGGGAATGCATATGAAACAGCCAATTCCACTTGAGACTGATGGCATCCACTGTCCATGCTCCTTGTTCCAGGGCAGGATAAATGTAGGAGGGAAGTCTACTATTGAGCTTGCTTACAAACAGGTCCACTAGCTATCTTACCCAAAGTTGTAAAGGAATCTGTAATGGAGCAGTGACGAAAACATTTTGTGAGTAACGCTCTATCATTTCTGTACAGACTGCCAAAATCTTCATGCCTGCAATGTGGCAAATCACAAGTGCTATGTTCTCTGAGGTGGCAGGAGATTCCATACTGCCATAAAGAAAAGGGCATGTGTACCTCATTGTATCAGAGTTAAGCTATGATGGATATGTTGTTGGAGGAGACCAGGACTAATTGACCTCTTAATCCGTCAATGCACCCTTGCAATGCTAGGTATACCGCTTCCATTTCTACGTTGTTTATGTGGAGGGATGATTCAGACTGAATCCAAAGCCCCATTAGAAGAATGTCCTCCAGTTCAAAATCAGCTGGAAATGGATGCATTGATGAATAGATAAGGGTGTGAGTCATATACATGCATGGGGATCTCAATCTGTCCCCATTCATCCACCATTGCAATGGTGATAAAATACTGGTCATAAAAGGATTATAGCTGATAGAAAGTCTCTGTTAGGTTCCACTTTGCATGGAAGAGGAGCTGCAGAGGATGCATACCAAGGTATCTTATCAGAACCAATTTGGTAGGAGTTTTCAAGCTTGTCAAGCATATATCATTGTGGCACATGTCTGAACAATACAACAAACTTAAAAAAAGATGTGCTATCTGCACTCATTCTGCATATAACCTTACCAGGGACCAAGCAAAACTGCATATGTGGATTGTATTATTCTGACCGTTCTTCACTCCACAGGAGTAAGAATTCACAAAAAAACAGATGGTGGGTTTTTGGGCACTAAAAAGAAATCTAAACAACATCTATGGGTAAGCTATTGACTGCTTTTAAATTAAAAACTAATAAAAATATCACCAACTGTCATAAGGTCATGAGAATCTTACCAGGTCATCTTAACATGCCTAAAAAATTTCATTTAATTGAACTGGTTTAACATTATAATTTTGCCTAATAATGGCAAAAAGCTTTCACTGACAAAATAGGTCCAAATTCCTAAAATTAAAAAGCAACTAAAGAAAAACAAAAAAGTATAATGGACCAACAAATCTAATCTAGCTAGATATGAATATAGATATGTCAGTAAAATGTATTTTTTCAAACAAAAGTGATTTTTGTTAAAGTCCTGCTAAAATATTTTTTGTCAAAAAGGTCCAACTTAAAAAAAAAATGTGTAAAGAAAAACGATATTTAATTAAAATCTATTCAGGTTATCTACATATGCATGTCAAATTTTATTAGTCTATTCTGAGTATTTTTTGCACAATCTTGTAAGAGATTGACACATAAAAAGTGTATGCAAAATATTTTTACACAAAATCCCATGTCTCTAACAAAAATTTCAATTGCGTGAAATAGCTGACCAAGAACACATTCTGATGGTCAAAGTTAAGTTGATCTGGGAATCCTGTGATTTCTCCTTTGTAGATAACCTGTCTAGCAGGCTGAGTCTCTTGTGGCAGTTTAAACAGGCGATATGTGGCTGATACAAATCTGGCATCACCTATGGAGAAAAAAATGTACTTTTCATTTCATTTTCATAGAATGATGAAAATTAATTGCTGAAGAACAATATTTTCAATAATAACAGGATAAGGGTTATATTTCAAAGTATCAAGCAAGTAACACTGCACTATTTCACTCTGGATAGGATGCCAGCCCATAAAAGGTTAACCTTCAGATTCTGGTATCCATTTAGGTCAAAAAGCTTGCACTAAGGCAGGTAAAGCAGTGTAATGGTGTGGCTTGAACCCATACCTTTAAATCTTGAGCCCAAAAACTAAACAGCTGTCTTCCTAATGAATCAGTCAATCACACACTACCAAAAGCAAACAAAATCAACTATACAGAGCTACATGCCATAGTCTTAGTTTCGCATCTCTTGTTACAACCAATGGTACAATTTGCAGGTTGTCATATCCTTGGTAATGGATCATTTCAATGTAATATAGGAAAAACAACAACAATTTACAAATAAACATGCTTGAAATGCAATAAATAATATCAATATACAAAACACCATACATGTTTTTTTTTTCACTAGAAAGAACAAGTTTGATGTTACCAAAGGATATGTCAAGGCCACTAGGCAGAGACATATTCATAAGCTGTATCAAACAAACTGTTTCCCTCCAACTCAGAACACAAATGTGGTTTATAATATATGATATACCTCTCTTTTATGCTTTCTAAATATTGTTAGATTTACTGCATGAATGATATTGAAAACCCTGAATCATGGAAGTTCAATTTCCTGTCAAACATGTATACATCATAAAAGACCCATGTAGTTTGAATTTGGGTGTGTTATACCAAAATATGAACTGAACACCTGTATCAATTTCCAGATCAATCATGTATACTTAAATGGGTCAGTAACAAATACATATTCTGTACTGTATGTTGTATATCATAATGTCTATCATCGAAAGTTAGCTGCTGTTTCCAAACTCAATTCACTCATGAGGTGAAACTGCCTAAAATTATTTGGTGTTTTCACATGTTGCATGACTTACTTCAATATAAATATTAAAAAACATTTTCAAACTTCTTCCTAATAATTACATCAGCTAATGTTTTGTATCAAAGATCAATGAAATTTAAACTGAGCGATGATGATACATAACCACTTCTAACTATTGCAGATGGTTTAATTTAAAAATGAATGACTTTTGCCTTCCATTCTCATCTTCATTCCTACCAAATACTGCAAAGAATACTTTAAATTAATGAAATAGGAAACATGGACAGATGGAATGACAGAGGGATGGATGTTAAAATAATGAATGCTCAGCATTTTTTCTAGCATATAAATAAAATGATTTTTTTAAATGACAACATTGTCATTAATAAAATTTCAGGAAAATTGAAACAATTGAAAAGTATGTGTTAATGTTATGTCCTTTTGTTTTCTTTATTTTAAAATTCTCTTATCCAATATTATTTTTTCTTTAACTGGTTTTACAATGCAAATTTTCAGTTACAAATGCAAGTTTTCTCTCATTGTCAATACATATGCAATATATGTTACCTTCCTTTAAGCACATGTAGATGTTCTCATGATAAGAAATGTGTTTATGCATTTTTAATGTAGATTTAACAATTTTTCAGTCATGTCGCTATGATGCCTGCAGTGTGGCAGTTTATAGTGATGTCTAGCATTAGGGCATCAAGCCACAGACATGAAGGATCATATGCCACCCAGTCACATTAACCTGACACCAGGTCGAACAGTCCTAACATTAATCTCTGAGTGCCAAGTGAAGCAGCTGCTAGTACCATTTGAGGTGGTCAATCTGACCACTCCAAAGCGGTGTTTATAAAAAATGTCAAATCTAAAACAGATCTATTCAAAACTCATCACAATCTTTCAATTAAGAGATTATTCTATTTCCAATTTTTTTATGTTTTTGTTGCTTTGTTTAAATAATTATTCTATTTTCAAAAGCATACTGAATTATTCTTCTCAATATGTTAAGGAAAGTCAATTTTCCCATGATCTGAATCATATAGTTTGGTTGTGATCACATAGGATGGTTAAGGTCACTGAGTAGAGAATTAATAATGAGCTTTCATTTTAGTTTATTTCGGTTAATTATTGCATTTGAAGAAAAAAATTGATAAGATGAAATTAATTATGCTGTGGATAAGCATACAGGAATATTGCCATTTTGTGCCATATATACTTAAATAAAAACACTGCGCTACTTAAACCAATGCTCCCTCAATATAAGCCCTTCTGTACAAATTGGTACTTCACCATTAAGTCTATCAATATATCAGGAGTCTTTTATTATAAAGCCCCTCAATATAACATGGTCATTCATTATAAAGCCATTAGTACAATATTGTCCCTTGTTATAATGCCAATTTATACAACATGGTCAATCATGATAAAGCCCTCAGTACATTATCCCTTGTTATAATGCCAATTTGTACAACATGCTCAATCATTATAAAGCACTTCAGTACAACATAGTCCCTTGTTAGAATGTCAATCAATAAAATGTGGTCATTCATTATAAAGAATTTCAGTACACTGTCCCTGATTACAAACTCTTCAGTTCATGGTCACTCATTTTACTGCCAATCTGTACAATATGATATACCATCGTAAGGCCCATCAGGACAATGTGGTCAGTCATAACTTGTTCGTAAATATGTGAATCCCATTAAATTGGCTAAATTGCATTACCTCTCATTTCAATTGATACTGGTTCTTAACTGATAGGAACCAATTGAAATGCAGTTTCACATAATTAAATATAACATTTTGTTGTTTTATGTACAACAGACTCTATCATGATACAACCTTAGTTGTGAAATACCATTTTATTCAATCAATCAATGAAGATTTAACTCACATTGCAATATAATTTTATGAACATCACTATCATGAGAAAGTAGTCATCTGACATCTTTCATAATATGGAACAGACCCAGCTATTCAAAACTGCCTTATTATGTTAAAACAAGGACTCTTACCAAGCACCTGTTTAAAGTCCTCTCTTTCTATGGGAATTTCGGAAGCTCTGACAAGTCTTGGAGGGCTAAAACCAATCTCTTCAGCCAAATGATAAAGTTCTTTCCACCAAAGAGCACCAGATATACATTCTCCTGTAAAGATTACACAGTATTATGCATTGAGTGAATATCATTAAATTCAATTATTGAGTTATCTGACACACTGTCAAACAGAAGATGAACAATTTCCATGTACTCTTCCATGGAAGTGTCATGTAAGTTAAATTTGTCTTGCTTTTGACTCCCATGTATGCTGTCCTGAGTGCTCATTAAGAAACTGCTACAATCTATGTTTGATAATACAAACACAAGAACAGACAAAGCAACCTGAGCAGAAACAAACTGAATTTACTACAATAAACTTACTTCTAAACTGAGGAGATGTGAAAGAATTTTAGTTCAACCACACAGAGACTCAAGAAAAGAGCAAAAGTAAATATGCACAGGATATGGAATATTTTAATAATGGGAGTGTGGTGTAAGTGGTTTGTACTTCTTTCTTACAATGTGACAATTTTGCTGATTTAACGATTCCTCTAAACCTTGTGTTTGAAGACCTAATGAAAAACCCCATGTGATATGTTCACTGATCAACAAAGATCAGAGATTTGATAATTTGACATTATTAGTCATATACTAGTGTCTCTCATAGTGTATGTTTTATTTTAAACATTTTGACTATAATACTTTAAAGCACTCAATTTTGCCTTCAGTGCTCATTAATGTATGCAGTATCTGATAGCTGCCTTTAATCAATATATTAGCTCAGTAAGAATCAATAAAAGAACAATGGAATGATATTGGACATTTATATTTAACACTTTCTTTCAAGTGAAACTGCTGTTGAAAACTTATCAATAAAAAAAATTGCATGCAATTATATTCTATGCACTTTTTTGAGTTTTAAGATTTAATTGCAGTTGCAATTCATTTGAAAGAATAGTCTGCATGAAACTTAGTTAAAAACAAACATTTCTACTTCTAATTAGGATCAGGAAAGTTTCCTGCTAAAATTTAAGTCCTTTTGAGCATACATCATTTTGTCCATGCAATTTAATCCACAGAACATTCAGGTAATATAAGACCAGAATTACTGCTTTAAACACAAGTAGGAACTATTTTCTGTTCATAACACACTAATACCATCCTGTAGTATGATCAACAGTTACTAATTTTTGGACAAAATTACAAAACAATTACTAAATAAAACATCAACTAAGTCTTTTGATACACACACAATTTAGTAATTAAAAATAATCTGAATTAGCTTAGATTTACACAGGTGCATTTGAATCCTAAATAAGTCTGATCTCTCAGATTTGTTCTGTAGTGTGCCATTTTACGGCTCATTATGCCATTAACATACCAGTATAGTGTGGCTCAAGTAAAAGATTGTATACTGATGTGCTTCACGAACCAGCTGACTTTGTGTTGATGGATGTGATGGTTGCATTTAATGCTGAGCACTTGAATAAAAACCCAGGGAAGGGGATTGAACATTGACAGATTTCTGATTTGTTCTTATACCAGCCACAGTATTGAATTTACCATTCAAGCCACAAACCTTTATTATCAGCATAATATTTTTCTCTTGTAATCTTTATTTTGTGTTCTTAAGAGAGTAATTCTAGAAATTAAATACCTACCAATACAGTGCAACCTCACTATAACACAATAGTTGATTAAAGAAAGACACCAGTTTGAAAAACACTTGAACACTGACAACTTATATTTGTGTAACACAATCCATAATGCATTAAGTACTATATTTATGTATTTATGAATTCAAGAATAGATCACATGCTATAAACTTTATGAACAACTCACATCCCATTTGAAACCACAAATGCATATTTATAACAAAAAAATGGTAGTCCTCATTTTGTTCTATATCTGATTGTCACTTCAATTCACTACAATTGTCACCAGCAGCACATAGCTTTAGCTGTTTACATGATACATGTACATGTACTTAAATTGGCCTTGATTTTGGTCAGCTGGAGACAGTATCATCTTGCCAAGGCTGCCCAGGGAATGAGGCAACTGACATGGAAATGAAAACTGTAACAAATTAAAAAGTCTAAGAAACATCTTTGCTATATACCTCATCTTCAGTAAACTAGATGGCAATATATCTATGGTCTGAAAAGATTGGAAACTTATCTGTGTTTTATGCCACCACTGGTAGCAGCTGTAAACAAAATACATCATATATGAAACTGGAATCTAGTGCATCAAGTAACAACAGAGCTGGGACTATGCTGTTTGTGGTAGGGGACATTTTGCATAGAAATAAATACACCAAATATGGTCTGAGTTTTATCTCTTTGTTACATGATCATGGGTAATTAAAATGAAACTATGTCCCAATCTAAATAATGAATAATGTGGATAAACATTTTACATGGTTTCCAATGAAAACTGTATGCAATGCAAAAATGTGCCTTTCATAAATATCAAGTTGATCCAACTGCAGGATACAACGATGCACACTGGGTATGAGATCCCATGAATCCCACAATTTTATGTCCTATGCCTTCCAAATCTTGAGTCTGTGCTTTGTCATCAGGTGAATAAAAAAAAAAATATGCCAGTAAGATTTCTTAAGTGAGTGTCCATCAACATCTGTCTTGATGTTAGCACTGATGAAAGTGGTGAAAGGTGATAAAAACTATAATGGCAATGAACATCCATTATAAAACAATTTATCTGGTAATGAAAAGATTAGGTTTGTGACAGTTGGCCAAGTTGCAATGTAAAGCCTCTGACAGCAACTAGTAAAAGAATATCTTTAAGGTTAAATTTACGCCTATGGCAAGGAAAGCATAATTTATTCTGATGAAGAATTAACAACAAAGATACAAATTGCTGCAAATACACAATTTATCCCTTAAATTGATGATTTATTATTCTGAAAATTAATTAAGAAAGCATGGGAATTTATTATAATAAATGTTCTCAGATAATGAGTAAACAATCAAATTAAATAAGCAAGGTCTAGAATCAAAACTTCCATGGTGCATCTTATTTCAGGAAAAACAGATATTCAAACACTTTAACATTACAGAAAGTTACCTGAGCACATGATATAGTTTCTTGCAAACTGTAAGTGTTCAAGGGAAATATAGCCAGGTGAAGGTGGCAAAAGTGTTAAAGCAAACAAGATTATCCCACTTTATTCCCAATTGTGCACTATGCATTAAAATTTTCTTTATCAATTTAAAATATTGCACATCTCATAAGAATATGGAGGGTGGGTGACACGATGCCCCTGCCCTTGGGATCAAAGGTGCAACATTGGGATAAATGAATCTAATTAGTCAAAATGACCACAACAAAATCTTTCTATTTATGACATCATACTGAAAGAAGTACTAATAAGTCAGCCTATTATACAGACTTTACCTGCCCAGCAATGATTTTTTGGTTGCTAGTTTGGCTAGGTAATTTTAGACCTCTGAGTGAAGTATTAACCAAATAATTACAAGACAGATAAAAATGAAACAAAGCTGTACATGATTATCTAAATAAAACTCATTTTCTGAATATCAGCATACGGACAGATATTTCTCGCTTCTTTATTTATAATCAAAGTAAACCCAAACTACAAACAGAGTAAACCCAGACCTGCTGTAATTTCATAAGCAGGCTGATTAAAATTTATGCCATCTGCTTTAAATAACTGTAGCATAAAAAGTATTGTAATTTTTGCTGCTTTATCATTGCTGTATACCCCAGAGGACTTCATGTTTGCGAGCACTCTCAGACACTTCTCTGTCAGCATATACATCACTGAAATACAGTTCTCCTCCAGCCTGAAATGTGAAATAACAACTGAGTAAATAAATAAATGAGCATTACCAGAGCTGATTACTGATACACTCTATGTAAATATTATCTGTTAAAAAGAATCAAGTTACGTTCATGTTGTTTGTCTTTTATAAATATTTAAAATGCAAAAGAACATGTACAAAGGCATTGTGCTACAATATAATAAATAAAGATCATGACAACAGTTATTCCAACAGCACAACAGATATTTGTCACCATGGTTCCAACAATCAATAACCTTTACCTTTAACATTTCACCTGAAACATAAATAATCATTTCACCTGGACTTTATTACTATATCTGAACAATTCACTGATGTGAATTAGAAACTGAGATCAAACAGAACTTAAAATAAAATCTTGATTAAAGTCAAGAGAAAGCATTTGTTAAGGATGTTATATAAAAGAAAATGAGGCTGCTATGTCCATCTGATTCCAAAATCTTGTAAATTATTAGAAAAAAAATGGATAAAACTACAACAATGTTAAAGAATGAAAGTTACTTATCACTAGCTAAATAAGATAAGTACAAATTCCCTATTCAAACAATAAACTCATTTGAGGGACTGACACTTATCTGCCAATTTTTTTCTCGAAGAATGCAAGATAAGACTGTGTTGTGTATTGAAATCATATCTGACACTCTTGAGAATCTCCAAAATATCAAACATAATTTATTTTTTATTTTACTTTTATTAAAATATGATGCAGTCAATTCACTGCAAGTAATAGCAAAGTTTCTGCTCATTCTTGTGTCAATTTCTGTAATGCAGTTTGGGAAATTAAATTCACTACAATTTTTGAACTCATTTCTCCATAATTTTTTTTATTAAACAAAGCTTTTCATGCCCCTTTCACTTGCCTCTCTGCAAGTCTTGACCATATTTGCAAATAAGTAAAATAAATTAGTAAATAACATTAAAAACAGACTATATGTTACTAACATAATCACATGTATAACAGTTCATATGGTCAACTGAAACAATTTGTCTTGACAAATCAACAATGACCACTGGCTCTTATGCAGGTAGAATTAGCATGCCCTTTAACTACTTTATTCTACTTCCCTCACTTGATTTGATAAAATGAGTGAGTCTACTTTTAAGTGACTGTCACATTGCAACAAACACATCTGTAAGTCACAGAATAAATCACAGAAGTGATAACAAGACTGACATACAGTATGCCAGATTGTCACCATTTGCATTTGGAACCAAATAAACATTATGAACAGTATTTTCGTGAAAACACCATGGTGATATGTCCATCCATTGTGGTGAAGAAGCAATGACAAGATTTTCAAAATGGTCACCATGGAAGCCATACTGGATGTCAAATATGTATCATCTTCATTTAAGAGCAAATAGGCAACAAAAGAAGACATCTCATGAAAAACCCATGCTGATGCAAACATTCATTTAGGTTGAACAACAGTGAACATATTTGTTTCAAGAAGGAGACGGAAATGCAAATATTGGATGTTAAATTATAATCATTTTTATTTAAGACCAGCCAGACATTATAAAAAGTCATCAGATGAAAAACCTATGTCAATATCATTTTCCATTCCAAAAGACTTTCAGCAGCATGACTTGCAAGATGGCTGCCTTGGTTTCCATATTGGATTTCAGACTGGACTAATTTTCATTTAAGACCAACAAGGCATTTAGAAGAATGTATGTAAAACGTTTCATGGCAATTCTCCAAGCAGTTTAGAAGTAGTAGCAATAAACAAAAATTTGTGCTCATGAATGACAGACAATACAAACAGGCCACCCCATAAGCTTTTCTTGTCCATGATTGTACAGCTAAGAAACACACATACCTTTAGCACTTTATAAGCTTCTGATATCACACTCTTCTTATCTGGGGAAAGATTGACAACACAGTTTGAACTGGAAGACAAGTAAACCAATAATAAATGCACATCCTGACATATCAGTAATAAAGAAGACAGTTACCTAAAGATTTTCCTTTATCTACACTCATGTTCTACCTAGCTGGCTTACTTGCCTGGATTAATATTATTAGATGATAAATGGTAACATGGACAGTAATGGTGTGACCTCTGATGATATGTTAAACATGGATACACGTTTTTGGACATGGAACACCAGAACTACAAAATAGTGATAGTTAACAAGATGACACAATACAGGAAATTATTAAATTATTTTGTATCTGCTAATCTTAAATAGCTCAATTAAGCAAGTTTGCTTGTGTGACACTTTCATTGGTATGAATGATCATGAGTTACAAGTAATGTGCACAATTAGAACTAATTGTTTTATTGACCCTGATTAACAATACATTGAAGATCTCCAATGAATTGCTGTGTATGATTGTAACATAGTTTCCATTAGCAGTACCAATGGTTATTTTATAAATAATGTCTTATAGATAACCTGAACTTGCATTATTCCTTGGGATTTTGTTTTTCTTTTAATTTCAGTCTTTATTGAAACTTCAATCTGAGATCACAATGCAATGAATAATAACCTGTTTCTGTGCAGATTTCAACATGAGGTTCTCTCTTCTGACAAAGACTTATGCAATCATACAAACACAAATACTGAGGCACTAACATGACACATGTACACATACATATACACATACACATGCATACAAATAATGCAAATACAAGAAAAGTGAAAATCATTAATTGTTCCACAGTAAAAACAGAAAAAAATGTTAAAAAGCACAAAGGTTTTGTCCTAATTCAAACAGGCTACCAGAATTTCAGAGCTGGTTTAATAGTGACAAGCATGGATTTTAAAATTAAAAATTCTAGGAGAATAGGTAACAGGAGGGAGTTGCATCTCCTTAACCCATAGTTGACCCCATTTCTAGTCTCCAATTGAAACGAGTTTTGTGTAAAGCAGGATAGGATCAGCTCAAGATTTAAATATAGATGGGACTGAGACAAAAGAAAAATTATTCAAACAAATCCAGTAGAAATACAGAAAACTGTATTATTATGAAGCTGCTGAGCAGCCTGGGAAGGTAGCTGCCATGTTGATCAATCAAATTAAACCTAAAGTAAAAATAAAAAAGCCTATGAAGCAAAAGCAACATAATGTTATCTCAGATCTCAATCAAAATGTTTGGATATGTAGTAAACAGCTTCATTAAGGTCATGCTAATGGTGAATACCCTGACCTCTTTAGTTAATATGCACAAAAAATTAAACTGGAAAAAATAGTTCCTTGCAGGCTGAGCAGATAATCTATCATGTCCTGAACGTATGTATAAATATTGTAAATCCTTTCCTTGCATGGCAAGAACAAGTTCGATATCACCCTTGGGACTGACAGAGTTGATTTCAGGTAAGGAACCACTTGAGCATCCTGGTGAGGTTCTGTAGATGTACCTGCAACAGAGGGTCCAAAGACCAGCAATGACTAGACAACAGGATAATTCTTCATGAGCAGGAGCCTGTTCTTGGCATTGAGAGTAGAAAATCTGAAGACAAAAACTTAACCCCTGAGATGGAAATGCATAAGATTCATGTTGACCAACAAAGCCCATACTTTAATCAATTCTGCATGATGTAAGATTACAAAGAAACAGATCCTGTGAAAGAACTCACTAGAAAGTCTCTAGAACATATCCCAAAGGGTGCCCCTGTCAACCAATCAAGGATTCTCTAATGATTCTATCCTACAAAGTGTCAAAGACTTTGGTCAAGACAAATCAAAATTCACAAGATAGGCATAGATTTCATATTACTGGCCTATATTCTCCCTTGAATTAGGACAAAACATATCGGAACCTAGAACAGAAGCCATTATTTGTGATGGGAGCTAACTTTGTATTTTCAAAGAACACAGGATGAGGACCGCTTTTGCATTACCTATGGCCTTCATCACCAGTTGGCATTACCCATGGCCTTCATCACCAGAAGGCATTACCCATAGCCTTCATGTCCAGAAGGCATTATCTGTGGCCTTCATCTTCAGAAGGCACTACCTATGGCCTTCATCACTGGAAGGCATTAACCATGGTCTTCATTTCTAGATGACATTACCCATAGCCCTCATCTCCTGAAGGCATTACCCATGGCCTTCATCACCAGAAGGCATTACCCACTGCCTTCATCTCCAGAAGGCATTACCTATGAATTTCATCATCAGAAGGAATTACCCATGGCCTTTTTCATCACCAGATAGCATAACCCATGGCCTTAATTTACAAAAGGCATTATGCATGGCCTTCATTTCTAAATGACATAAATTCCCATCATCCCCTGAAGGCATTACCCATGGCCTTCATTTCCAGAGTGGCTTTACACATGGCCTTCATCTCCAGAAGGCATTACCCATGGCCTTCATTTCTAGATTACATTACCCATGGCCTCATCACATGATGGCAATATCCATGGCCTTCATTTCCAGAGTGGTTTACACATGGCCTTTATGTCCAGAAGAAGAAACAACACACAACTAACCATTATGCCTCTACAGCAACTCCATCTAGTAACTACCCAATATCATATGTCATTTAATCCTCCAAATTTAATCCTTTACTTTTTATTATTATTATTTTTTGAAAATGCATAAATTACAATAATTATAAATTTAGAATGTGACATTTTTTACTAATTTTAAAATTATGTATTCCATTACTAAAATGTTTGGAATTTTGGGAAACGATTGTAAAAGATAGGCACCATAAGTAGTCATTCTGGCATCCATGCAGATTTTGCTATCAAGTTGTGGTGCTCAGTGCTGCTCATGGGTTGGTAGTTCTTTCCAAAGATTTTCCACGTTCTTCCCCCCACCATCTATACTGACTGCCAAGTATAGCAATTTGCAGAGGTGGTACCTAAAATAGTCCAAAACAATGATCACTGGATCTAAAAGATAAAGTTTAAGTCTAAGCCACTGCTGAGGACAGCTGAAAGGTTTGGGTTTTGTGAACTATCAGCACAAGCCTGGAGTACTCACCGCAAAATTCAGAAGACCCAGGAAGCAAGAAGATTATTCAGAAAAGAAGTGATGCTTCAAGAAGAAGGTAGACACAAGAGAAGTGATCCACAAGTGTTGTTTGGAGGAAGAAAACTCAAATCCAAAGGAGATTTTGGACCAGAAAAACAAAGAGCTGGGTCTGAATGAGATGGGATTTGTCTTTGTCAACAATAACTCCAAGACAAAGCATAGTGAAACAAGGATTGCTACAAAGGTATGCTCACCCTATCTTTTTGGCTGTTAATGTCTCCCTCCTGAATGGCACTGAGGAATAATCTTGGGGTATCCATGCTACACAAGGTGCCCAAAGGTGTTCAATGAGAGGGTCACAATCTTAAAAAGGCCTGGAATAAGATTGTTATGGGATTTGATTATGAAGGAACTTGAATTTTCTTTTGATGATGAAAATATACCTTCCAATGAGAACTGAGTTGTTAGGGCATGGCAATATTTCCCTTATTATGGTTGAAAGTAAAGACTTTCTCAATCCAATATCAGGAAATGATCAACACAGAGAGGTATATGATTTTCTGCAAGAAAGGTGCCATGAAGAGAAGTTGGGACAAACCCAGATGTTCTCTTCCTAAATTATGCCCTGTGCTGCTTGGCTGCCACAAGGTTTGACCCTCTGATAGCATATTTTTCACTCTTCCATCTGGCTATACATTAAGAGGCATGGAATGCATTGAGGTTGTTGAAATTTAGCCATGGTGACCAAAGGGAGCATGGGATCAGCCTCAATAATGTTGAAAACCAGCAGATGCATCTTGGAAAAGGAACCCTTTCTAAAATGAAGATTATGAAACGAAAAATCCTAAAAATTGGTCCATCAAGACAGAAACATGGGACATGGGAGAGAGAGCACCTGGTACATTTTCATGCCTATGATTTTGGTCCCACTCAGATCAAAATTTGCAAATATGGGAACATCTATATCAAAGAAAATTTTAATAAAAGTCTCAGAGTTAAAGTAAATGACAACTCTGGATAAATAAAAGTTATAATGCTATACTTTAAACACAGTACTTATACAAAACTACACAAATGACATACAAAATATCAATCAGAAAAATCTTGCAAATACCTTTATAATTTCAAATAAAAGTTGTGATACAAATAGAACAAACAACGTACATAATGATATCCTGTGAATTTTCTGGGATGCCCGCCTCTGTCAGTTTCTCTATATACCCTTGAACAAACTTCACATTGGCGGTGTTGTAACCGAATTTCTCTGTGTGGTAATCAATGTAATCTCTGGCAATTTTCAACTGAAATAGTGTATAGTTAGTAAATAATGAATTCTATTCAACAAAATTCACAGCAGATATTGACCAAAGGCATGCAATGAACAGCTACTGATCTAAATATTGAACCAGTCTTCTTTCCCATCAGTCACCTATACAAAAAGTATAGTTGTACAACTAGCTCTGTCACAAAGCAAATACTCCAGGAATACCCCAACCACAATAGTATTGTTTGGGCATTTAATGCACAAGGGCACAAGTATATTTTTAAGTGCCAAGGCAACTTGTGTCGAGTGCCCTGCCAGGAACACACCATGGTAACTGACCCAAGCTGATCCAATTTTACGTTTGAACCCATACCATTTCAGTCCCAAGTTCACTACACTAATCATAAAACAACGTAAAACTCTTGTCATAATACAAATGCTTGCCAAGTTTCATGAAAAGCAATTAATGGTTTTTAAAGATATTAACTGGACAAGTGTCTGATGGAAGAACACAATCTCTAAGATAATGGGGATAATTCTTAAAATGTTAAACAGAAACTCCATTTTTCTTTCTTCAAGATAATACAAAAATATACAAAGTTTCAACAAGAACAAACAACAAAGACCTAGATCTGCAGGCATATTATGCTATGGCAGATCAGGATCTTTATTTTTTGCAGTTTGACTCGACTTATAACTGAGCATATATGGTAAACCAGACCTAGTTCATTATGTTCTTATTTAATTAAGTTTCATACTCACATGAACTATCGTTTAAAATCTGGTTTTGTCTAACATGGTAATATTTAGACATACATTTTATTACTATTAAAAGAAAGTGTTTGATCTGATTCAGATGGAAACACTGTAAAATTTACATTCATCTAATTTGGGACATTAAGTTTTGAGAGGACTCTATTTTTATTTATATCTGTATATGAGGAAAACCATATTTTACACTGGGAAAGGTTTAGTAATCACTTAATACACAATTACTGGTCTTTCCCTTGCATATAGTGCCTCCAAAACCCTAATGTACTGTGACTTTGAATTTGAGGTTAGTGGAAATGATTGTATAATTAAGCAAATCTGATATTTTTTAATTTAAAAAAAATATAAATTTACCTGTTCATCTGTCATGTCAATGCCTGTCACAAATCCATTCTGGCCAACCAACTTGCTGAGAGTAAAGCAGTCATATCCAGTTCCACTACCAAGGTCTAAAATATGCATGCCCTCCAGCTTCTCTGGAATCACAAGTCCACACCCATAAAATCTACAATAATAAATCAAACTAATTAACATTTTATCAAGTAATATTTAGTATTTCATTAATATATATTTACAGAGAAAAAAATGGTTTAGTATCAAGCAGTACTTCTACCAATGTTGTAAATTATAATGTATTTAGAATTTTAAGAATCAAAATGGTAAGGTATGTGTTCTCAATGATGACTTGAATATCAAATAGCAAGAATGGTACATTAACTTGAAACCTCTGTGGAACTATGATATTCATTTTAATTCTTAGATTATTCATATATGGAACAAATTACTTTTTAAACATCATATATAATTTTATTCTTGACAATAAAGGAAATTTTCAATAGTCATATACAGTCAAACCTGTCCAAACAGTCATCTCTACTCCACAGTCACCTGTTCACAACAACCATTCTAATTTCCCCCCAGTAAATTTGCTCTTTAAATGTCTGGTATGTAACTGTCACCTGCCTTTCATGGTCATTAGTCAGGTGTTTCCTAACTAAACAATGCTTTCTCCCAAGCAAACTGAATTTCTGCTTCACAAGAAAACATTGCTTAAATAAGGGAGTATCATGTGAATTTTTTTTCTTATCTAGCTTGTACTCTATGCTCCATGTCACACTGACAGTGCAACTCCAAGGTGTCAATACGTCAAATTTAAAAATGAGACAGTTATTATTATTAGGGTAGTGGATCAAAGCAATTCATTTGCTGGTTGGTGGTAAAAACAGTTGTGTTATTGAAGTAGAAGTTGAAGTCATCTTTTGCATCAGTGTGACAGGTATAGTTAGATATCTACATCAATTTGCCTCTGAATTAAAACTGTCTCTGAAGAAAACTTACGTCTCTGAGAAAAGCTATGAGTTACATCTTTTCATTATTGTCAGGGGTCATTCAATGTTTAAAAATGTGTCTGTAAAGGAAAAGAAAGTTTCAGATTATGGGTGACAATTTATAGCCATATACAGCTTCTTTGATTCTTCTGTTTATTACAGATTTATCTGGTAAGCCTACTTGAACTGTCTCTTGATTTCGGAGTTCAGCAACTGCCTAACCCAGAGGTTTTTATTATATGAACAAACTAATAAAATTAGATATATTTAAACTGGTGAAAATCTTTTTTATTAGACCGAATAAAGTGAGCAAAATACAATAATCTTCTGTGGAACTTAAATTTGGGACAGAATAACATTTACCAGCATTTACCGTATACACATAGAAATAATGGCAAAAATAATAATAATAATAATAATAATAATAATAATAATAATAATAATAATAATAATAATAATAATAATAATATTCCATACATTTATTCCAAAACCAATTTTACAATGTGAAACTGCATGCAGCGGTCACATGATCACAATGGCCGGTTTTGCCTTTTCCCAATAATGACCACTAGTGATGGGTTAGACTGTGTGTCAATATTTGTATAGGAGACACCTATGTTTTCTATGCTTTAAAATACATTTAGATTTCAAAGTACTAGTATGTCATATAAATATGCATACATCTGCACATGTGCATGTGTTTGTGCGTATTTGCCACTAAGCCTTAAGAAAAAAATTCTTAGATCAAATGTTATGAACCAAACTGCATAATGAGGTAAATATCATGGTTGTGGGAAAAAAAATATGAAAAGTGGTTTATTAGGAATGTTTTCAATACTTCATCCAAAAAGTTTTATTTCATGTGAAGTAGAAATGTTGCTTTAAATACTACAACTGTCAGCAAGCAGAAGCCCACAAGACAGCCCTGCTTCTGTGGTGTGAGTTAATCAGATACAGTAACCTAGTTTTGATGTGAGAGACTCAACTTAATCCAGGGGTCTGTTGATACTAAATTACTGACCTGATGACTTATGTAAACAGGAGGTAATGTCATTCAGCTATGGAGTTTTATTAAAAAACTTGGAACTTAAATTTATAATTTGTATACTTTTTATCTTTGTCAATCAAACAAAGATGTAAATTATTTACATTACAAAATAACTATAGTTTATTCCATTATATCTGATCCCAAACAGTACACTATCCTCCATTCTAAAACCAAGAGGTGCATCCAGGACCCAAAATATTTATTGCCATAAACTACTTATTACAACTTATCTTTTTGTAAAACATTTTACATGCCAATTAGGATTAACATTCCTAAGTTTGCTTTAAAAGAAGTGATCAGCAGATAGATGAATATATAGAATGGCTCATAGATGGACATAATATACCATGCTGTATCACCAAAATGCAAATATACACCAGAATCATACCTTGCTGCTACCTCTTCATGTACCTGGGACATGGCTTCCTTTACATGCTTGGGCATCACCTTCTGCCCAGAAATGCATGCTGGAGTCTTGAGGTCCTCAGTTTTATTCAAAACTTTCCCATAATAATCTTTCACTGAATCAAAAATTTTCTCATTGTCTGTTGCCATTCTTGAACCTGTAATGAAAAATCAATGTAGAACATTTTGAATTACCTGCCCTGTCGGTCTACATGAGTTCTCAAAGAAAAGCCTTTCAACTCAGATATGTGTTACTTTCTCTGAGGACAATGCTATCATAAGTTCCTTACATGATGCAGGTCCAATTTCCCATGATGCAATACTTTGAACTCTCTGTACGTACATTGTATATGCAAATCTGTAACTGATTCGTTAAGAGCAAGGATGTTTCCAAATGCCTCCACCAACATCATGGGTGAGAGCTGTTAAATAGTGCAACAATCATGTCAAGATGGGTTGTTCAATGGTAGTCCCCTACAGAAGGAGCTCTTCACAGGTAAACTCTCTCCCACCCACTTTCCAGAAGTTTTCAGAAAAAGCTAAGTTTGGCCCCACACCAAAGAATATGTAACAGCATACCTACCCATAATTCTTAGTACAATGAAAATATGATATTATGTAGAAGAAAAAGAAATAGTACAAACAAGTTCATTACATATATCTTTTTTCCATATAATGCTATTATTGCATACAATTTCAAATATCTTTGGCGTAATAATTTAGAACATCATGTGATGGATTTATAGCCGGTTAGGAGGGGTTGACTGTATGACTCTCTTTTTAAGGTAAATTAGCACACAATTTGGTGGAATCACTACTGTAAGCAAATTGAATCACCATTCTCAATATTAAATTAACAGCGAAGATTCTAGATTTGCTCCTACATGTTTTAGTGACCTAACTGTAAAATGAGTATTATGACAAGCAAAAAATTATTTGAATTTTCTTTTTCATCCTTAGCTAAATCCATTTACTGGTTCTAAAGAAGGTATTAGGGATAACTATGCACATTTGCCCTTGTTAACATTTAAACTATTGCCATCTTGGTATAAAATTTTGCATTGGAAAACTGAAATTTAATGTTGGATACAGCTTTTTTTCACAAATTTTTAAAATCTTTAATGTTTTGTTTACTTTTTTAGCATCTATATCCCAAACTAAAAAAGCATCTTAATGAAAACTACACAGAACTGCCAACATTTTGAACACACAAGACTGGCAATATGGTCAAATGCTCATATCATGGCTGGATATATTTCATTTAAACCTTTCTACTCACTGACACAATTATTTTCGGGTCTGGTTTTAACTCTTTGTGATTTCATTTATATCCTGCTATCTAGATAAAACTCTGAAGTAAAAATTGTCAGATTTGCACACAACAACACTCATCATCCCATCCTGGGACATAAAAAAGCAGAGGCCATGAAAATTCCACAATAGCACTCATCATCCCATCCAGGAACATAAAATAGCAGAGGCCATGAAAATTCCACAACAGCACTCATCATCCCAACCAGGGTCATAAAATAGCAGAGGCCATGAAAATTCCAGTTTACACAACTGCACTCATTATAAGAAAAAGGAATATAATACAGCACTGGGCATGGACATTCCAGACAGCTTCCATACATCACACATATCCTTTTGATAGGTAAATATAGTTCCCTTTGGCTTCTTAAACAGTAAGCTCAATGGCAGAGCAATGCTGAATAAATTCTAAAACTTGAAATCTAACTGCATTTTCCTAGTTGTCCAGCAGAAGTAAACAGCAATATAGTTCTGCTGGAAAGCTATTATTTGATGTTTCAAATTTATATTATGACATATTTAACTAATATCAGTACAAAAATAAATAACAACTTTTCCCCTCTATTGTAATATATATGATGTATTCTATGTTTGACAGCGATAAGGAAACTGTCAGTGGAAAGATCACATTTTTCTCATCTTAAAAGATGTTTTGTCAAATTTTGAAACATATGTTTGCAATCAAATACCAGGAATACTATTTACTAAACACATTTAACTGTTTGTTTTACTAATTACAAACCTGTGATTTTATTTATGGTTTTAAACTGAATGGTTACCCAACCAAGAATAAAATACACAGAGCTTCAGTAGGTCAAGTAGAGTTATTGTTCTTAGCAAGCTGTCATTGGTGTTTTATCTTCATTCAGCAGTTATCACTGGTAATAATATCTTGTAATGTCAACTTACTTTAAGGATATCAACTGTAAACAGAAGAACATACTTTAAAATCTGGATACTTATTTTGCCCTTATTTTTAACTCCTATTTTTCATATGTTGTAAACATGCAATTATAGAAATAACAATCAAAAAGTTCAAATGAAACAAGAGGTGTGTGTGTGTGTGTGTATATATATATATATATATATATATATATATATATATATATATATATATATATATATATATACATACACAGGCTGGTTGAGACAATGTATCTATAGGTTTAACTTGTGTAGAGACAGCCATGTAATTTTACAAACACAATGTTTTTGTGTTTATTTGTTTGTTTTGTATATATTTGTATTTGCCTTTGAAAAAGACTCATTAGGAGTCGAAAGCTCTCAGGCTAGTAACTAGTTACTAGTTTTGCACTGTTCATGTCAGTTTATTGCATCTATCTTAATCAATCACTGACACACGTTATCCCTTGTTGGATCCAGTGTGCATGAAAGGGTTGTTCCATGTGAAGTGTGTGTATATATATATATATATATATATATATATATATATATATATATATATATATATATATATATATATATACACATACATACATACATACATACATACATACATACATACATACATACATACATACGGTTTGAGAGTAGTTAAGCCTCTGATTTAAATTAACTTTCATCGCCCTCTGAGTATTAATTTTCTGTTGCCATTTATGGTAACTTTATATAGCGAACGATTTTGATGAGGGTGAACAAAACGACTCCATTAATATAAAAACAATGCAACGATTAAAGCTTAACAACTGCATACATTTATCACAAAATAACATACAATGCTTTGACAAGAAATCCATATCTCTTTAAAGAGAGAAAAGGTCTTTGACTATTAACTACGTTATTATTATTAACTACTTTGTGGGATTTTTTTTTTAGTTCTTTTATTGTCTTATTTTATTTTTGTTAAACAATTCTTTATCTTTAATTTATGTGAAATTTACCTTTGAACCGGCATGATATTGCCAGTATTAATTTACATAAATATACAAACTTGAGTTTTACTTTAAATTACGCATTATCTTTAACATCGAAAATAAGTTATTAAACTATAAATCCCTCAGGTATGGTACAAGTCACTGTATATCCAAAAACAATCGATATCATGTAATATGAATTATACAAGGAAACATACCTGACATAAATATTCTTGTCGACTAATTGATAAAGTCAAGTTCTAACGAATTAAGACGAAATTCTAATTTTAGCGTGGAAGTACGTCTGAAATTACTACTCTTTCAAGTTTCAACGGGAGGTAACTTAACGGTCTCCTAAACACAGTAATGTAGAATACTGGACAGGAAATGGGCAGTAATCGACAGTAACGGGCTATAAATGGAGATTAATGTTGACAATACAATGTTACAAAAGAAATTACAGTAATGTACATTGTTATATTGTTTTATTAGTGTTCAGTTTACGTTTTAATGAAGAAAAAAAAATGATAATTTCTCTCTCTCTCTCTCTCTCTCTCTCTCTCTCTCTCTCTCTCTCTCTCTCTCTCTCTCTCTCTCTCTCTCTCTCTCTCTCTCTCTCTCTCTCTCTATATATATATATATATATATATATGATCAAGTCCTAGTGCTAAAATTACAATTATGGGTTTTAATGAAAATATTACAAAGTTGAACAATTTTAATTTCTCTCTTCCCCCAACTTTATTCTGATTACCAATGTGACTAGCTTTTGTTGTATTTGTGTTTTTTTTATCTTTATATATATATATATATATATATATATATATATATATATATATATATATATATATATATATATATATATATATATATATATATATATATATATACAGAGAGAGAGAGAGAGAGAGAGAGAGAGAGAGAGGGGGGGAAAGGTATATTTTAGTGAATTTGTATTTTAAGTAATAAAGCAGAAGTTTAAGTATTAAAACAAAAGGCCACTGGTATATAATTGTATTCCTACAACTGCCGAAGCACATTCATTTGATGCAGCCGTTATATCACATTCAGTGTTTACCAACCTTCTGCAATTATTATTCTCATTGTTCTGTTCATTTTCTTTAAAAGGTACAAGTCAGATTTGTCATGATTCATTTAAAAACCAGCAAGATGAATACCATTACACACTTGCCAATTGTCACAAAGGCTGTTAAGGGCATCAGCAGCTATGTCAGATTTCGGATGCGGGAGGTCGTGGGTTTGATCCCCGGTCCCCGGTCGATCCATACCAAAGACTAACAAAAATGGTCCTAATAGTTGCCTCGCTTGACGTTGCGCAGTAAGAGGTTAGTGTTAGGACTTGTCGGCCTGGTGTCAGAATAACCTGACTGGGTGGGACATCATGCTACATGTCTGCGGCATGATGCCCCAGTGCTAGACATCACTATAAACTGTCACACTGCAGACATCGTAGCGATATGACTGAAAAATTGTTAAAGCTACGTTAAAAATCATAATCACATCACATCACATCACATCACATCACATCACATCACATCACAATTTCACCAGCTTTTCTTTAACAGCGTTATGTCACAGGGCAGATATCAGAAAAATCAGCATTTTCTGGGAAAATGTTGAACCTGATTAAGGGTGTGTATAAGACTCTTCAAATTTTTTATGCAATACACATTATACATATTTGATTTAGACTGTAAAAATTAACCCCAATTTCTTTTTTTAAGTTAAAAAAAATGAAAAGCAAATGTTAAATTTCTTTATATATCGTAAATGTACATATTTTGGAAAAATTTATCCTAGCTCTCCAGAAGCTGTTCCAAACGTATTAAAACTTTGGAATATGCAAGTGTAATCTACAAGCATCTCAGCAATAATAGAATTTACATTTTGCTATTGAACTATGGTAGCTCATTTGCTAGAGAATGAGACTTGCAATTTAAGGGTTCGTTTTCATGCTTGACTTTTCTACTGCCTTAGTAATGTGTTAAAAGTGGCATTCAAACCAAACAACAATTATGTGTCTGGCATTTGCCTTGTCAAGCAAATCTACACAAATTCCTTTCAGAATGTCTCTGATACCATGATAAGGCTCCAAGACACCAACTGGTACAATTTTTCATTTCCATTTCAGATTTTATTTTTCAACTTTTCAAGACAGAGCCTGCTCTTCTAAATTCCATGGTCAACAGGAAATGCTTAGATTCAAAGAGAAGATTCTTAAAATGAAAACAAATTGTGCCAGACTATGTATGTATGTATGTATGTATGTATGTATGTATGTATGTATGTATGTATGTATGTATGTATGTATGTATGTATGTATGTATGTATGTATGTATGTATGTATGTATGTATGTATGTATGTATGTATATACTAATTTTGTCGTCATTTGAGAAATCTAAAAATGAATAATGCATAATTGAATGCTCACTGGATTGTGATATAACCCTGAAAGTTTCTTTATGTGCTGAATGACAAATTTTATGATGGGGACCTGTAGTTCTTTTTTATATTGACAAAAATGTGTATTAAAATTAAAAATTAAATACAATATTTGTTTTATTTTTTTTATGGTTTTGCTCGCGTGAGCAAAATCTTTCTCATGAGAGCAAGATCTTGGTCTTGCTCATGTGAGTTTATTTTGTCAGTTCCTGCTCATGTGATTTTCATATTTTTGTTTGAATCTATTGCTGATGTGAGTTCTACCTAATTTGAATGTTAAAAATGCACATGAGACTAACCCTAGTTTTGCACGATGAGGCCAACCCATTTTTTTAAAAATAATCAGTGACATTTTTCTTCAAATGAAATGTACCTACAATCTGTCACTACAGGCAATGACAGTGGTTAACGAAAATTAATTCTAGCTCAATTATCCTATTTTTAGCAGGAAAAATACACACTTTCACAAGACCCATGTCTAGACATACCCTACCATAACCCCAATGTTATTGTTATCGGGACGTCACTTTTTTGTCAGGATGTGAGAATCTGTTAGGTCTATCAAGTGTACTTTTTATATTTGTCGAAGATAAAAAGGTAATTAAGCCAGAATCAAGTCGTTTTATCTACTACTATAAATTGCTACATGTTGTTGCTGTCCTTGTTTTGTTGATACTTTTTAAAAAATTTACACAAAATTTTCATTCGATCTGACAACAGCGATTCAAGGAAATTATAATCAAACTTACGGTAATCAAATGCAAATGTATCAACTCCAATTTCACAGTCGAGTTTTTCATCAAAGTTACACTTTCCAAGTTTAATAATTACATCAGTATCAAGCTTGTGATGATTGGATAAAATTGCTATCATCCTAATGTAACTAACATTTCCGTCTGGCGCTGCTTTCTAATCTTTAATTCCTCATCCTCTATCGATATTTTTTGGATCCATTTTGCTCGTTTTGTAACTTTTGCAACTCCTTTGGTGTCCGTTGCCAACTTCAATCAATACATTTTACTTTGAAGCGCTACAAACTCTCTTAGCACAATAAAATTTGTTTCATCTTTTAACTTTCCTATTACTTTTGTGTCATCGTTGCTCTGAAATTCGCTGTTTTTTTTTTGTTTCTTTCTTTTTTGGGAGGGTTAATCTTATAGATCGAATAAATATTTATTATCGTATATTTCCTGATAAAGATCTTCTGTTTCAATTTTACACATCTAGTTGGTGTCGGTAAATAACAATTTGCTTTTAGGCCATTTCACATTGACCAAATTGTAATGGAAGTCATACATCAGCTTCTTGGATAAATCAAATACAGCAGCACCAACGTAAATCAGGTTTTTTTTTAATTTCAGATTTGTTTTCTGTCGTATTGCAATTAAAGTTTTGTTGATTTAGATACTAACGAAATCATCCGAAGAAACAAGTTTATTTCGGCTGTTGTTCATGATTAACAATTTATATATTAACCCGTTTTCTAATAATTTCCAAGGTTTTACTGAAGACGCTGTTGTTCATCAATTTAAAGAAATTCTTTCCAAATTCTGTTGCTGCATCATCTCGTCTACTGTCATTAGAATCGATGTAACCTTTCATCTAACGCGACTGATTCAACTTTAACAGACGATGAATGTTTTGTTAAATAAATCATAGATCTGCAGCTTGTTTCTGATTCTTGTAATATAAAATTTATCTTTTTTACAAGTAGTTTAGGAACAAGTTTATTAATAACAGAATCATTTCTTTTGCCAGCAATCTCTCGTTTATTAGATAATGAACTGTAATCTATCAACATCGACTCAGGACAGAAAGGAAAGTCGTTGTGCAAATCATGTAATTCAACAGGATAATCAAGATCGGCTTCAACGAAATAATTAATATCATCCATTACAGTTTTATCAGTCTCTTGGAGAAATTGATAAGCAATTACCAAACAGAATCCGCTAACTGGTACTGGTTCGGGCATCGCGTAAACATACAACTTATTTGTAAATAAATACATTGTATAAGTCGACTTGATGTTAGGATTATAATCCGACATGTACTTGTTATTTGCTTTGGCATACTTTCTTATTATTACGCTTATTCCACCACAAATTCCACACGGATCTAAGATGCGATTGCTATAACTCACTTTTCTAAAATTTGCAAATGCATCAGCGAGCAACATGTTCGTTATCAAATACAAGTCGTTTTATATTCGAATGTATCCCAAATCGATTTCGTGTAATTGCATTCGGAATCACTAGCATCTTCTAAATGGGTGAAGTACGGTGCATTGCCATTTAATGAGGAATTTTTTTTTTAAATTACCATAACATTAAAGACATTTGATGCATAAGAGTTATTTTCCGTAGGTTATCAGAAACAGGACCATCAACCAATACTATCAATCATTGATAGCACTGATTTCCATGTGTTTGTTTGCTTTTTTTCGCTTCTTGGTATGTTTATGAACGCTTGGATACGAATATGTGTAACATTGGGATGTTCTTGGAGAGTGTTGGGGTGTCCTAAAGTGTCTCGAGATATTTAGTGAGACCGGTCATAAACTGCAAGCTGTCATTAAATCTTAAATTGCCTAACGTAACAGACATATGTAACCTATGACATATTTATGCTCGAAATTATCCAGAACACATTTTACGCTGTTTCTAAGTTTGATTTTTAAGATCACCAAAAGGCTTCGACAATAATATGCGAATCATATCTTCTGAAACTGTTTAACACAATGGAATAAATTATGATGCTTTGTCATGTGCTGCCCCACAATACTTAGGCCTACCTGTAACGTGACATAATGATCTTTAACCCCATCATCGCCTAGCGGTTGTTTACAAATATGACGTAATGTTTCTGTTAAAAAAAATATACTTCTTGTTCTTTTGTTAACTGCTTCTTTCTAATATTTCTGCTTAATACATTTGAAATACGATCTGCTTCATCAATCAACTGTTTTAAAAGATATTTTGCTGGATCTGGTCCTCTATAAAATTTGATTGGTTTCGATAAACCAGAATCAGTAGCACATACAATTGAATATGTGACTCCACAAGGAATGTAATTCTGTATTTTTCTTGTACTTGATTTATCAGGATCATTCTTTATGAGTACAGGCTGTAACATACATTCGAGATCAGCGTAAATCACAGACGGAACTTTCATACGTGTAGTTTTCAACCTGTAATATTTTATCTTCTCGACTTTGCAGTTTTTCGTGGAATATTGACGAAATAAGAAGGATGTTTTTGTAAAGTTACTTCTGAATTACATCCATGTAAGCCACGGTAACAAAAGAAATTTTTTTTGTCTCTTGCTATATTGTGTACCAACTAATCTATTAAAGATTTTGATCAAGACCAAATTATTTTTAAAGAACAGCAGGTTAGCAGTTTTTGATGATGCTCGATCTGAAATATATCGTGGATTTATGTCATCTTTGTCATCTATCCTGAACTGAACACATTTACTGAAATATTATTCCATTGTTCGAACTTTTTAATCTGATTTTCGGCAACAGGAAAATCAAACTGATTAAAGTTTAAGTAACTTGTGAGCATGGGAGATATATTTGTTAACTCTGTGTTATTATTAGCAGAAAATAACGCAGAAAAGAATCGGCCATTGAAAGCACCTATCATCGTTATTTGTGGCATTTATGCAACAATTGTTTTTATTTTCTTTGGTAGATCGACATACAAACTTTTACATAATGAATTGTAAATCACAAACGGAACTTGTAGTTTTTAAACTGTAATATTTTATCTTTTTCGCTAAGCGTAGTCACTGTGCTATATATATATATATATATATATATATATATATATATATATATATATATATATATATATATATATATAAACATTGTATTTAAGAGTATCAAATTTTGATACTACTATATGCTTTGATTTTAGCTCTAGACATAATGGCTGCTTGTTTAGTTTTCAATCCAATTTCTAAAGCATTGCTCCATTCTGGAATAATTGCATGTTCATGTATTTCTGTGAAAAAATATGCATACTGGTATTCATATTTAAATTATTTACTGAGTTTGTCTTTCAATGTCCTAATTCTATCAAATAAAGCAATATTTATTCCAGTTTAAGATTTTCCATAGTATAGTGTTTTAAGTTATTTTGCTCAATCCAGTAAGTATTGTCTTAAATTCACTCGCTATCATTTTCATGTTCCAGAGGTAACTGAGGTATGAACAGGATTTAACACAATCCCCTCAACACTGGGAGATCATCGTTTTCAGATATCCCACTAAGTATGCAGACAGAATTTAGCAAATTTCATTGCTAAAAGATTGAGAGGTAGTAGTTGATTTTCTAACGTATTATGATCAGTCAAGTATTACTGAACATATTTTACTTCAAACATTCTTAATATCATTACAAATTCCTTTTCACAATTTTCTTTCAAATGACTTCATTTGCATGTTTCTTCATTTCGTCATCTATATCAATACAGTAAAAAAACAGAGATGAAGAAAATATGGTGATGTATCAATTGTTCATGCAAAGGTCATTTCCAGACTCCATCACTCCATATGAAGAAATACAAAGATCTGAATCACAGTCTATATAGTGTTGCAATCAGTTATGGTACTTTTAATTTTAATGATTAATTACATGGCTGTAACCACAATATTAGCCTAACTGCATAAATATCTGACTTCATAATTAAAAAAAAGCATTTTATTTTAATGATAATGGAAATTTTGAATTTTGTGAATTGTTGCAATTTATTTTAAAAAAATTGGTTCACAAATCACAAGGTTTTGTTAAACTAAGAGTTAATAAATTACATTGTGTTTATTTAAATACTGTATGCATTTAGTTGTATGATGTCATGTAATTTAGCTCAAAATTTATAGCTTCTTAATACAAGATTCTTATTTCATATCCTTTACTTAGATTTTTCTAAAACACGTTTTTATAAATGTCTTGTTAATTGATCTTGTCTTTTTATTTGATTTTTCCAACTCAGAAGTAATTTCTCACGATCCCCAAACTGTCCATCTCTGAAATGTCCACTCTGAGCTGCCCATATGAATTGTCTGTCTGCAAATTGTACACTCCTAATTTCCTTCTCTGGATATTCTGTCCCCATATTATCCTAGAACAGGTTTTGGAGAAGAAGTTACAAATAACATGGATGACAGACAGGTTTTAATAGACATTTTTTTTCTATTATTTGTTTTAATGGTGGACATATTTGATAGCAGACTGGTATCATTTATCTTTAAAATAGAAGATATTCATTAGCATAATTCTTTTTATAAAATTTTATCTTAATCAGTTTTGTTTGCCATAACGACATTAAAAGGACTCTGCATTTTTAGGAATGCTGTCCATAACTGATTGCAAGACAGTATAATTTGTATACACTTAACAGGCCTATATGCCTGGATGCCCTGTTCCTTTTTAACTGAATTATCTAGCAGTTTTTGAAAAATTCAGAAAAGCAGTTCTTGATGGACATCTGATGACAAAAGGTACAATAGAAAGGACCATGCCAAAAACCTCACTTGGTCTTATTGCTAGGTGAGCTAAACATAACTTCTCTCACATAACAAGTACATGTAATAATGCTTTCTTAAACAGTTTTAAATGCTTTTTAACCCATTCCACTCCCAAAAGATAACTGAGGACAATGAAATGTTTTGTTTTTGAAAGACAAATTTTTCTGTTTAACTGACATCAATTAAAACTAGAGAACATTATATTAGAATAATCTGAGCATATATTTACAAAATCTGTAATTATTTATAAAATAATGCAACCACTGTACCATAAATCAGTCACAATAACTGGAACAGAGAGTGAATATATCATATTCAATATGGTGGTCCTATTAATTTATAAGTCCTCTACAATATCAAGATGAAAACCAAATGATAGCAAAAGTCAAAGACATAAGACTGACAATGCGAAATGAAAATTAACTCCAGTACACAATTAGGAATGGAAATCCATTAAATAGTGATAAATTTATCCAGAATGACTCAGAAAATCTTGACATCTCTGGTATACAAAATTAATTTGAAATCAAATAATTCCAAGTAAAGTCCTGCAGCAAAAGCCAAAGTGTGATGAAAAATTATACCAAAAGATGACACAATAATTTGTCCAATGCATGAGCAAAATACATCAAAGGGTCTATAAGTAAATTTGAAAAAAATCAATCTAACCTTAAAATGTTTTAATACCTGTGACCTTATTTCCAAGGTAAATGGGATTTGCAAGTGTGTTGCAGAATGAACTCTTAGTTTTATAATGATTTATTCCTAGTAAGAACAAAATTTATGAAGGTGTTTTAGAAATTACAAAACGTTTACAAATGCCTTACTGCAAATTTTCTGAGTGACCCTGACACTAAGGTCAAAGTGGTAAGTGAGTACATCATTGGACAAATTCTCTAAGTTTAATGATGATTAATCCCATGCATGAATGAAATCCATCAAGTGGTTTAGAACAAACAAAATAAAACATCTCTAACCAAACCAAATTTTCTATGACAGTGACCTTGATCCAAAGATAAAATGTTCAAGTGAGCATGCCAAAGAATGATTCATCTTAGTGTCATAATGATTCACACCATGGTATGAACAATATTTATCAAAGGTTTGCAAAATACATGCAAATTAAAACACTAACAAAACCCTTATTGTACATTTTGTATGAATTTGATCAAAAGGACAAGTAAACATATCAAAGAACAAAATGTCTCAATGCCACAACTAATAAAAACCTATCAAGGGTTTAGAAAAGATATACCAACAAATAAATTTAACCAAAACCTTCAGTTGTTGATACCACTAGCAGAAAAGAGATTGAAACATCTTGATTTCAACTAATATGAACTCAAGAAAAATCTTTAGTGAGCTTTTCTACCCCACCCACCCACAAAAAAAACAAAAGTGGGACAAATGGATATATGAATGTAAAGACTAAAGGCACACATTTTCTTTTCTAATATAAGTCATAATCATATTGTTTAAACAGTCATATATCATGACATTTCATGATGTTTACCAAAAATATGTACTAGAGTATGGGAAACACAAACAACATAGATAATAACAAAAGTGTTTTATATGTTTGTAGCATAAGAAAAAATTATCATCACAAATTAAACAACATCAATGGCAATTATAGCAACACTTTTAGTTTCAATGTATTTTATTTGTATATAAGAATACAAGTTTTCAACATGTTATTCAAATCCCTTCCCTGTGCAATTGCTGAGAATTGTTTGCTCAAAGCTGTACCATTAGGTAATGTCAAACTGGCAACTTGAATCAGCATCCATTTTGGGCTTGTGATGAGCAGGTTTAGATCAAAATCTCTCCTTTATCCTGTTTTTCAGCAAAATATTGAAAAGGATCAACCTCCTGTAGATAAACAAAAATAAAATTGATCAACAAGAAAAGGAATTCTAACACATCTGCAAATGCAAAATGATAAAAATGTCCAAATTTGAAGCTTTTATAATATAGTGTTAATTTGGGGACAACTGTTGTTTTTAAGAATTTGAGGAGAGCAATGGGGATTTACTGTCAGGTTATATCAATTCTACATCCACTCCATACAAGCTCAAGGTAAAATTGTAAAACCACCATCAATGTCCTCAATCCAAGAATACAATAGTTTTATTCTCCATTGCATTATAATTAAAAATTGAACATTTATATTTATGGCTCTCATACAGATAAGGGCCCAAGGTGGCTGTGTGATCCAAGGCACTCCCCTTTACATATTGCCAATATCTCACCTATATCTGCATGGGTTTGTCTCAGGTTCAGCCAATGTGGGTATCATCTCACCTCAGCATGGATTTGAGTCTCAGGCTCAGCTAATGTGGGTATTATCTCACCTCTGTCTGCATTGGTTTGAGTCTTAGGCTCAATTAATGTGGGTATTATTTCACCTCTGTCTGCATGGGTTTTAGTCTCAGGCTGAACCAATGTGGGTATTATCTCACCTCTGTCTGCATGGGTTTTAGCCTCAGGCTCAGCCAATGTGGGTATTATCTCACCTGTGTCTGCAAGGGTTTTAGCCTCAAGCTCAGCCAATGTGGGTATTTGAGAAAGTGTGGCAGTAGCTTTCCATGGGTCAGTGGTTCTTCTTGGCTTATCAGGGTTCTTCCTCTGCCCAATACAGTGGCCAACATGTATCATGTGCTGAATATGGTGTTAAAAGCCCATAAAAACCACAATCATATACTGAAAATATAGATATCTACAAATATATATTATAAACCAGCATCTAGCTAAAAGAATTTTGTTCCCCTTTTCTTTATTGGTTTGCTGAGGACTTTACGCAAATTAAAACTCTGATAACTTTTAGTTTGCAATGCATATGGTGAAAAATGCAACAAAAAGCCATAAAAATAAATCTAGTGTTGGAACTGGACGGAAATGTTTGGGAAAAGTGACTTCCATACTGTCTGAATAGAGCAAAAAAGTAGGGTAGTCAGTATTAATTTTAGAATATTTATAACAGCTGCATACAATGCAGCAAAATCTTAGGAACATATTAAAAAAAATCAAAAGAAATACTCAATAAACTTAAGAAAATAATAGTTTTACTTGTCCTATTTTATTGTGCAAGATGGTAACTTCAAAAATAGGTTACTGTCAAACTTGGGAGACATGTTAAATTACTTTGCTTCATCCTTTTACTGGATGAAACATGAAAACAAACTTGCTGACTTTACTAGCAATCAGCTTATAAAGCTGTAGAGATGCTTGTAATTGAGTCATAAATGCATGGGATTTCACCCACTTCTCTTGTATTTAGGTCACAAGTACACTGGATTTCAACCACTTATTCAAGCTTCATATGTAAAGCTTTTATCTTGTAACTGGATCATAAAATGGGATTTCACCTACTTCTTCAAGCCTCACCATGTAACTGGATCACAAATGCATGGGATTTCATGAGTGTTTTGTAATTGGTCCACAAATGCATAGGATTCCATGTACTTCTTCAAGCTTTATATGTGAGGTTTTATCTTATATCTGGACCGCAAATGCATGGGATTCCACTGACTTCTTCATGTTTCACATGTAAAATTGATACTGTAACTGGGTCACAAATGCATGGGATTTCACTTGCTTGTGCAAGCTTCAGATCTAAAGTTTATGTGTTTACTGCTAATCTCTGAGACTAAAACATATTTGCTGATATATAATTATTCAACTGACATACAAATTTTTAAAAATACAAAACACTATGTTTAAACTGTATTACATATCATACTGGACATAGAACTGAGAAAAGACACTAATAATTGAAATTCAGATCACAATGGAAAATCATGCACTGACCTGAAAAAGGAGGAAGGACATTAAATGAAGAAATCACAAAGTCAGCTTTGCTTTTTCTGCAAGCAGACTCTAACCATTTGAGTCATTCAATATAAAAACAAAGCAAATGCTCATTAAAATTTATGAAAAAGTAACTATATTCTTAGTCAAATAAAGTAAAATTGTATGATTATTACTTTAATTAAAACATAACTATGAGAACAATTTACTAATAAATTGTGTCATAGATATCAACATATTATTTTTTCCTATTTCTACAGGATGAAAACAAACTTGTTTTACTTTTACTAGTAGTATGACAATGGAACAGATGTAATTTATTTCAAGGCTGAAAAGTCTATATTTTGTTTTGTCATATTTTTGTTTGTCATAATGCCATTGTCCACATTCAATTGATTCTACCTAAAGCTCCACCAAGTAATCATCTGCAAAAATTATGTGCTAAAATTACTTGTAATTTTACCAACATCTTCATGAATCACATAGGATGTATCAGCAGGAATCCTGTTGACTTAAATATAACTACAGATATAAGCAATCATTCAATTAACATAAAAGTTCATAAAAAGCACAAAGTAATATGTTAAAATTGTTGCACTGCTCTATGATAAAAAAAAGACATGGTTTGACACTATACAGAGAATAAATGAAAGCATTTAAACCTGGAAAAAGCTGGGCGTGCTATTAACCTTATGATATCTAAGAACAAGGGAAATTACATTAACTCTCTCTGCATATATGGGCAACATTTTAGGCACTTGGGCAACTATTTCACCTAAAATACATTTACTGCACACTATTTCAATTTAAATATTTTTCCACATTTACTTACCACAGCTTCAGTAAAACAGCAGCAGTCATCCTGCTTGCTAATTGGTTGAAAGTCAAACTCATCAGCAAATCTGGAGGATGACAGTATAGTAGAAAATTCATCATCAACAGAAACCACTTCACTGGTCTGTAAAGGAAGCATAGTATCTATTAAATGGGATTTCCACAGTATTTATTAAATGGGATTTCCACCATTATCTATTAAATGGAATTTCCACAGTATCTATTAAATGGGATTTCCATGGTATCTATTAAATGGAATTTCCACCAGTATGTATTAAATGGGATTTACACAGAATCAGTTTAAATACAGGGATGAGGTATAAATGGAAGATTAACTAAACTGGGTAATTTTCTTTCACTTTGTGTCAGTTAACAATACCAAAAGAAATGGTTGGTTATAGCATTTAAATTAAAAAAAAAACTACTGGCTAAGAGGACCAGTTCCAATTCAAATAAACTGTTTCCTGCAAGACCTTTGACCCAAATTTTTCTGATAAAATACCCATAGTTTGCAAGGTCAGGCAATAACATGTAAAACTAAGTAAATGTAAAAGTTCCTGTAACAAATAAAATAATAGAAAACTCACTAAAAGCTTTATTGTTTCATTTTCTGCCAAATTTCCATTTGTTTTGAGCCAAAGAAGCTCTAGCTGTAATTTTTAAAATTTTGCTGCATAATTGCCAAGCTCTGAAATCAGATATCAGTCTTGATATGCTGTGGAAATGCATGCACCAGACAGTGTGAAACTACAGCAGTTTCATGATGGTAAGTTGTGTGGTTCTCGTAGCATCATTTGTTTTCTCTCTCAAAGCAATAGTGGGTATAGGTTTGCCAAAAATCAGCATATCATAATGCAGCTCTCAACAGCACAATCTTTTCATCAGAATGATACAAATGCTTTAGAAGATCATGAATAAAAACACACCATTCTGGCCAACTATAACTATTTTGAGTAAAATGAAAAATGCATTTTTTTTAACTACCAGGTAATCAAGTATCTTTCTATGTTTGTTCTTAGGACTTCAAAATGAAACAATAAAAAATGACAGCAATAAAGAAAATAATTTTGTTGATCAGCAGGATCAAATATTTCAGCTATATCAGCCTGATGCAATTAATCCAACCTGAATTGTTTCATTTGTATAATTTTGTGTTTGATAATTCTATAAGGATACATGCCTGATAAGTCTATTAGTATACATGCCTGATTGTTTTATTAGTACACATTCCTAATTGTTATATAAATGTGTCTGTTAATTCTGTAAGTATAATGTGACTGATTATCTTATTAGTATACATACCCAACTGTTCTGCCAGTATATGTGTCTGATAATTCTATAAGTATACATTCCTGATTGTCATATTAGTAAATGTGTCTGATAATGTGCCTGATAATTATATTAGTATACATGCGTGCTTTGTTCTACTAGTATGCATGTCTGATTGTTCTACCAGCATATGTATCTGATAATTCTTTATGTATACATGCCTGATGGTTCTATTAGTATACATGCCGGATTATTCTATTAGAATATCTGATAGTTCTATTAGTATACAAGCCTGACTGTTCTATTAGTATATGTGCCTGATCATTCTATTAGTATACATGCCTGATTGTTCTATTAGTATACATGTCTGATTGTTCTATTAGTATACATGGCTGATTGTTCTATTAGTATACATGACTGATTGTTCTATTAGTATACATGCCTGATTGTTATATTAGTATACATGACTGAGTGTTCTATTAGTATACATGCCTAATTGTTATATTAGTATACATGACTGAGTGTTCTATTAGTATACATGCCTGATTGTTATATTAGTAAACATGACTGAGTGTTCTATTAGTATACATGACTGTTTTATTAGTATACATGCCTGATTGTTCTATTAGTATATGTGCCTGATCATTCTATTAGTATACATGCCTGATTGTTCTTTTAGTATACATGATTGAGTGTTCTATTAGTATATATGACTGATTGTTTTATTAGTATACATGCCTGATTGTTTCAATAGCCAGGTCTTGTTCTCATACTTGTGCAGGTAAATTATCAGGTTTCAAATGCCCATCTTTAAAAAAAACTATATTGGTATATTCTCAAAACTGCATTCACTTCACTAGGATACAAAGATTTTCAATCATCCAAACTCTTAACAAATACACCCATATTTCTTTCCAATAAAGACTGATAAATAATTACGGTTTTACTTCAAAATGAATCTGTTTAACAATTTTAATTCAATAATTCAAACCCTTGTATACTGTATTCTGCATCTGTCTGTCCTGAAAATCAAATTCTTACATATTTGCTATTTAAAAAAATGTTTAATTTCAAATGGTTGGTCAAAAACAAAAATATGTCTTGGCATAGTTTCTCATAGTGAAGTTCTTTGACATACTGACACAGAATAAATATAAAATCAAGACCCTGTAAAGAACCACCAACCCATGAAAAGCTACTGGCAAGCTTTCCCACAAACCCTCATTGCCTTAAGTGCAAGTCATTCATAAAGTTTGATAATAAAAAAACTTGAACTAGAATTTTTAAAAATTTTAACGCAGCTATCCAGTGAATGTAAGTGACATTCTTTACTGTACCAAATCTCCAAGAAATATCAGAGAAAAAATGTCTGATTCACTTTGGGAATACAATAGCATACACTAATTTTTTATCTCATGGACTCAACCTTTAAAATCATTCATGTTAAATTCCCAACAAAAAACCTAATTTGCCTCAAAATAATAAACAAAACCATTTACTCACCTTCAAGACATTCTGATGGTCAAATCTGAGGCAATCTGGAAAACCGATGATCCCTCCTTGGTAGACAACATGTCTGGCAGGTTGTCGCACTTTGGGTAGTTTGAACAGGCGATATGTGACAGATGCATATTTAATACCACCTGCATAAATTATAAATTATATTCATGTTTGATTACTACAAAAAGTCAAGAGGCAAAGGTGGATATAATCTTATTCTTGTTTCTTCTTTTAATATACAAAACAAGCATAACAACAATTAACAAACTGAAGGTAATTTGGTTGTACATCAATTTTCATGTGGTTGCTACGCAAACTCAATACTTGCTAGGGAGGACTTTGAAAGCTACACCTTGTTTGAACCATGGTAGAAGGTGTCTCCTATAACATTTTATTTTAATTTATCTGTAAGTACTGGATAAAATGTTTAAACTCAATCTGCATCATTAAAATATATATGCTGTCAATGAAAAACAAAATGTCTAAGCTAACAAAGTTTAAAACTTACAAAACTTAGAATTTCTTTCTAATAGGACAAAAAGTTAATCAGATTATCTCTTTATTCAGACAATTAAATTAATTTTTATCTGTGAACCTAAAGTAGGTTTTGTTTATGTATATTAGCAAGCTTTTCAGTAAAAATAAGGCCAAGTCCAAAAATTGTTTAAAACATGCAAAAATACCAAAACACTGCTAAAAAACAGCTTCAAAATCGAATAAGGTCATCTACATTTAATTTGTCTATTTCAAGTGGTTTTGGCTTAATTGTAATAACAAAGATATTTGTAAAAGAAGATTAAGATGAAAAATGAGCAAAATACTTTAGAGTTGCTTTAATGGTCTAATAATCAACTCAGATCATTTATGCATTTAAATATGACTACCAAGTTAATTTGCACATCTCATGTGGTCTTTGCATAACCGAGTTAAAAAGGTTTTTTTCTGAAAAGTCAGGTCCAATATATGAATACATATATTAATTTGTCTTCCTCAGGTGACCTTGTTTAATGATTTTGACAGAATTTTGTCAAAAAATCTCCATCTGAAACATTACAACATGTTAAAAAATGGAAAATTTGCTGTAAATGATTAAAATTCCAAACAAGTTGCATAATATGAATCAAGTCACACACATATGAAAGTAATTATGACTACCAAGTTCCATGTGTCTTTATCAAGTAGTTTTTGTCTCAATGTGCTAACAAGGATTTTGTTGTTGTTGTTGTTGTTGGGCTTAACGCCATTTTTCAGCACATGATAGGCTATTCATAACGGCCATTATTAATGGTGGAGGAAGAAACCGGGAAATCACCAGAAAGTACCACCGACCCACAAGAAGCTACTGGCAAGCTTTCTCACATATCTACATTTGCCGAATCCTAGACTCCAACCCACACAGACAGAGGTGAGATGGCAGTGATCCGTAATGGACAGCGCTTTAGACCACTCGGCCACTCGGGGCCCCAACAAGGATTTTGTCAAAAATGGTCTCCATTCCAAAAATTAAAAACACATGTACTAAAAATTGATTCCAAAAAATTTGCTGTAGGTATACAAAATTGACTACATTAAGATTACTATTTGGAACCTTTCAAGCAGCTATGACACTTAATACATCTATATTAAGTTTAATACTGGGGACCTAAGAGACCTATTCAAGCAGCTATGTCACTTAATACATTTACATTAAGTTTAATACTGGGGACTTAAGAGACTTTTTCAAGCAGCTATCTCACTTAATACATTTACATTAAGTTTAATACTGGGGACCTAAGAGACCTTTTCAAGCAGCTATGACACTTAATACATCTACATTAAGTTTAATAATAGGGACCTAAAACAACTTTTCAGGCAGTTATGATACATGATAGATCTACATTAATATTACAAGCAGACATGATACTTAATACACTTACATTAAGACCACTACTGGGGACCTAAGACAACATTTAAAGCAGATATGATACTTGTATCTAAATTTAGATCACTAATGGTGACCTAAGAGAGCTTTTCAAGCAGCTATGGTACTTGATACATCTAGTACATAAAAATTACTAGTGGGGTCCGAAGACAGTTTTTCAAATTGCAATGATACTTACACCTACACTAAGATTGCTAATGGGGACCTAAGACATTTCAAGCAGCTATGGTACTTGATACATCTAGTACATACAAATTACTAGTGGAGTCTGAAGGCAGTTTTTCAAATTGCAATGATACTTACACCTACACTAAGATTGCTAATGGGGACCTAAGACATTTCAAGCAGCTATGATACTTATATCTAACTTAAAATTATTACTGTGAATCTGAGAGAGCTTTAAAAGCTGCTGTGAGGATTATGTCAATATTAAGATGACTACTGGGGACCTAAGAGTCCTGAGTTTTTCAAGCATCTATGATACTTATATCAACATTATAATTACTACTAGGGGACCAAAGATAGTTTTTCAAACAGCAATAATACCTAATACATTTACATTCTTTTTCATGCAGTTATATATGAAAGTCTTACCTAGTTTCTGTCTGAAGTCTTCTTGATCTACTAACATTGGGGATGCCATTACAAGCCTGGGTTGACTGAAACCAATCTCTTTAGCAAGGGAATACAGTTCTTTCCAATATAAGGCACCTGACAAGCCTTCTCCTGTGACAATTCAAGAACATAAAATTGCAATACCTGTATATGGAGCATTAGACAAGAAAAACTATCAATGTTGGTATATTTGGATTTGGCAATGCCTGTCATATGGCATTCATCATGATGCATTTGTATGTAAAACTGCATTACAGTGCAGGCAATAGTGTTCAAGAAACTACACTAAACACACTGAAACCTAAGGTGATTAATTTCAATGTCTGACAGAAATGCCCTACCAATTTTGATTACAAACTGATAGCACACAGTCAAATGTCTTTCAATGAAAATGTAAAGAAGAGAAAAAGTCTTCAGCATGAATCTGCATATTTTTCCAATGTAGTGTATAGGTAGGAAGAACTGTAGACTCAAATGTCCAAAATTAAAAAATTCTAAAGTGAATGGTTACCATGAGGTAATGAAATCCTTGCAACACCAGGGAGGTTGAACAATAATCACAAGCAACTGGGTCACTGATTTATTAATTTAATCAATTTTCACTTTTCCAACATTATAGAATTCTCGAAAGTCATTTTTTGAGCCTCACTATGACAAGACTTGCAAAAATTCTTTGTTCAATTAAATAGCAGTGAACAGTGAACATGGTGATTTTAACTAGCAAGGATGCTATACAGCAACTACTGTTACAACAGATTCCAAAAAAGACTGTGAGAGAGTGATAATTAATTAACAACCATGAAATATGCACATGATCTGTTGCCTTTATAAACAGTAACCAATCCTGCATAGTGCTCATATACATGTATCTTTGAGGCAGTTTACACAACCGACTGTCATAGAGGCAATCAATAGGCAGAGGAAGACAGATATATAAAACCACCATTACACAGATCATTTAACTGGCTAACAATAGCTATAGTGACATTATTTGAGAACTGCTGCCAGAGAGGCCATTTATGTTAATTTACAAATGCAAAGTACATAGTTAGATGTAACTTTATTAATATTAAAAATTATTGATCAGTTTGTGATCAGTGGCATTGCTTTTTTCAAGCTGGATTTCACTCCTATCTAATAATAATCCCAGTGTCAGAGTCAAGGAAGGCATCAGTTAGCATGAAGAGAATATCATACAGTAGTGGGATAGGGTCAACACACTGCCTTGATCAACTCCACTGGTGACTGGGAAATGTTTAGATGACTCACTGTTGTCCCCAACACAAGTAAGCATGCCATGCCATCACAGAATTACTCAACCATTACAACCAAAGTTTGCCATGATCTTGCCAAGGTCTCTATAATTGACTGTGTCAAATTTTTGTCAAGTTATTTAATGTTCTGTACAGTTGGAGTTATTTTTTTAAATTTCTCCTGGAATTGATGAGCTGCAAACATCAAATATGTGGTCCTTAATGATTTCCTGAAGTAACATGGACTCTCAGGCAGGAACCCATGATCATATAAATTCTTCATGTTGCTCCCATTTAAATAGGTCTGAATCTCGTCTGCCTTGTTGCACAGCCATGAGTTATGCAATTCTCTGAGTTTGCATTAAACAGTCCTCTTGATGCTGAAAGCTGCCTTCTCAGATGATGAAGTCTTGTCTGTTAAACAGGACTTTTGATGCTGATGTTTCATATTCAGTAGTCTCAGTATGGCAACACTGATCTTGTCAAAGCAATCTTGATGTTCAATACATGTGGTGGGACAAATGGTTTTGGATGCAGCTGAATACACATAGTTTCTAAAGAATGCCCTGAGATTCTTGGAGATCACATTACTTCTTTCTAGTTGGATTGGACAATGCCTATTTTACACTCTTCTGTTTCTATTCACATACAACAAACAACATATCAAAATTAGTCATTCTGGAGGATACAACAACAACAACAAACAAGCAAAAGGAAAATGTATGAAGGCTGAGCTCAGCCAACATGATTAAACTGCTGCTGCTTGCTTGAAACTCCCCAACAACAATGCAAAGGTAAAAAGATCATTTTCTATGTTAACAACAATTCAATATCTTCTGGCAAGTTAATGAATGATAATAAAACCCAATAAAATATTAATGTCATTTACCTGTTTTAACATCCAATAATATTCCAATATTCACAATTTTATTTACTGAAATAGTAACATATTTTGGAATTCATTGTGATCCAATATTAAACTGATAGATTTAGTTATGAGTGAGCAAACATTCAATCCTACCCCAAAGAACTTCATCATGATAAACACTCTCAGGAACTTTTCTGTCTGCATACATGTCACTGAAGTACAGCTCTCCTCCAACCTGGTGTTAGGAATGATTAGTTTATATTATATATGTTTATATAGTTTATAGTAGATATATATATATATATATATATATATATATATATATATATATATATATATATATATAAAACATAAATTTAGAAAAGTGTCCCTGCAGCACAGATGCTCTTGCTGATATGATGCAATTAAAAGGTAAAATCCTAAGTCAAAGAGGGACTGTACATAACACAACAAAGCTGAATTTAACCAATGTCTTAAAATTAAATTCATGTATTTCAGATACAGAATAGTTGTGAGCCACAGTAGTTCAACTGGTAGAGTTCTGAACTTGTAATCCAATGGTCATGAGTTCAATACCTTATCCGGCCAACCTGCATTAGCTGCCTCAGTGGTCCTGTGAAAGACCCTTAACTCCAATTTCCAGGGCATGATACAGCCAACAATATGTTTAAAGTACTGTTGAAACCAATTAAAAAAACAAAACTTACAACCAAACTTTGACAAAAAAACTTAATGAAGACTTTAAAATGACCTTGTGTTATGAAATACCTGATATGGCTTACTCAGACCACCAATGATTATAATATTATTAAGGTGACATGTTTGGTGCACCTTAGTACTTTTGTAAGTGTACTTTTTCTCTGCATTGAATGAGGCCTACATTATCTGCATGGCACATGCATAATACATGCTACCACACAGGACTATACATATTACTTAGGGATCTAAATTAGGACAGTCACTAGACGGAACTCTTTGTACATTTAGCAGTCAGGGTGGGATTGCATTTATATTTTGCCTAGTTCAAGCCAACAAGTTGGGTGAGTTACTTTCCTTTTAGTTCAACTTAATGTTCAGTTTCGCAAAACATGTTCAATGCTATAATATATACTTGCATTGTTTTATTTTTATTTTAATTTACCAAGAATGTATGTTGCAAGATATGGTATGTTTCAGCTTGACAGTGATTTGGATATATATGAAGTACTCCTGTTTGTAGTTGTTTTTTTTTTTTGCTATTATAATTAATATTAAAGATGTTTGTATATATATATTAGATATTTGGCATATCATATTGTTCTGGTATGTCATTTGCATATTACAGAAAATTGTATATAAGAAAATATTTCAGCTGTATTGATATTGGTTCAGATGCTATTAATCTGAATGATAATCAGAAAAGAGAGTCAGAAATTTGTTTTCTTGTATTCAGCTAACTAGGTGTGGATAACTAGATGTAGCTATAATCCAATGTAGTAAGGAGAGATGAAAGACTGCCATAAGTACAATCATGTGTGTACATGAAAGGCTTGGGTGTTAAAGTGACTGAGCTGGGAAAGGGAGTCAAAAGCATTATAGGAAATGTCAAGTAAATATTGGTTATCTATCAAAGAAATGTCAGTAGTATGACTATAAGAGAAATGTCATTATAGTGTTTCACTATAAAGAGAAATGTCAGTATAGTGGTTGATTATAGAGACAAGAGGCATGTTAGTGTTTGACCAAGATAATGTCACAGAATTACTGAATATTCCAAATAATTATTTATTTGTTCTTCTTCATTGTTTTCCAATTGGGTCCATATTATGTAGTGTTGTAATTATTTCAGAGTCCTGTTTCTTTATTTTACAATCATTAGTAGGAGATTATTTTTTTTTTCATTGTCATTCACATGTGTTTGTTATTTCAAAAATCCCATTCAGTTTCAAAGGGTAATAGATCAATTATGTTACACCTTGACCATCAAAGGGAGGATTGGAATGTATTGATCAGGTCAATGCTTATTGAGTCTAAATATCATAGCAAATCTCCAATAAGTTTAAAATTATAGCCACACACTAAACCTCAAAACACCTTATCTATAACAGATAACAATGATAATATAGATGGCCAAACTAAGTGATAAATGGGTCAGGTCTCTATTAACACAGGGAAAGCATCTTATCCTAACTCTTTACATGGCAGGTGGTTGCAGAGAGCAGTTTTAGAGATAATACAAAAAAAACTCAAGTGCTAGGAAATGACCAATGATACTTGCACCTGCTGGAACAGATACACAAATTGAAATCATAGTGGTGCAAGGTGGTCAACCCAACCTTTGAGAAATCTAGTATCATAAAGAATTATTAATGCAATATTCCATCATTAGCACAGTAATGACAGCTATCACAAAAGCACAGTGATGACAACTATGACAAATATTCATAATATAAAACCTAACCATACCTTCAGAACTTTGTATGCTTCTTTTAACACACTTTTCTTATCTGGACAAAGGCATATGACACAGTTTGATCTAAAAAAAAGGTTACATTTAAAATTAAAGAGAGTCACATTATTCATATGCTCCAATGGTCAAAATGAATCTCCTGGACCTTAAGATAAGGCTATTTTTATGTTTTCTTTCTAGCTATCTGCTGAGGGTCTGAACCATCTCTGACATTCTGAGACAGCAACAAGGTTTTCACAATGGCTGTGAAGGCCATGTTAAATGTAAGATAGGTATCTTTTTCATTTAGGAGTTACTAAATATCATAATAAATCTTTTAGCAAAAATTGATATAGATATAATCAGCCATTCAGGAATAGAACCAATAATAAGATGGCTGCCATGTTGCCTATAGTGGCTGTCAGATAAGCATAATTATATTTCAGTGCCAACTAAATACCAGAAATCTTCAGGTGAAAACCCATGTTGATATGACCTTTAAGTGAGAAGTAGCAACAACAAGAAATTAAAGTTGACTGCCATGGTATCCATACTGGATGTCAGACTAACACCAATTTCATTTAGCAGCAAATAGAATCACATGAAATTTTTTGGTGAAAACTCCATATCATTATCAATCCAAGATGAATATCAATAAAAAGAGTTGTGAAGAGGTCAGATCAGCACCATTTTCATTTAGGACCAATCAGACATCATAAGAAGTTTGCTGGTGAAAACCCAATATCGATAAATCTTTTGGATAGAAGGAATAGAAATAACAAGATTTTCAAGATGGCTGCCATGGCAGCTATACTGAGTGTCAAATTAGAACAGTTTCCGTTTAAGGACATCTTAACATCATATAAAGTCATTAGTGGACCAAATGACTGTCCATTTTGGAAAAGGAGCAATAAAATTCTCAGGATTAGAAAGGGAGTTCAATTTTAGGTATCATTTGTACACCTTTTCACAATGATCAAGTCCCTAAATTGGTAGAGGCATCATATATTGCAAAAATATCTCAATTATAGCAGAAATTTTCTACATTAATGAAGGACGGTCCGATATCTACCTGTAAGAAAAGCTATTTTCACTCAGTAATTCCTTAACTTTTCTATTATTGATGGTAAAAGAACCACAAAGGAAATCAAATATTTCCTTTCAAAAAATTTATCTTTCATCATCATCATCCTCAGATATTATGTAACCTAATTAGGCAAACCATTATATAATCTGTTTAAAACAGAATTATGCTTCAATCACAAAATTGTTATTTTGATCAGACAATGATAAAGAAAATAGAAATAATTAGAAAAAAAAAATACATTTACCATTCTGCCATATAGATCATAGAATATCAAATAATAAAAATATATATTACCTACTTAAAACAAAAACACAAAATAATCTGGCACCTAATTTATAAATATTTTAAACAGTTTGTGATGTGAGGGGACATAGGACTGTTCCATTAAAACATATATGGGACCCAGGAAAGGCACTTTTAAAGCAGGGCACTCACCCATAGATTCAATTTATAACTTTTTTTATCATTTTTAATATGAACTCTGTGAATCAAAGTACCCTGACATATTTTTTTACAAACATCCTACCCTGGGTACCATGCATGTTTCAATGGAACAGCACAAACTGAACAACGGTCAATAAGACAAGTAACATTTTTTATTTAAGACAAAAAATTCAGGCTAATGTAAATCCATTAATGACAAACAATGCATTATGTACAAATAAAGATACAGTGCATTATGTACAGTTAAACACAGACAATACAGTATGTACAGTTGTAAATCAGTAAATGGCATGCTCATCCATGATACAGTTTGTACAGTTATAGACCAGTTAATGGATTTCTGATAAAAAGTACAGTACATACAGTTGTAGATCAGTTAATGGCATGCTGATACACAATAAAGCATGTACAGTAATAAATCAGTTCATGACATGCTGATACACAGTACAGTATGTTCAGATTCAAATCAGTTAACAAAATGCTAATACACAGTACATTATGTAAATCAGCTAATGGCATGCTGATACAGTACAATAAGTACCTTTGTAGAGCAATTAATGGCATGCTGATACAGTGTACAGCAAATACAATTATGAATCAGTAAATCAGCTAATGGCATGCTGCAGTTTGCATATACATACAGCAATAAACACAGCTGTAAATCAATCAATAGCTTGCATACACATATAATAGGTACAATCAAAGTCAGTTAATAGTTTGAATATACATAAAACAATAGGTATAGCTGAAGGTCAGTTGATAGCTTGCATATTTTGCATATGCATACAATAGGTACAGCTGTACATCAGTTAACAGCTTGCATATGCAAAAAATAGGTACAGCTGTAACTCATTGAACAGCTTGCATATAATACAACAATAGGCACAGCTATAGATAATGACTAGCTTGTATCCTCATAAAAAATAGGTACAGCTGTAGATCAGGTAACAGCTTGCATATACAAATAACAATAGGTACAGCTGTAGATCAGTTAATAGCTTAGATAGAACAATAGATACATCAATAGACCAGTTAATGGCATGCTAAAACAATAAGTAAAGCTACAGATCAGTTAGCAGCTTGCATATACAAAAAAATACTGTATTTACCATACATATTGGGACATGACAAAATAATTTTTTTTTCCTGTCCCAGAACTTATGGTGAAATATTTTTTACCTAGGTCATATGTCCCCTGCCTTAAGAAATGAAACAAATTTATATTGCATCTGTGCTCCCCCAAACAGCATGTGTAACCCCACCAACTGCATGTTGCAATAAAATAGATAAAATGCTTATTTGATAATAAAAAGAAAGAAACTAATCTTGTGTTGCTATCATTTATTCCCCATTTTTTGTTTATCATGACATTAAACAATAAAATATATCCACAAAATTTGTATATGTAGCATAGACTTCCATACTGTAACGTGTCTTGCTTATGTCCAATAATACAAGCCACGATATTCAATGACATGAACATTGAGAAACCAACTGTGTTTGGTTGTGTTCAAAGGCTTGAATATGTTATCTGACTGAAAACTGGATCCAACAACATCACAAACAAGAGGAAAAAAATTGACCAATATCTTGAAGACAACTATCAATCATGCATGACATGGTGTTAGATGCAAAATATCAAGACTGAATTATATCCAGGTTTACTGTATGACAGGATCTCACAAATAAAAATCATTATTTGAAAATACATTGACAATCTTTTCGCCAGCAAGGGTTACAAAAGAAGTAAACTCCTTCTTTGAGCTTACTGACAGAACATCAAAAACAAAGTTTATTTTTATTATATAGCAAGCCATTCTCAGAGGCCGACTTTGGTTGCTTTTATTTTTAAAGGATATCAATACAATGGTTTTTTTATTGCAAAGCAAGGAAGCATAAGAAGCTGATGATGGATTCTTTCAAGTGTGACAATTTTTTCTCTGGAATATACAAAGATAGCCATTATATGGAAGCCAACTTTGGTTCCATTTCACTGGTATTCACAGGAATTTTGAAAATAAATTGATACAATTGAAAATTTTGAAGTGACACAATACAGTGCTTTGTGCATGGACTGACCCAAGATTGCCCAGAAGAGTTCAAGAAAATAAAACCATGTGATGAATTTGTGAAGGCCAGATGAGAAGCAGATGATTTCGCTCACAATATGATTATTAACATGGATGAAATTCTAGTGTACTTTGATCGCATTCCTGGATGGCCTGATGATAAGATGGGGATCAAAATTGTGAGAATTAACAAGTGCAGATTTGAAAAAAATCTGACTTTAGTTTTTGCAGTTTCCACATCAGGTGATGTGTTGCCTCTTATGATTTTTCATGGCATTAGAAAGCTAAAATGAATATTTATGCACTGAAAGAATGGATTGTATGTGTGCCAGAGAGAGGGTTGTGCTGATGAGATTCTGCTGCAGTGGATTAAAGAGTTTTGTCTCGAGTACACAGTCTTATATTTTTTACAATAAAATTTCAGTTGGAGTGCATTTTCTGACATGTGATTTTTGAATGAATTAAAAGGTGTCCCACAACTTATGATTCGAAAACAAACAATGTGTCCCAGAACAAACAGTGCACAAAAATTACTATTAAAATTATTTTATGGTGTCAGAACAAATAGTGTCCCAACATAAACAGTAAATATGGTAGGTATGAATGATAGATCAGCTAAATGCATGCTAATACATAACACAGCATGTCCAGTTGTAGATCAGTGATAGACATAACACTATAGCAAGTTAAAAAAAATTGATGGAACATGAATCCCTATTTGTAGTGCCTAAAAACTGACTGAAACATAAAAATTAATTGAATGGACACATGGAAATAAAGGGAACAAGGGTTACTATATGCCACTACCATGATGGCCATACAAAATAAAAAACATTAAGTCTTCAAACAAAAATTTATATAATACATACTATACAGTAGAACTTTGATTATCTGTCAGGGTATCTGACTAAGACCATGAAGACATGAGGATAGATGAATAGAATATGAATGTTAAAAGTATTAAACAATAAACTGTCATCAAAAAATCTTAATGTCTACATATGTACATGTACCTATTTTTAATATTTTGATGTACAATGTCCAAACTGTTGACAGATAATGCTGGTTAATTGGGTGCTGGATAATCTAAGTTCTACTGTACTCAAAAAATGGTCAACTAATGACATAGTACTAATGACTTGAGCTAATCTCTAAAGACAACATGCATACACAATGATATCCTGTGAGTCCTCTGGGATGCCTGCTTCTGTCAATTTTTCAATGTACCCCTGAATGAACTTCACATTGGGGGTGCTGTAACCAAATTTCTCTGTGTGGTAGTCAACATAATCTCTGGCCACTTTTAACTGAAATAATGGGGAGAAAAAAGGCACATACATATTGCTTTTGTAAAACATTTCTGCAGCTGCAAAATGTATGGCAGTGGTTCATTTTAGTAAGACTTGTATTGAAAACAATGATTAAATATAATATCACTAGGTTTCCAGTTTTTACTTTGTCTTGCCTGATCATATTCTGCATCTTCTGAGACTGTCATTTTATCACAGAAATGAGATCATTATAATGTAACATGCTTTTGGCAATAAACAATAAACTCCATAACAAGTGAATAACAAGTGAACTCATGTTTGTATGAAGAATGTTCAAGGAAGAATTAGACCTACAGTAGTCCCCCTCTTATTCGGCCACCTCTAATGTCTCAGGAAAGTGACCTTAAAAGGTGGGTGGCCTTTCCAGAGAAGGAATAAATTTTTTGTGAGAAGTATATGTAATGTACATAGTAAGATAGCTTCATTTTTTAAAGCATTTAATATCTTTGTTTAAAAGCAACATTAATTATTGAATGGTTGTTGTTGTTATAATGGTTGACTTTTTTCAAATGAATATGTATTAATAGTTTCTATTCTTGACATAGGTGTGATATGCAAGTGAGTGCTGTTGTCAAGCACACTGCAAAACCAATCAAAAACGTCATTTAAATTTTGATACATATGCAAGTCTCTTTCCATTTGGTCCATTTTCACACTGCTGCTGAATAAATTCCTTATCAGTTATGATGTTGTTTATTTGAATCTTTTCAACATAAAATTGTTTTATTTGAGTCTTTTCAACATAAAATTTTTCGACAAGGACCCTTCCCATCGTAGACTATAATAACCAACTTTTTCTGAAATAATTGTCTCCATTTACCTGATGACATGTTAATGTTTGGTAATGATTTATTCAGATGTTGTTATCTGTATGGAATTTAATTATGCAGAGGAAACATTTGTTGAGCAGAGGAAATATCTTGGTAAAGAAAGCAACAAGTGTGTTGTCATGTGATTATTTTGGTCTTTGTCTGGTACCCTGCTTTGTTCTATTTTTAGCCAATGCTGACCCTGTGATCTTGACAATTATGTCTGGTTATAATTATCAATGTTGAAACTACAATACTGATAAAAACAATTTTTTTCTGCATTTAAACAAAATGCCACCTGTGCAGTGATTGTCACATGATTCATTAGTCACAGTCTGGTACCCTATTGTTTTTACATTTATTGACACTAAGTGAGAGAAGATATGTAGGCTTATTTGACCTGAACAATAGGACCTCTCCACCATTAGGATTTGTAAACTTGACAATTGCCAACAATAATATTCCCTAATCATGGAAGTGAACAAGCTCAACATCTTACAAAGGAAAGCCATAAAGATTATCAACTATCCCCCCTGCCAACTTCTGTATTGTACATCAATACTGCCACTTCTCAGCTGTTGCTACTATCAATAATTGTAATCTTAACAATTATCAGCAGTTAAACCAGACATCTTATGATAACACAAAGTAATGATAATCGGATTATGTGTACTTAGCTTTTTGTATGGATTAAAATTTGAGTCCTTCTCAGCTTTATGGAATAAATGTGGCTTCTCATGAGGTGTAAATGATATAATATTAACCTTAGTGGCACATGTACTTTAGTCAACACTTCTTTCAAGATCAAAACCTGACATCAGGGAAACAGAAATCAGATTACTTAACACATGTTATGAATAAAATTGGTTCTGCATACATATTACAAAACAAAATGTGGCCACTTGTGAGGGGTAAATTTGATATTTTTTGCACAAATATGCTGGCCGATGGTCATGTTAGCCAGATGTTTTTCATGAGGGGTAATTTTGAACATGAATTCAGAATGAATTCTTCAGTGCCTTCAGATTCTGGCAGTAAGGAGCAGGTGGCCACTGGTGAGGGGGCCATGCAAAAGGGGGACTTCTGTATACAGTATTTATTAAAGACAAGAAAGACATAAACTAGAGTTGTTATTAAAGCTGAATTAAAATTATCACCAGATAAGGGTTTTGGAAGTTTAGTAACTCTTTATTGCAAGATACATAATACACCAAACACCAATCATATTGTGAAACAATATGATGAAAAACATACTTCTGGATTCATTTTATGAATGCCAGATAAATTTGCCATTGTATTGAAATCATTATAGAGTACTTTTTGTGTCTACAAGGCATCTTAAAACTTATAATGTTTTACTTTTGCAACAAGAGGCAAAAACAAATAGCCTTTGAAATCACCTGCTCATCAGTCATGTCCATACCAGTTACAAAGCCATTCTGGCCAACCAACTTGCTCAAGGCAAAACAGTCACGCCCACTTCCACTACCAAGGTCAAGAACATGCATGCCCCCCAGCTTCTCTGGGATCACAAGGCCACACCCATAATGTCTGGAAAAAAATCACACTTTGGTTATTCAATAGCGTTGATTTTACACATTCATTTGCATGAATACAATCTGTTTACTTAACACAAAGGTATATGCAATACCAGCAAATCAGTTACAGGTATTAGTGAACTTCATTTAAATCACACTGTTCAGCTCCTTCATTTGGTAGCATATTTGTATGTACTGGACTTTCCTCTTTCAAAATACCAAAACTAGAAGCCATCTGATATAAAAATAGAACAAGCTATTTGCATCCAAAAACTAAGCTAAAGTTTTTTGATAATATAAGGACCTTAAGTCCAGGAAAATATGAACTCTAATGCCACTATAAAAAATCTGCAATTAGGAAAAAAGTTCCAATAAATTAAATGACTGACTGTAGTCAACAACAATTAGATGATCGCAAAAGAACTATAATTTTATTGTCAAGGTTTGACATCTTGTTCAGAGAAAACATAAATATTTTTAGTAAAATGTTTATTCATGAATACTTACCCAATCATAAAACTTTTAATTTAGGAGAATTACTACTACCTCAAAAATCCAGCCCTCCCAGGTTAAAAATTTTAGCTAAAATTCTAAAGATTATCTGCCCATTTAGGTGGTGGTGGTGGTGGTGGTGAGGAAGAGTTATCTCCCTTACTACAGGGATTTGGCACACAAATCCCATGAATATATTAGTTACTATTGGAGTGAAAGGCAATGCTTGTTATATGGATGTAACTGCAGAGAGGCTGGTGGGATGTAAGTATATTAAGATTGGGTAAGCAGTCATGAAGAAATATATTATACTAGAACAAATTAATTTCTTCTTTAAATACGTTACCCAATTATAATACCTAGGAAGATTAGGTAAAAGTGGGAGGGAGGTAAATCCATTTACTCCATAGATACATTTCCAGTCCCATAAGGTATGTGAGACCGCTTCGAGTCAACCAGACAGGAGAAGATTTCATCTGTCTGGGAGCAACTTTCATAAGGGAAAATTTATCCTCACTATTGTGTAGCTGCGTCTGAAGAATTGTTGTCAAACAACCTGGAAAGGCGACCTGTTGCACCATCGCTATATGTCACTCCTGATCGAGTAGAGCCACATCTTGGAGGTAAAAAATGGAGAATGTAGACTCTGATCCCCATCCCACAGAATGTTAATAAAGAATTAACATGAATACTGGACAGAAGCAAATAATACTGCTGTATTACCTGTAAGGCCCCCATTAAACTTGAAAATATGATATTCTTCCCTTCTCCCAATGAAATGGTAAGTCCTAAATGTGATACATTCATTTTTTTTTTTTAAAAGAGACAAGCTTATCATGTAGTCAAACTACCTCATATACAGTTTGGACAATGTCAAGATCCTGATCATTATTAACAACTTCATTATGACCAAGGTTTGGTAAGCAAAAAAAGCATCCTGTCTGTGTTTTGTGCTGATATTTAAGAATACCAAGTCCATTAATGATATCTTGCTTTCAAAGTGCATTATATGCTTAAGAACTTAAAAAACAGACCAATTAATTGTTTTATTAAGGCTTGAATTTCCAATCATTTTCTTTAACCTTATATGAAAAGAGTGGTTATTCTCAATTTGAAAACACAGCCTTTTGTGGAATCACATACACTGGCTCCTCCACCACCCCACCTCAAAATTCACTGACCTCCCTCAGGACCTCAAAACACACTTTTGAGTCTCAAAAAAGCCTCAAACACTATCTGTAAATGTGGCAGGTATAGTAAAGCGTTGAAGAAGGAAGATCTCCACAAATCCATGGTAACTTAACAAATACAGGTGGGGTAAACATGCATATGGTTAATTAGCATGCTAAAAATACTTTATGATGTCATTTACCCACTATGCTTTGTATAATTGGCCATATTGTTTTTGAACAAATATTTGATAGAGCGTTAAGTAAACATTATTCTTTTCATCTTTTTCTAAGTAATAACTTTTGTGTTGTCCAAGAGGGTCTTTTAAAAAAACTGTTGTGAAACAATGTTGTTATGGAAACTGAACTGACTGTTCCTGCCTCCTTGCATCATTTAACCCTGCAAAGATATGTGATAATAATAATAATAATAATAATAATAATAATAATAATAATAATAATAATAATAATAATAATAATAATAATAACAATAATAATTATGATAATAATAATGATTAATAATAATAAATAATATTGATAATAATAATGATCATAATAATAATAATAATAATAATAATAATAATAATAATAATAATAATAATAATAATAATAATAATAATAATAATAATAATAATAATAATAATAATAATAATAATAATAAATAATAATAATATTCAATAATACTAATAATGATGACAACTATTATTATTATTATTATTATTATTATTATTATTATTATTGTTATTGTTGTTGCTGTAGTAGTAGTTGCTGTTTTTATAATTTGATTTTTGTATGATTTAGTTCATACATGTACAAAATAAAGTACATTTTAATAATAAAAATTATTTAGCTATGCCCATTTGATTGGAGTAAAACAAACTAACCTTTCAAATTCAATCTTAAATGCCCAACACCTCTCAGAAAAATCATGTGCATTTAACAGACAGTAAAAAATGTTTTTCTTCTGTTAGAGCACAAGCTACTTCATCATTTAGTTGTCATTATGTTACTGAAATGATACAAAGAATTAAGGGCCTGGACTTGTAAAATGACTATAGGTTCACAAATCCTTTCTTACCAAGTGCATTAAATAAAATGATTACCCGTAAATATGTTAACTTAAATTCGGGCTTGGTGTGCAGGAAAGTGCGTGCTTGGGGAGTCCAGCAGTGTGCAGATGTCATTGCATAGCCAGGATGTTTCATATCCAGAATTTCTACATATGCTATTTTATTTTCAGTTAATGTTTGAAGAATTTAGAAGAATTACTGTTTTATAATCATGTATTATTATCATAAAAAGAAGTTAAATATTAAAATCATTAAAAGCACAATAAAACAATAAAATCTGAAAAATATATAGCATGACTAAAAGAGATCATAAAAAACTTGAATATATAAGTCATAAATAGAGTGCAATAAATAAGAAGAATATGAAAGGATACATACTGCACTAGATAATTCTCACCCTTCAAATGCAATGAATCTCCTGTCTGAAAAGTGCTAATGAGGAGATCTTCCTTTCTCCTCTTCACCTCCAGTATGATGCATATAGAGATAACAAATCTAAGCTGTACAATATGCATATGAATAAGCAAACCTTATGAAAAAGCACATGGACAGACAGAATTCTACCCTATATCCATTATATCCAATGAAATCCATACATACAATGGAATAATAACATAATAGTTATATTATATAAGTAGACCTGTACCTTGTAGACACTTGTTCGTGCACCATTTCCAGTGCTTCCATAACATGCTTTTGCGATGGTATTTTGCTTTTTGGACATGATTGTACTTTACAATCTTCAGTTCTCTGGAGCTCTTTTCCATAGTAATTTTTGACTGAATCAAAAATTATTCCATTTTCTGTCGCCATTCTTTCAGCTGAAAGTACATACAAAAGCAGGGATCACACAGCCAAGTGAACTAAGCAACTCAGTTGCCAAAAAAATAAAAACTTCACCTTCTTCTAACAAGAAAGTAAAAATGGCTTCGCCCTGTGACTATTTTTAGTGATACTTTGAGTGATAGTCATTTTGTAATCACCTTAGCCAGGTTAGTTCCACTGTTGTGTTGTTGCTCAAGGTGAAATGAAGATATCAAGCTATCAAAATAGCTAGTATAGATATCAATTCTGCCAACAAACTCATGCACATGCACAAGTATTTGTTTTGATTGACCATTAACCCTTTCCATAGTAAGTCAGCAAATATCACTGCAAGATTTGATTTCTGCAAGTTATCATTTAATGACAAAAACATACATTATTGTTTCTGAAACTTCAACAACAGTATAGAAATGTCAATTTTTGTTTTAAGAACAGAAAAGTTGATCTGGATATCTTATCTGTGGCAATTACATCATTTCTTCAACAATTAGTTTGAAACTTAAGTAAACCTGTAAATTATAATGGGGAGATTGCCTACCAGCATTCATTGATGACAGAATCAAAGAATGGAGGGCTGAAAAATAAGCCGAGAGTCATACACAAGTTTACCATGACCAGACAGAGACCAGAAACTTGAGTTGGACAGGCAACAGGTCGCATCACTTACAAAGGCTTGCCATATCACACCTATATGTTAAAAGTTTGTGCAAAGATCAAAAGGAAGTGGGACTTCCATAATAGTTTGAATAAAATATTGGGAACACCCATTAAAAATGTCACAGTGGCAGCATGATCCGGGATCTGAATTAGACATAAATATAAGTTTTACACGCTAAAGTATTAGTTATTAGAAGCATTAGTCAACAGTTGTGATATACTTTCCAACCTGTGTATTTTGAATTTTTATTATTTCCATCTTGTGTATGTTATATTTTGATATTTGCATGCTTGTTAGATTTTATTTATTTGCAGTAATTTTGAAGCAAATATTGGGCAAATAATCTTATCTGACCAAATTTAGTTATTATCAACAGGTAAGAATTGGGTCAGGAACTTGTAACATCTGTCAATTGTATAGTAAATCAAAACAGGTATTACTTACTATTAGTATCTACATAAAATGGATACAGAAAGACAGATGGTTAAGGTGCATCATATAATGGACATGGAAGATCTAGGGTATGAGGGCCAAAAAAGAAGCCAAAAGAGAGACATAGAACTGGCCAGGATAGCAGTGGACAGAGACAGAAAGAGCTGGAGCTGGTCAGTATGGCCAAAAAAGCTGCTGAAAGAGAAGCACAGATGGAATTGGCCAGGATAGCAGTGACAAAGAAAGATAGCTTGCTCACACACTTAAAATGGAGAAAGTAAGGGTAGAAGCTAGAATCACCGATAATGACAACTCCAGTACAAGTTCTGGAGGAAGCATACAACCAATTATCGAATGGTACAGATAAGTATGCTGCGATTCAATTACAAAGAGGAGACAATTGACAATTACTTCATGCAATTTGAGAAACATGCTGGCATTCATAAAATTCCCGAGCAACATTGGGTGATTATCGTCTCTGCCTTTTTGCAAGGTGCAGCTGACAAAGTCACAAAGTTTACCATAACTTAGCCACATAAGCTTATCATAAGAACATGTTCAGAAGAAGCTTATGATTCTCTTCTTTGCCATTATTGGCTGTCCACCGAAACTCACCATAAAATTTTTCAGGATTCGATAAAAGAGGCTATGGAAACCTGCTCTTAGTTCCATACCTATTTTGAAGAGTTTTTTCAGAAGTGGATAAAGATGGCAGAAGTCGAATGATGGTATGATGGGTTATGTGAGGTTATACTTCAGGAGCATGTCCTGAGCGTTTAATATCACGAGTTGACAGTATTCCTAACACAGAGAGAGAGAGTAAAGGACTCTCGATCAGCAGCATAGTGGAGAGATTTGAGTAGGCACTTTCTAAGGTGGAGTTTCAGGGGTACTTACTGACCCCAACCATTGAATCATGCTGTTTGGTTGAGGGAGAGCCAGCTGTCCATAACCATCAGGGTAGTAGGAAGGTGGGAAAGGAATCTACAGGTAAATAGGAAACCTATAGATGTCACCCACGAAATCATGCATTGCAGGACAACAAGAGTCGTCAATGTGCATTAACAATAGCCAATGGAGAAGGTGCCATCCTCTTGTATGATACTGGGTGTAGCATTCTCAACCTTGTCAACAAGAAATATGTGAAGCCAGAGGATTACACCAGTTTGGTAACTGAGGTCCAGTATGCAAACAGTGCACATGACTTGTTGCCAGTGGCAGTTCTTGACTGCTATTCACAATACATGAAGTGGAAAATTTAAGCTGAATGCTTGGATTGGATGGGCTTTTGATGATGTCATACTGAGATGTCATTATGTGTTGCCACAACCAAACCCAGAAATCTGCACCTTGATGCTGATAAATGCTGAGGAAACCAGGTCCAAGAGTCATCAAATGAAACCAACATCAATGACAGTTATGTCAACACCGGTCAGTAACGTACTTCCAGCCAAGCTGTAGTAGGAAGATGCAACTCTGATACAGTTGCATAAATATGGTGCAGAAGGAATGAAGAAAAAACAAAACAAATGGCACGGTAAAGTTGGTATACAAGGGGACTTGTACTGCCACACTAAGAAAGGACATGAGCAATTCAAACAAGTCAGGAGTGAGATGAAATGTTGAAACTCACGCATGAGAGTCTCATTGGAATTGCCAAGATGTCAAGGAATTCTACTGGTCAGGGGTCCAAGGAGATGTTAAGCAGTTCTGTCTCTCCTGTGACAAGTGCCAGAGAATGGTACTGAAAACAGAACGACATGTCCCCTTGGGCAGTACACCCCTTATCTATGAACAATTTCGTGATGGATATGATCAGAGTAATAAAACCTGCATCAGCACAAGGAAATCAATATATTTTAACGGTCATAGATTATGCTACATGCTATCCAGAGGCTGTTGTGGCAAGTATGACAGTTGGAAACTGCCTGCCTTCAAGAAGAACCACTCTGTATCAAAGAGGGCATGCCTTGGAATCATGTTCTGGATATCAAGATTCAAGCGGTACTTATAGGGTCAGAAGTTCATATTGGAGATCGACCACCAACCCCTTGCATATCTCACACAGGCAAAATTGTTGAATGGATGCTTGATGAGATGGTCACAGTTCTTACAGCAGTACCAGATACAGATCAGATATGTGAAAGGAACTGAGAACATAGGTGCCAATATTTCATAAGCAGGAGCGCTACATCGGCATAGATTGCTCAGTAGATAACCAGGTTTTGCGTCTATATTCATGTCCGTAGTGATTATGATTTTTTTCCATTTATTGTGTAGTAACACACATTTGCATTTGGAGCAATATTAGGGAAATAAAATCCCAATTTTATTCTCAATCTTGTGGGGGGTGTCACATTTGCTAAGCTCCAGCTATAAAGTCATATATAAGCTATAAACTACCTGTCTTGGGAAAGTTACTGCAGTGTTGTGCTTGATCTCTAAACACTGTCATGGGGTTAGTACTGAACTCTAATGCAACTTTACCATGACCAGCCAAACAATGGAAACTTTACAAAGCTTGCACTATCACACCTATTTGATCAAAGATCAAAAAGAAGTCTGCAGATAAACGAGGCATGTTCTTATGCAACCCCATATTGACAGACAGCAAGAAGGACATTGTCTGCTAAGTTTGATTGGATTGGTCCACAGCAGTATCCATTCAAAAATTGAGATAGAGGGCATTATTACAATTCAGACCCAAATTATACTTTCTGAACTTGTAAAATAAAATTTAGCATTCACCTAGGAAGATTGCTGATCAATAGGTTTACTCTTGAGAAGCCACTTGTAATTTAGCAGTAAAACTTAGTGGTAGATTCTAAGGAAAGACATAGCTTCAAAAAAGTCAAAAAGTTATTTGCTCAATTTTTGGCATCATAATTGTAATTATTTATAGTATGCATACTTAATTACTGGGATCATTTAGTATGTATAATTACCTATGTAGTGTTTCATTTATATGCATATTTGAGAAATGGGATTGAGCTTTACATAGACAATTATGTAGATTGTTAGATTGTGATCAGAATTAATTTTGTAATCCAGTTAGGCTACTTCATTGTAAACCAGTGCATTTATGATTGCATTATGTTAGAATTTACACATGCTTGAATTGTGAATTTGGACAATTGTTCAAGTATGTAAGATTAGTTACAATGGATGTATGCATATATCAGAGCAAGGATATTTGAAAATTTGTGTCCTTTAAATGAGTTTAAGGTAAAGAAATGTGTCTGATTATTGTGATATTGTTTAATATAATGGGATTAGGACTTTGCAATGATGCAATGTAATTTATTGATTCAAGTATAAGAAGTAATTGATACTGTGCTGTATTAAGACATCCACATTACCATACAAGAACATATGGGTATCTTGATGTAAATAAATGCATGACTGATGATCTGATGATAGAATGTGTGTAATATGAGATGAGAGGGCTAAGGAAAATTATTGTACTGTCCTTGTGTTTTCACAGAAAGCTTTTTAGGGGACTGAGAACTTCCGGTTCCATTGAGTTCCAAGTATTCAAGCTTTGAAGAGAGACTTGAGACTAGCTGAAACAGTCGATGTTGACAGGATTCTAGTCGTTGGAGAGGAAAGTGGATGAGGGGCCTGGAGAAAGTCAAGGAGGAGAAGGAGTCTAGAGAAAGTCGAGGAGGAGGAGAAGGAATCTGGAGGAAGGTCAGGGAGGAAGAGAAGTAATTGGGAGAAATAGAAGAGAAAGGACACAACAGATGAGTAGAAATACAAGGACAGGTGGAAATCAATCTCATACAGCTAATCAAGTGATGCAATAGGTGAATAAAGGGTCAAGCAGAAGGAGTGTAATTGGAAATTTGAAGCATCTGACCATTGAATTGTTATTAAATTGTAATTCATTGAATTTCAACCGCTTTCGTATATTTAACCATATAACTGTCAGCAGTACTGACTGGGAACTCATAGCTTTTCATCTTTCACTAAATTTAACTTCCAACAAAACAGAGCCTGGGTGGGATTTCTATAATAGTTTTAACAAACTATTGGAACCACTTCACCCCAACCATAACAATCATCACAGTACCTGATTTTAATATCCAGATCCAGAACAAATTTCTGGATTAACAGAAAAAAATTAATGATCAGGAATTTGATCAAATTATATCTGGATAAATAAATGTCTGGATTAAAGAATATCATTTATATATATAGCTTATTTTCACCAAACCAGTCTTGTGAGACCACTGCTATGATAGACCACCTGGTTTGAGAGACCAGAATCTCCATGCACAGATTTACTTATTATATAGTAATATGACTTGTTATGAAAGACCACCTGTCTTGAGAGACCATTATTTTTGGCAGAAGACCACCTGTCTTGAGAGACCGTTATTTTTGGCAGAATGGGTGGTCTTTCAAGACAGGTTCTACTGTATATTTAAAGATTTAGGCTGACATTTGTATTTACAATCCAAATTAAGTACTGATATGCTAAATCTATTATTTTAATTAAAAGTAAACATTCTGATCATAATATGAACACGATTTTCTGCATTACAACTGTTTTAGCTTCTGCAACAAAATCTCTTCTAAAATGAAGTTTATGATAAATATAAGAAAAACATTAGAAATTCTAAATGAATTTTTAAAACATATTTTCTCTACAAACTTATGTTTTCTCTGTGCTATTAATGTTGAGTTGTAATAGATTATTTACCCTGGTGAATATAAGCAATTGTGTAACAGAAAGAAATGGTATTCTGTGAGGTTAGACCAACAAGTAGATTTCTGCTTCTTTTTTTCTAACAATACTGGTAGCTAAAAACATCAGACAAATTAAGCAGATATCTACTTGTTGGTCTACCACAAGGTGTTTTAAAATGGGTGGTGTAATACATGATCTTTACAAATTGTTGTCTGGATGAAAGCTCATTAATAAGAATATGAATATATCATTATCATTTATTATCCATACTTTGCTAAAATAACTGATATCTAGTGCAATCAGAGATATCACTATGAAAGAAGTATATTTCGGAAAATGCAAACATAAGTGCTAAAGTGTGTCAAAACAGAGGAATCCAGAATATATATATATATATATATATATATATATATATATATATATATGGAGTCAGACTGGGATGTATACTGTCAGCTACATACTTCAACATTTGCTTGGAATGGATCATGGAGGATGTCTTGCATGACCACAAGGGCACTGTCAGCATCAGAGTAAGAATAATCACAAAACTTCACTTCGCAGATGATATTGATGGCTTAGCAGATGAAAAAGAACTGGCCGACTTGATTGAATGCCTTGACACAACCTCTACAGCATACGGTATGAAGATTAGTGCCAAAAAAAACCCAACTCATAACAACAATGGCATCAGTGCAAAAATAAAGGTCAGTGGAAAGAATCACAAGCTAAAGTACTTGGAATCAATTATCACTGACAAAGGCTCCAAACCAGAACTACTTTGCAGGATTGCCCAGACAACAGCAACAACAACAACCCTGAAATCAATATGGAAAGATACCACCATTGCTTTTGGTTCCAAAAGAAGGCCAATACACTTGATTGTCATATCTATCTTTCTGTATGCTTGTGAAAAATGACACACATCAGATCTACAAAGAAGGATTCAAACCTTTAAAACAAGATGCTACTGTGAGATCTTGGGCATCTCATACATTTACTGTGAAACCAATGAAGAAGTCCACAACAGGATCCAATGAGCCATCCTATCCTATGAAGATCTCTAGACCATTGTAAAAAGCACAAATTGATGTGGTACAGTCATGTCTCAAGATCATCTGGATTGGCAAAAATAGTCTTGCAAGGCAAAGTGTGAGGGTGCAGAAGAAGAGGCACACAAAACAAGAGGTGGGAAGACAACATTAAGGAGTAGACGGGCATGTCTCTGTCTATAAATACATTGACACAGTCTCACTTGACTATTAAGCAATGGGTAGTACATCATCAAAGATAATGTAAGGATGGAAGTGATAGGACAGTCAGAAGAGTAATGACAGGAAGGGTAGAAATAAGCAAAAGAGTGTCAGTGTATGTTTAAGTTCCTTCATACTCAGACCAATCTGGCTACCGAAGTGGCAATGAGATATAAAACCTCAGCTGGCATAGCCTTGAGAATCACTAGGTCTTACTTGTAGCTGACTAGTTCATTAAAGTGATTTTGGAAAGCTATTGCTTGTGAGACACCAAGTCAGGAGCTTCTGCAATCATTGCTGGTAATTTGTTTTTGGTCCCTACTGTCATGGGAAGAAGCTAAACTTGTAACAATTTGTTGATGCTGACATTAATTGGAACTGGGTGTTTAATGCCCCAACGACATCTTGGGTAAAGGGATTGATGATGATCATATATATATATATATATATATATATATATATATATATATATATATATATATATATATATATATATATATATATATATAAAATAAACAAAAACCAACATGTATAATGTGTATATATACACATTTGTAATAGTAATATATGTCAGTTTAATTTAATGAATTTCATATATACATATATCATATACAAAATAATAGTGATATTATACACATTTATGATTTGTACAGATAACTAGATGATTACCTTACAGTAACATTCAGTCAATGTGAAAGGGTATAATGGTACCAACTGTACAACCCCCAACAAAGCAACTAATATATATATATATATATATATATATATATATATATATATATATATATATATATATATATATATATATATATATGCAATAAACTGATGATGTACAGTATGAAACTAGTAACAAACTAGCCTAAGCGCTTTCGACTCTTAATGAGTCTTTTTCAAAGGCAAATACAAAACATATATACGACAAACAAATAAACACAAAAACGTTGTGTTTGTAAACCTCTACATGGCTGTCTCCACATGGGTTAAAAAACACAATGTAGAGGTTAAGAAAAACAAAAACATTACTGAACGATTTGGTACAGTTGACTAGAAGATTACCTTACAGTAACATTCAGTCAATGTGACAGGGTATAACAGTATCTACTGTTAAACCCCCAGGTGGGCGGAGTTTAAGGTGTAAGGACATAGTCTGGTCCCCTGCTTAGTAAGCTCCCTGTGTTGCACGACGCTATGCAACGGAGCCAACGTACTAAGTAGCAGGGGACTGGACTAGTAGGGACATTGCATTCAAAAATAAAAAAAACTAGCTGTGATTGGTGCATTATGTAAGAGTTGTACTTTCTTTTAGGCTTTAAAAAAGTTGAGCCTCTTGGCAACATTTGAGATTATGTTAATCCATATCTAGAACAAATTTGTATTTTTTAAGATTTTTACAAATGTGGTACACATGACTGCAAATGTGTTTGGTGTATTTAGATAACTCTTACCCCTCTCTAGTTCCAGCAGTCTCTTAAATGCAATGGAGGGATTATAGACAATTTGGCCCAAAGACAATTTGGAACAACTTTGACTGAAAATAAGACAATTCGGCCCAACTCGAAAGATAATTCAGCCCAACTTTGTAATAGTTGTATCAAGTTTTTTTTTGTTGTCTTCAAACAACAATTAGATACTAAGATTACTAAGATATATATATATATATATATATATATATATATATATATATATATATATATATATATATATATATATATATATATATATTAAGTAGAAGACAATATTTTTAATTATTTTATTGGTAGAGAAATAAATTAGGTTTTAGGAACAAAACTGATCAAATATTAACAAGAGAAAACAAACTGACATCTATTGCGCATTCTAATTAAAATACTTATATACATTTATTTTGTTTCTTAAAAAAATATATGCATCTGCACAATGACATTCTCAGTTTAAGTCATTTGGTTCAATTAACTATATTGATTTATAAAACAATAATACTTAACAGATAATATTCTACAGAATACGTTTACATTTTTTTTAGAGTAACGTCACCGTACATGAGGTATTATAACAAATATATTTAATTTCAAAACATTTGTTCTATGTCATTTAAGTTTGTTTTTGTCTTCATATTTTGTCTCATTCGTCAATACTACCTTGCCCCGCACCTCAACTTTTCATCCGTGATATTGTCTCTTACTTTGTTATTGTTGTTGTTGTTGTTGTTTTTAAAATCTGTTTAGACTCCACAACCTCGGTATTTAACGTATCATACAATTCATGTAAACTTGCATCTCATATTGTTTGATAATATCATTCGTCTTCTATAGTTGCTTCGACATGTTATGTAGTTGTTTCATTAAAATTTTACTTTTGATTTTCTCATTTATTTTTTGTTTCTTTTTGTGGCTATTTCAGCTAAATTAGTTTTTCATCATCTCGGATAGCTTATTATCTATGTGTTCAAGAATGTACGATATATTAATGATCATATATCTTGATTGGTCTCACGAACAAAAAATACTTCTAGATGAACAAGGAATTAATGTCTTTATTTCTTGCAAAGTAAATCGGTAAGTGGTAAGTATTTAAGTGCATATCAATTTGTATCTTATATGCTATCACCATTTCTTTACATTCACATCTTTTTGTTATTTCGTTGCATTCACTGGTTGTACTAAGAGGGCTGATATGATGATGATGGCATATACTGTTATTATGTTTTCTAGAAGGATGTGCTTGTCTTCATTTTACAGGCTATATATAACGTATTATACGATAAACCATGCAGAGGAAACCCAGACTGGCCTTATCGACAACAGCCTAGGTGTGTAATTGAGCCTGCAAACCTTGGAATAGGAATCTGACGCTTAAATAACGCCCTACCTTGTTGAGTTTGCCTGAAACGTTCTTCACCAGCTTCGTCGCTCGATCGAAGTGAGAGGAGGCAGATCAACGGCATTTCGTCAAGGAATAGTCTAAGAGAGACAACTCAAAATAACAGATTTGTCTCCCATTCATAATTTTAAAAGTCACATCTACTATTAACCCTACTAGCAGTTGTTAGTTAGTAGTATAAAATAACTGTTAATATTTTAGCCACAAATTTATACCAAAGGTAGGATTTAAATAACTCAAGAAATTGTTTCAGATCTAGGCTTGGTGCTCGGAAATGCATAAACCTGACATTTGATTTAACATAATAGTCAAATTAAAGACCCACGATCCTAACTACGTGCTTCCATACCTACATATATTAATATTTTCAATTACACAGAAAAGCTAATCATGAAAAAGTATTCATATTTTTTGTTCCTTTTCCTATTTCTGCTTGCTATAGCATTAGATTATTAATCTTTTTTATATCAACAGACAGTAGCATAATTGAGTACAGCGTCAATTATTCAAATAATAAGGGACACAACTCTATGATAGCTAGCTTCTAAATACATCGACTTATTTTGAATTGTCTTTCTTAGACTAAATTTTTTTTTTTTAGGAGATTTTTTTTTTCTTTCTTTGATTAAATCACAGATAGAAGATTTTATTTATACAAGTCACGCAATTCTAATTGTTTTGATGGGAATGGTTTATTCTCTTCACATGAAAGCATTTAAAATTAGTACTGATATTTATTCGCTGACATTCACTAAATATTTGGTTACATCGTTCAAATTGATCTTTTCCACAGGCAGTGACTGGTAACATCCTGTTTGGTTCTGATTTTTGTTAGTTTGTTATGATTGTGATCTAGTCATTGCTAGGAAATATAGGATAATTTTGATTTATGTGACCTTGAACCTGATAAACTGGGTTTAATTTAATTGTACAGAAAAAAGATATATACAAGGTAATTAAATAGTACAATAATCTAAATAGCTTGTTTACGTTATTTTTCGTACAATATAATTGTTCAGTTTTAAGATCACATTTTCCATTTCTGGAATTAATGTCAATATTACATTAATCGTTGTATGTTTGTTAAATTATGATCACAGATCAATTCTAGTTTTATTTTATAGGATGTAAAATTTGTATTTTGAATCAGATTAGCAAACTTCTTTACAAATCGCTTACCATATACGTGTGTGTGTGTGTGTGCGTGTGTGTGTTCAAGCATGTGCGATATTTATTATCTAATGTCTTGTGCGATTTCACGAACAATTGCTTCTAGTTGACCAAGAAATCCATGTCCTTTTTTGTTGTAATTTAATTCGTCAAGTGTCAAAATTATGTAAGTATTTACGTACGTAACGAGTTGTATATTATAATATGCTATCACCGTTTCTTCACATTCACATCTTTTTTAGTTCGTTGCATTCATGGGATGTACTATTTGGGCGGTAATGTTGGAATAAACTGGTATGATGTATTTTAAAAGGATGTGTTTGTCTTCATTTTACAAGGAATATTTTACGTATTATCAGCTAAACCATGCAGACGAAACAGCTGGCTTGACCCATCCTGGCCTGAGTGTGTAATTGAACCTGCGAACCTTGGAATAGGAATTTGACGCTTTACCATAGGAGCTAGCACAGCTCTTTGTAGGAGAAAAAAAACACTACTGTATACAGATTGCATCACCCCCTCTCTCTGTTGTGAAAGGAGGCAGTGCAACGGCATTGTCAAGAAACGGTCTAAGAGAGACAACTCAAAATAACAGATTTGCGTCCCGTTCATAGTTTGAACAGTCAAATTAGCTTACAGCCGTCCTAGCAATTGCTAGTAAGTCAAGGAATTTATCTGAGGACATATTGTTCTGCCAATAAATTAACACAAAAAGTATGATTTTTATAATTCAACGACATTATTTTAATATTAGTTTTGGTTCTCGAAAATGTATAAACAGCACATATGATGTAATAATACAAACGTTCATCTCTCTCTCTCTCTCTCTCTCTCTCTCTCTCTCTCTCTCTCTCTCTCTCTCTCTCTCTCTCTCTCTCTCTCTCTCTCTCACATGTAGCTTGCGAGAAGTTCAACGGCATTCTGTCAAAGAGCGGTCTAAGAGAGACAACTCAAAATAATAGATTTGTCTCCCATTCATAACTTTAACAGTCACATTAACTACTAAGCGTTCTAGTAATTGCTCGATACTGGTAAAATACATCTGAGGGCATATTTTCGACAACAAAGTAACACAAAAGGTAGGTTTTAAGTAATTCAGCAAAATTCTTTCGATTTAGGCTTGGTAGTCGGAAACGCATAAACCTGATATCTGATTTAATATAACAGTTAAATTAAAGATCCACTTTTCTAACTACCTGCATCCATACATACATATAAGAATATTTACATGCCGACAAACAAGCTAAACATGAAACTTTTTAATATATTTTCTTGTTCTTTTTCATATTTCTGCTTGCTATGGTATTAGATTTTCAATTATTAAGCTAAATTTTCAAGTATTTGGTATTTCAGTATATTAAGTAAGCAAAAATATTTGTTTAGATTCCATCAATCCTTTAACATCAAGTCATTTAAACATCGCCCGTAATTCAAACAATTTGAAATAAAAGCAATACCACTTTACTATATTTGAATCAGCGGGCAAGACTTTTCCACGATACACCTTCAAATCAACAGGTACTCGACGCGAGCTTGATGTTTAAAAAAAAAACAAAAAAACAAAACAATAATCTTAAGAAAATGTCATACAGAGTGCCAAAAATACCTCAGATTACACCCATGACCCGTTCTGACATTGGACCCTGTCTGTCGTACTATATAAGAGACTCGCGTCAAGTACCTGTGCTTCACACGTACGAGTTTAAGTTTTTAATGCTTGACCTTCATTCAAGATGGCTGCGCACGTGAGGTGTATGCGAACGGCTGGGTTTGTAACTAGCCAAAAATTGTGCCGTCTGATTCATACAAGCGTTCTAAGGGTGAGAAAGTATGACACGCCATTCCTTTAATATCTGTATGTTTTATACTGCATGACAAGGTATTGCAGATTTGTTTTCCAGTAAATATCGAAAACTGGTGTTTTCCGCAAGATATTCTGAACTCCTGTCTCGTGGTTTGGTCTAAAACCCACTCCAAGCCAACGTATAGGTTAAAGTTGTCTTACTTGATTAGGCATTAGGCAGAAATAATCTTGCCAAAGAAAACAATTAACAACCAACAAGTTATTTTATCTCTTTATGTATTGTCTGCCTCACACCCCAAAATAGAGAACAACAACTTCCACTAAAATCATTTCATACAACAGAGTAGACCAACAAGTAGGTCTCTGCTTTTTTTTCTGACAGCAGCAATAAAAAAAAGCAGAGACCTACTTGTTGGTCTAATAACAGAGGCACCATAACACAGAGATCAGCAAGCCCCTCATTTTGTACTGTACAGTTGCAACATTATCATATGCAAATGAGAATGAGAACAAGGCGAGGGTACTAGTAAACACTTGTAACTTGTGCTGTGGCTCAAAACCAAGGGTTTTCAACATCTGTAAAACATTAAAATTTTGGAAAGACTGGAGCCTGTCTGAATCTATATAAGTGACTCCTATTTAAAAGCAGGGCTTATAAGAGACTGCTCCCCCATTTAATTTAGGAAACTTGGTGGTGGTCTGAGATTTTTCTTTTTGCCTGGATATTTATGTTTTGCTTTCTTACTTGAACTTAATTTACTTTTTTTTTCAATTAAGATAATGTAATTAATTGTTTTTCCTTTGCTAGAAATTAGAACAAAATTTTTTTCTTCAAATTATTTGAGAGTTGCAAATTATTAGTTTTACAAGTGTTATCTAATTTCCATAAAAGAAACACTGAACATGCCAAAAAATGTAACTTAATTATGATTTTCTTGAAAGACACTGGTAAATTATTAATATTCACCTCTATCCCACCTCACCATCCTTTTATAGGCGTCCCTCCACCTTATGAAGATTTTATGCTTAACTGAATCAAAAGCTATTGTGTATAAAGCAAATCATGTGATAGATTGGAAACAGAAATATTTCCATTTTCTATATTTTATTGGTTGCCTATTATTAGCACTTGTTCAGAATGATTAATAATGAGGTGTCCCATACTCCTATAGACTTGGTAATGCTTCACTGGTCAAATATATCCAGTTGTACCTGTATGACAGTTAAGCAACTTCTAAATGCCTCCAGTACAAAGTTTTTCATCCTAAAGGAACTGAGATAATTAGATGGTACTTTAATCCTTTTAATTTCAAAAGTTGGTAGCAGCTTGTTCTATTGATATTTATAAATTTTCTGTAATTGTGTCACAGCCACATCTATTTTTTTATGAAGTAATTACAAAAATTAATCTACTATTTATATATATTAATATTTTAGGAATAACATCTGTCTCTCAACCTCATTTATGTTCTAGTTTTGAGCAAGAATGATATGGAATTTGCAGCATTTAGAAAATGAACCTGCTGAATGCTGGTTTATGTGGCTGAGTGGTCTAAAGCGCTCTCTGTTACGGATCACAGCCATCTCTCCTCTCTGAGTGTGTTTGAGTCTAGGATTCGTCGAATGTGGATATGTGAGAAACCTTGCCAGTAGCTTTTCGTCGGTCGGTAGTTCTTTCCAGGGATTTCCTGGTTTCTTCCTCCACCATTAATACTGGCTACTAAGTATAGCCTATTGTGTGCTGAAAAATGGCATTAAATCCAACAACAACAACAACAATGCTGGTTTACATTGGGTCCTTGAGCAAACTTGTTTTTAATCAAATCATATTTGGCTTATAGTGCTTTATATTGCATACCCATGTGTTTTTGTGTTATTGTTGACATTATTGTTGACAATCTTGTTGACATCACTACCATTTTGTTTCTAATAGTAGGATAAATATATGCTTCTCAAAATATGCTGAAGACTGTGCTTCTCATTGAGTGTGCACAAGTTATTCAGATTTCTTTGAAATAATGTATAAGTATAAAATTCCAGGAAGTGTCAGCAAAGTCCACTTTCTTTGATCATAATGAATGAAATAATAGCCTACATTGTTTACATTGAATTAGGAATGCACAGACATTAGCTATAAATGCAGATAGAAGTTTTGCATAGAAACTGACCAAACCTTTCTAATCAAACATGATATTTATTTGTTAAACATATAATGAACATAAAGATTATTCTCCTAAATGCATCTGATCCAGAATTACAGATATCTTAATCTTTCCATAAGTGGTCTTCTTGGCAGTTCAGTTATCAATCACTTTGACATTACACAATCAGTCTATGGTGGAGGTTCCTAATACAAGTCCATAGAGTCATGGAGGTGAGTAGCTAGATATTTATCACTCCACAATGATTCTTGAATGTGGATTTAACATCAATGAGATTAATTTACTCTACCATGGCACTTCAGCATGAAATGAGCTTGAAGGGGATTAATATACTCCACTGTGTTGCTTCAACAGGAAGTAAACTTAAGGGGATTAGCATACTCTACTTCAGTGAATGGAGAAACAGTTGCATCATCTGTACATCACCTCAGATGGATATCATGGTTCTATTCTGTGTTCCATCCATTTTTTTTATTAAATATATAGGATTGACCTATCAGAATACATTCATTTAAAAACTGGCTTGATGGTAATAATTTTGGGTGTAACAAACTTTAGCAGTACCTAGCTACACTTAAAAAATAGGAAAAATTACTTGAAATGGATTTTAACTCTGACAATGCCAAGTATTACATACCACTAGAAGCCAGAAACCTATATATACTTTTCATAGTGAGAAATTAACAGCAGTAGATCTTGGTGTAAATATTGATAGCAGTCACAATTTGAATTTGAATCACCATATCTCCAGAACAGTGCTAATTGAGCTCTTGATGTCCATCAAAGAAACAATGGACCAAATTTAAAGTAATGTGTGAAACTGCTTATAAAGCCAAGGTAAAATCACAACTTGAAAGAGTCTCATTTGTAACCCATACATACATGTGGATATATAAAATTTGACAGTTTTAAAATAGAGTAGCTTGATAGATCAAAAATAAGTATTTACAAGTTCTAGTGTAACAGATATGTGAAATATTAAACAAATTAATTTGGTGAACCCTTTAAGACAGATGCTCATTTGCTTCATTTCTCATGGTGTACTAACTCAACACAAACTCTTACCACCTTACATAAGACAGCAAACCGGAATGATCAGAAATAAGCTTTAAGTTCTTTATGTACATGCACACTCTTTCATTCATAAAGATTCAGGCAATGGCCAGTTCTTGTCAGTATTATGAAATAATTTCTCGTCATTAATGTCAGTTTTCCTGATTGTAGGAGAAACAGTAATTTCATTAGTTTTGTGGATGGGTAGTATGTTCTTTTGTTTCTGCAGAAATCATTATACATTGGGACTTGAAATTTATCATTTGAAGCAACCATGTAATTTAAACAAATTGGTACCCCCACAACAAATTAAATAAGTAACTAGTTTTTTTTGTAGCCATTGTACAGTGGATAAAATATCACAGTATATCAGTCTCACCTGATGATCATATAACTATTGCTTCATTGTGTTTTGAGGTTATTGGACAAGCTTAAGTCCCTTATTAGAATTTATCAGTTAAAACCTAATGAACTGGTGTCCATGTAGATATGTTTATCCTTCAAATCTTGTCTTCAATTTGTTTCATACATGCAGTTCTAAAAAATCTGATAGCCTAAATCCTGGGGCCCCTTAAGTATAGAAAGGGCTCCTCCTGTATTGAAAGTGAAGTTCTCATTGGGCTTGTCAAAATGGAAAACTAATTTACCTGAGAAATTTCAATGACACTGACAAGGTGCATACTTTTATTTTCAAGTTGTTGAAAGATTAGTAAATTATTAATATTTATCCTCCTGTGTGCCCCTTAAAGTAAAAGCTATAGAATTTGTGTACAAAGTGAATCATGTAACCTATGGTGGGAACATGTTACCTGGAATGCCTATAATTATTGCTTTCTTGACTTTAACGTACAGGCGTTAGGACAAAATTACTCTTTAAAGGCCACTTACCTTTCTAGCTAAAATCTAGTACATGTGAAAACTGGAATTCTTTTAAAGAATTGAAAAAAGACCGCTGTGTATTTTTATGGATTATATCCACATTACACAGACCAGCAAGAAGCATTCTGATTGGAATGGTTTTGTAGTTGTTGCTACCAATGCAGTGATACATGGCTGAGTAATAGAAATAATGCTAACATTTGTGAACAACACATTATTACTTGATCACATTATTGTTGTAATCTGGAGTGTTTAGTCCAAAGTGGGATGTCTATTCTTAGGTGTAGAAGTAATAAAAAAATTCAAAGGTGGTCCATGATAGCTTTTGAGGATCTTTTGTATCTTTTTAGAAATGACATGGTCACTACCAAAAAGCTGATGATAATTATTTGTCCCATAAATGTTTGTAGAAATTAAAATCATGCAAAATTAAAGCAGAAATCTTGGGTTTGTTTCAAATATAAAGTCTCTTAACCATTCTTGTTTCTGTTTTGTGTAATATTTCAGAACAAGGGTTTAGTTCTTGGTTTGTATGAGCCTGCCACCAAAGGTGAAGACTTTATTTTATCCAAAGCTGCTGCTGACTTTGACAGGAAATGTTCATCAAAACTTGCCAGCTTCGTTAAAAGGTAGTTCAAATTTTTTTATGTATACTGGCTTATAATTCAGGTCCAACTGTAAAACAACATAAACCCTGATTACCCATCAGTAATTCACTGGCAGATCAGGCAGAATGATTTGACCCAGATCTGTAGGCACATTATGCAATGGAATGTTTTGATGTACATAGTTTGCAGTTGGTTCCATCTTATATGTGGGTATATATCAAGGGTCAAGCTAGACTTGAATTTTAGGGAGAATCGACTTCTCCTTTTGGGTAGAACACGATTTGGTTGTTGTTGTTGGGCTTAACGCCACTTTTCAGCACACAATAGGCTATTCATGGCGGCCAGTATTAATGGTGGAGGAAGAAACCGGGAAATCACCGGAAAGAACCACCGACCCACAAGAAGCTACTGGCAAGCTTTCTCACATATCCACATTTGCCGAATCCTAGACTCGGGTAGAACAAGAAGAAGTGAGAACTGAACAGGGAGAAGTTGCAGCAAAGCAAGACATGCAGGGACATTCATTTTTGACCAAGATTATTATGTTTCTTCAAGGTATATGTTGAAATTTAAAGTTTTCACTATCTTAATAAAATATATTTATTCAGTCTTTTAACTGAATATATTTATGTTTGAAATCAGGTGAATGATATACATGTACATTTAGGATATCATATCACCCTTTTAAATATTTCCAATTATAGTTTGTGTTTTTGGGGATTGGTACATCTTGCAATACATTTTACTATTATGTTTAAATCTGGTTACATAATCTCATTTTTAGATATAGAGCTGTCTCGTTTGTGAGTGAATGTCAAAATATATAATTTACTATTAAACAAAATCAAACTAGAAATCAAAAATAGAGTTAACAAGTATGTTTTTACACTTTGATCTTCAGTATTTCTCACCTTTTGTTTCCTTGGCCACAGTTCCAGTAAGAAACTAAAGAAGGGAGGCCACCGGGTTCTGTTTGACAATAATGCAGGTTTCTCCAGCATTGCTGTGTGTTGTGTGGGGAAAATGGGGGCAGGGTTCAATGAACAAGAGCAACTGGATGAATGGAGAGACAACATCAGGACAGCCGTTGCAGGTTAATCAAATAATATAATCCATATAGCATAAGAGGTATTAACCAGAAAGATCCTTGTTTATTTTTATTAGGATGAATCATTTTGCTGCCAAACACTAAGCTGTATTTTTGTTTTTCGTTCATCATAAAGTTCCTTTTGGTAATCAGTTCCTATTAGTGTAGCCTAAGTAGCACTTGGTTACTAATTTTCCTATTGTGGACATGAGATTTAGGGCATAACCTATTTTGTTAATGTCTTGTTGATTATAAAAAGGAACATAGTATGTTTTGTGATTACTAAAAAAATGTAAATAATATTTTGGTGGGAGCCTAGAACAAAAAATAAGATGTTCATACTCTAAGTGTTTGAGGGCTTGCTTTCTATGAAGGTTACCACAGGCAAGGTTATTTCAGTTTATCACATGCCATAGTTGAAATGACATTAGGTATTGCATATTTTATGTCAAATAATGATACGACACAAAATATAAGTCTAATATCAATGTTACTTGGGTTCATAAAAGTCATACCGCTGTACACTAGCTGTGTTTTTACACAAAATGTCATTTGATTTCTTAATCTCATACATTAACAGGGGTCAAGCTAGATTTAAATTTTAGGGACAATGGATTCCTCTTTTTTGTTATAACAGGGAGAAATGGGAGCTAAACAGGGAGAAGTGGTAGTTAAACAGGGCTAAGTGAGACTGAAACAATAAACACAATATATATATATATATATATATATATATATATATATATATATATATATATATATATATATATATATACCCACGATTTCAGACTGATTTTAAAAAGAAAATACGCAAATATGACCGTTAAAAGGTGCATTTATTTAAAATAAAGAAATAAGTTTGAAAACGCTCTTTACCAATCATATTTTTCAAAGCAAATTACTATTTGCATATTGATGTTACAATTTCGAAACATAATTTGGTATATTTTCATCCTAGCACAGTAGGCCCAACTTCTTGAAATCAAGCAGTGATATCTTGCTCCAGAAAAAGTTAATGGTTAGCTGTTAAAACTTGCACGTGAATGTGCAATAATTTCTTTGTCACTTTAAGTTGATTGGTATCAACACCACATAAATACATTTTGCTTTGGGTTACAACAATGACAGAACTTACCAGCTACAGCGAGGGGCATCTCAAAGTCATAATCTACAGACATTATATGTAAAAAAAAATCAGAGGGCAAAGTCGTTTTCACTTTTCTAACAGAAAAACGCGACGTTTACGCTTCTCAGGCAACTTTTTTGCCCACCTCATTTGGTAGCATGACTACTGCATCTTATATTTTTGCTCATTTAACAAGAATTAAAGACAATACTGTGTGATTATTTCAAGGTAAGATTTGGAAAACTTAGACTTTATCCAATTTGGTTCTTAATTTTATATATTACAAGTATATTAAGTATGGGGTGACCAGATGTGTATTTTGCCACCAGATACTGGATCTGGATAGTTGGGGCAATATTTGTCAGATCCGGATCTGGATGTCACTGCTTACGCTCAACCATCACTGCTTGCAATTCTCAGTTAGTCTACAGGGGCTCATATCGTTGCTTACAATTTACCGTAGTATATGTACTATATAATAAATACAAGGGAGGACACTTCTGTCCTTTCTGGCATGACCTATTTAAGAATAAATGGTGATATTTCAAGCTTTTCGTGTAGTGTAATAAATTTGGTACCTATGTTTGGTATCGATTAAAAAATAATGCCCCAGATTCACTAAGCAGAAATCCAGATCCAGATTTGTTAGACTATAGAAAACCGGCAAATCTGGATGTAGCCGGATACTTCACTATCCAGATGAGGCGAATGTCCGAAGCAGTTTCTAGTCACCCCCTAATATTAAGATCCTGCTGTGTAATATTAAAGACTTGTATGATTGAACAAGACATCAAAATGATATCACTTCTGTTTTATTTCAGATGAGATGCTTTTACTAATGGGGCAAACTATAAAAAATTTATTACTTGGTAGTGGTGATTTGATAGTAAGTTCTGCAGAACAAGATGTCTTGGCTGTGCCCTAAGCTAAGATGTTACCCCACTGTACTGTATTTGCAAAATGTTTAACAAAAATTTTAAAATGGAATATTGATAATGATGATAATGTCACTGCTGTTGATGCAGAAAAATTTACATCTGTGTCTAGTTATTTTTAATACAGAGCAGACATTAAATAGAAGACATTGCACAGGTGCTCATTAGGTTTAAAATTATTGAAATGAGTCACTTAATATTATATGCCATGAGATGCTGGCAGCAAGTGGCATAATGTACGAGTTTCATGTTTTGTTAAATGAACACGTTTAACATTCATTGTATCTCATACTATCATGGACTTTAAATTACTCAGTGATGTTGCTTTTTGACACTGCTAAAATCACTCAATGGCATTGATATTAGACACTGCTAAATATTACTCAGTGACCTTGCTATTTGACAATGCTAATATTTGGCACTGCTAAATGTCACTTAGTGCCATTGCTTTTGACAATGCTAAATATCACTAATTGGCATTTCTGTTTGACACTGCTCAGTATTTGTCCCCATAAGTGGACATATCATGACACTTATCAAGGGAGATGTTGTATAATAAAGGGTTATATTGTTCTATTATTTGATACACATATCAAGGGAGATGTTGTATAATAAAGTGTTATATTGTTCTATTATTTGATACACATATCAAGGGAGATGTTTGATAATAAAGTGTTATATTGTTCTATTATTTGATACTTATCAAGGGGGATGTTGTATAATAAAGTGTTATATTGTTCTATTATTTGATACTTATCAAGGGGGATGTTGTATAATAAAGTGTTATATTGTTCTATTATTTAATACATGCTTTGATTATAATGTTAATAAAATCTTGCTTACTTACTCTAATAACTGAATAATGTGTAGCATGAAGTTAATTATACCATCTTTTCCACCTGCAGGAGGTGTGCGAACACTTAGAAGTCTGGGCGAAACAGATGTAGAGGTAGATCCATGCGGAGATGCTGAGGGTAATTGATTCATCGAATTTCAAGAGAAAAGTCATGAGTACCTATAATTTATTAAAGAAAACATTGAAAATTTAAGCAAGCCCAAATTGTGGTTATAATTTTCTATATTTTTTAGTATAATTAGGTCAAAGGCATGGTAAGGTTGTATGTATGGACTGATCAAGTCATTCATAGGTATTCCATGTATTATAGTGATTAATTTTCCAGTTATAATCTTGTTCTATTTCAAACATATATTACATAATAATACATTAGTATCAGTGACTGAAATCATGGTACACTCATTTTCCATCATGAACTGCTTGCAAAATCAATTGCTGCCACTTCAAGAAAGCTTCAAACAACAGCACTTTACATTTGTGAGTGCTACTGTATATTGAAAATGTCAAGTTCACAAAGGTTTAGAATTAAAAGGAAGTTGCATTGCCAGGGAACAAGGTCATATTTAAGCCATTTGTTGCAACGTAAAGGCCTGAAAGAATATTTTTGCATTTTTTTTTATTTCTACCTTTTCGTTATTTAATATGTCATAAGGTGAGAAAATTATCAAAATCTATCAAGTCCAGTCAACTGGACAGCTCTTAATTTATTTGACTTTGAATATAGTTTCACCTAGTAAATATGCATATAGATTTACCTAGGGACTTTGTATATTGAGTCACCTGGTGCATCTGGTGTGTTGATTTAGGGAATTTCATATATAAAGTGTTTTCAACATCAGTTTTGCCAAGTAGTCTAAAGCGCTGTCCGCTACAAATCACTGCCATCTCACCTCTGTCTGCGTGGGTTCGAGTCTAGGATTTGGCAAATGTGGATATGTGAGAAAGCTTGCCAGTAGCTTCTTGTGGGTCAGTGGTTCTTTCCGGTTTCTTCCTCCACCATTAATACTGGCCACCATGAATTGCCTATCGTGTGCTGAAAAATGGCGTTAAACCCAACAACAACAACAGCATTTAGATTCAACAAGGAAGGTATTTTGCAGGTGGTATCAGGCAGAAATTGTGAATGTCTATTCATCATAAGTTAGAGCAGGTGGCCTGTGAGCTGGTTCTTATCCATTAACCCTTTCCCTCATAGAATGTATGGCTTTTGAGCCCTTTGATATGCATGTAGCAAAGTTACACAGTGCAGCTCGCTACACATAGACCTGTTAAGCATTGAAGTGTATGTTACGTTTAACAGCAATTTTAACCATTTTACATTTGTGGTACACATATTATGTATAGAAAGATTTAAGAGTAGGAAAAGGTCTCTACAGCTGTATAATTATTTTTAACAAAAGAATTTTGTATGTACTTTAAAATCTTGAGAGAACTCGTTCACTATCAAATCAGTGAAGCTGCATGAATAATGGAAGCGGCAAATGTCCATACTCAAAATTTACAAGTTCTTTGTCTGCGTCTACATCACAAAATCAGTGTAACTTGATAAATTATAAAAACTAAGGGCTTTCTACCTCCATCTCAGAGCCTTTTCCCTAGGTATTGAAGCTTTCATAGTTGTGATTTTACTTGTTCAAGTACTGAACGATATCAGAGACCGCCATTTTGTCGAATGGAGAATACGACCCAGTTACGACCTACTTTAAATAGATTGCAACCAGAGCATCAACAGTGACCACGTGTTCTGATGTAATGGTCATTCTCATCAATGAATGTAGTATCTAACAGGGTTTTTCCCGAAGGTGGTGCTATGAAAACCCGCTCAAAATATCTGTTGTTTACAGCATTGCCAAAAGGCGCTTATCGTGACATTGGGTAAATTGCCAAAAGTCGCTTAGCGTGACATTGGGTAAATTGCTAAAAGGTGCTTATATTAATTAAAGGGCTAATTTACATCATAAGGTGTGGCTTTAAATATCCAGCCTGCTTCCTGGAGGAAATTGCCAATGCTAGAGTTAGAGGGTCCCATTTCAAGTTTGATCAGATATGTAGTAGTAGTTATTGGAAGTGGTATTCTTTCAAATAAGATTATTATTTCAGTTTTATTTTCATTGGATTCCAGCTGCTGCAGAGGGATGCTACCTGGGACTGTTTGTGTATGATGAACTGAAGGCAGCTGATAAGAGGAAGGCCAAAGTCACTTCTTCCTGTTTCACAGAACCACTTATTGACAGGTCTAGTTCCTTGTATTTGAATATCTTTTCCTATTGCCAATATGGAACTGGGGATTTTGATGATGATGGATTTAGTTAATTGATGTATGATATGTACTTATATGTGGACAGTTCATTATGTGACATGCTCACCTGTGCATTTGACCTTGTGTTCAGGGTCACAGCCACAAAAAGTTGCACAAAAGGTTTGGTTTTGTATTGTTTTAATTGCTCTTATTTCTTGAACTCTAGGATGGATTTTCTTCTTGCTTGTAATTAATCATCATAAAGTGTCTAAGACAGTTCATTCTGAGACACTGTTGTTTATACCACGTGAACTTTCTGATCATTGTCATAGTCACAGAAAATGTATTTTTAAAGCTCCCCAATAGTTTGTCATGTTTTTAATGAATCATAAGGAAGCTAAGAAAATTCATTCTAGGACATAATCTTTCAACCTTGCCTACCTTGGGATCAAAGTCCATAGTGATGGAAATTTTGTAGTTAGCTTTTGGATAAAATGTCTTCATTTCCTTCTTATTTCCTAAACCTATTGATGGATTTTCTTCATACTTTGGACAAATTTTTACAAGACTTTGATGATTCATTCTGTGATGAGCATACTTGCCTCTTTTGTCCTTATGGTCAAGTTTGCAGTCAGTGAATATTTGCATTTGATATTTTGTTCTCGTTTTTTTTTTCATTTCCTTGTATTTCATAAACCCTTATGGAATTTCTTTATATTTTGAATGAATTATTATAAACCTAAATTAGTTGTTTGTGCAATGTACTCTTGCAACATTTTGAACCTGTGTCAAGGTCAACTGTTATACAGGAAATCATTGATTTTAGGCTTGATATGCTGGCCCTGGTAATCTACAGACATTTTAAAATGTGAAATATTTTTATGTACCATTAACAAGAACAAGAAAGATATTAGTAGAGGTAAACAAGAATGTTTGTATTACTTAGATATAGTACCGAAGAGCAGTGGCAAAGAGGTAAGATCCTGGCTGAGGGCCAAAATTGGGCCAGACACCTCATGGAAACCCCCGCCAATTGCCTTACCCCAACTAAATTTGCTGAGATAGTCACAACACAGCTTCAAGAACTTAAGTGCCAAGTTCATGTGAGGTAAGTCAGGCTCTCTTTCTGTTTAAACTCTCTAAACTTATTATTTTGAAAGATGAAAGATGTGTTAAAAGTCAATGTTTCAAGGAGTTTATAGTGGCCCTTGTCTGTTTAATACATGCTTGATAAATTCCTGGTTATAACATACATTCAATTTTGAGCCAGAGTAGGTAAATGCAAAACTTGATTATAAATAGAAATACCTCCTTGTAATTAACAGTTTGAAGTGACCCACACTTGTTCACAGAAGTGAGGTGTTATTCTAGAAATATAAATCAGTGTTGAGATATTTTAAAAGTATACTTTTTTTTCCCCAGCTCTGCCCCAAGTTGTAGCTGAACATAATAAAAGTACCTCCATTTGTTTTAGTTTCATCATGCAATAACATGCAGTTTTGGTCTCAGTGACTGGTTTTGGACTTTTCTTTTTAAATGTCAATCAGATTTAATTCATCTATTTTGTGAAAATATAATTTTGAAACAGTCATGTTATTACTTTATGATCATTTAATATTATAACCAGTGAAAATGAAGGCATTATATATTTTACACCAAATATGTGTATTTAATTCAGGGACAAAAATTGGATAGAAAACAAGAAGATGGGGTCATTTTTGTCTGTTGCTAAGGGTTCAGCTGAACCTCCAAAGTTCCTTGAAATTGAGTACAAAGGATCAAAGGGAGAGAATCACATTTCATTAGTTGGCAAAGGAATCACGTTTGATAGGTGAGTAAATTTATTTGTCTTTTAATGTAAATTAATTTTTAGCATGAAAATCAATGCCAGAAATTTCAGTTTTATGTATATCTTTATTGTTCATTAACCAGAAGAGCCTACTCAATGGACTTCTGTCCTACATCTGTTTTCACAAGTTTGTTATCACTATTCCAACCAAAAACTGCTTTACAACCAGATTCTTCCAAACGGCCAGTTGGTATTAAATAAAAACGGTACTACTTAGAAATCCAATATGGCTGACATGATGGCCATTTTGAAAATCTTGCTATTATTAATACTTCTGAGTGGATGGTCATCTCAACATCAGGTTTTCACTGAAAGACTTCTTATGATGTCTAGATTATCCTAAATGAAAATGGTGCTAATCTGACTACCATTATAGCTGCTGTTGTGGCCATCTTGACAGTCTTCTTGTTGCTACTTCTTCTGAACGGATGGTCATATCAACAAGGATTTTTCATCAAAAGACAAAATATTATGTAAGTCCTGAAAGAAAATTACTCTAATCTGAAATCCATTACAGTTGCCAAGGCTGCCATCTTGAAAGTTTTATTATTACTTATAAATAAAAGTCATATCAGCATGGGTTTTTCATGAGATGGCATCTTATGATGATTAGTTATGAAAAATTAAAGTGTTGCTGATCTGGCATTCAGAATGGCCAACATGGTATCCATTTCTACATACAGTATGGACAACATGGTGTCCATTTGTACATACAGTATGGCCAACATGGTGTTCATTTGTACATACAATATGGCCAACATGGTGTCCATTTGTACATACAGTATGGCCAACATGGTGTCCATTTGTACATACAGTATGGCCAGCATGGTGTCCATTTGTACATACAGTATGGCCAACATGGTGTCCATTTGTAAATAAATTATGGCCAGCATGATTCCACATTGAACATAATAAAAAAAACACCAGCATAATGAGAAGACAAATATGATTATTGGATTTTATTTAAAATTTACCTTTGTAAATGACAGTACTGACAATATTAAATGTCAGATTTTATTTGTGTTTGTTTAGTGAAAATAAACATTTCTACTGATTTACTACAAAATAAAGACCAACACAGTATATCATCATGACTGTACAGTCATTTTGATGATTCAGTGAAATATCTTGATTCATCCTTGGAGTGAGTGGTGTTTACAGGTGTGTGATGTTCACATATACATTATGAAAATTTGAAATGTGACAGTGAATACTGTTTTCATATACAAGTTTAGTCCAACTCAGCAATATAGACCCAGATCTGCTATCACAAAATAACCAGTAGATTAGGGTCTGTTTTGTTTGTTCTACTGATCAATCCTAACAAACAGCATAGATCCAGATTTGCTGGCATATTATGCAATAGCAGATCTTAGTCTGTTCAGTTTGCACTTAGACCCGACTTGTAAGCATGTATAAATGGCATATTAATATTGCTTGATATAAAAAAAGAACTTGTTTAAATAAAACACTGCAATAAATTGAAATCCCTCAATGTCCAAACCCTTACTTAAACTTTATGACTAATATCACAATTTAATCAAGTTAGATAATGTTGTTTAACTTGTAATAATATGTAATGAATTGTGAAAGTACATAAATTTATATTGCTAGAGTTGGGAATGAATTTGTCTTTGTAGTCAGTAAAGAACACTGTAACAAGTTATGCCAGTTTCTGATACATATTGTGACACTGCCCCAAAGTCTGTGGTAAGTACTGTTTTCCTTAAAGGAAAAATATAAATTTCTTTCCATTTTGAATCATCTGAGATTTCTCATAAATTGGAAAAATGCTGACCTTCACCCATCCCAATATTTTGTCCACCTGGATATGGAATTTATAGCCAGTCTCTATCTTGTTCATATCCCTCATGGTGCTGTTTGGCAAACTTGGTGAGCCATTTCCAACAGGAAATGAATTTCAGTGAATGGTTATTCACAGGTTATTCAGAGCAGCAGCAGATTTGATCCAGTTGGGACATCTTTATATGTAGCCCTTGCAAATGAATTTGCTGGCTAAATGATACCCTTTTTACAGTCCACTTGATCAAAAAGTAAATATCATGAATGATGTATGATAATTAGTGTTTAGTGGCGTAAGCATTATTTCATAACAATAGGAATTTCTCTGGAGAAGCCAGAAGTGACAGTATGTTCAGAAGCCAGTATATATATATATATATATATATATATATATATATATATATATATATATATATATATATATATATATATATATATATATATATATATATATTTTGGGAGCCAGCTTGTTTTCAGACTTCAATAATTGATATGGTCAGCAACAATTTGGGACCAGGGGAACAACATCAACCTCAGCTTAAATGCTATCATTAACGCCTTTCAGTTCTGCTTGCATTAGAGGATATAAAATTCCTTCTAGGTCCTATCAATACAAAACTGCTTGCAAATTTTTTTTTTAAAATGGAACAATCCTTGGCAAAATTATGCTGGAAACCAAACATCTTAAAAATGTGTGATCAAGGGCCATTACTAATGCATGTGGCAAAATGGAATGCTAGAAATTAAATCAATGAAGGTCACCTAGGTATCTAGCTGTATTTAAAAAAATCCAGCAATATTTTGTAAAGTTAAGCTTTGGAAACAAAAAGATAGGAGGAAAGCAATCAGGGGACATAACTCAAGTGAATAAATGGAATGCTGGAAATCAGTTTGTTTCAAGTCATATCAAGATAAAGCTGTATGTAAGAATTAGTTTGTAGCTCAACAATCTTTGGTAAAATTAAATGTTGGAAACCTGTTAAGTAAACAGGCAGTATGGGCAGTAGTTTCAGTAATTGATATTATAAAGAGCTGAAATTAAAATATTTATTGGTCCAAAGAGTGTAAAACTGTATGACAAATTTTGATGAAATCCAAAAGTTCTTGTAAAGTTATGCTTCAGATAACAAAGCTAGGAAGATGTGTTCTCAGGAACCATAACTCTTGTAAATGATGTTATGGAATACAGGAAATTGAACTAATTTGAGATCTCATTAATTTAAAGATGCATCCAAAATTTGGTTGAGGTATTCTAAGTGAAATTATCTACAGAAACCAAATTTTTGTGACATAGCAATCAGTGGGACTCATAATTTCTCTAAATCATGGCCAAGCTAGCTAACATGAAACTCGAGGTCACAGCAACATCAAGCTGCAAAACCAACTTGGTTGAAATTTTCATGCAGAAGGAAAATACTAAGCTGACTTCTTCATGCTGTTTTCTAATAAGTGCATTCCATAACCATGCTATAATATGGCCTGGTTAAAGAATTGCAGGGCAACCATCATGTTTCAAAGACTCTTGATATCAGACTTTAGAGATGCTCAAAATAAAATGGTTTTGATTATCACAAGCATGCTAAACGTTAATTGGGCCATTGAAAATCAATGTCAGCATGCCAAACTTTAATGGGGCCATTAAAAATCAGTCAGCATGCCAAACTTTAATTGGGCCATTAAAAATCAAGGTCAGCATGACAAACTTTAATTGGGTCATTAAAAATCAGTCAACATGCCAAACATTAATTGGGCCATTAAAAATCATAGTCAGCATGCCAAACTTTAATTGGGCCATTAAAAATCATGGGCAGCATGCCAGATATTCAACATAATTTTGTTGTTTAAAGTAATATAAAGTTAAAATATAGTTAATTGATATATAAAACAGAGATAACCCCATTACTCAACTGTATCCAATTTACTGCAGCACTAAGCACTAATGTAGAGTAAGATGTTTACCATAATTAGCTACGAACTCAGCATTATAACATTACAATTAATAAATGTTTGTCAGATATAAATAGCAACAGTTTACAAGCAGTGGTCTGTAGAAAAATTAAAATGAGATTTCCCGTAGGATGTAACCTTAGCCATGACACGTGGCCATGAACATGTCTTCAGTGCATTTGTAGCAAATTATTCATTGTAATTTTGATTGATTTGAAAGAGCATAAAAGTATTGTGATATTATAGCAACAGTATTGTTTGGTGATATCCTGATGCAAGATTAGGCTTACAGTAACATCAGTCATCATAACCAGGTTTACAAGTTTCTTAACAACATTATCACATCATTATTCCTGCAATGTACTTATTGAATTATACCAGTAACATCAGACTATATTTTCCATCCAGTGGTGGCATATCCATCAAGCCTGCAGCAGACATGGACAAGATGAGAGCCGATATGGGGGGAGCAGCATGTACTGTCGGTGCATTGTACGCCGTTGCCAAGCTACACATTCCAATTTCCGTGAAAGGTAACTTTTTAACATACACAGATAATATCTTCCAATTAAGACCAACAGTCAGATTAAATAAAAGTGGTCATAACTAGAAGGTAGTCTGAATTCAGAAGATAAATTTTGATCCTTCACAGTATAAATGCAAATGAGTGTACCTGGTTGTAATTACAGAGTAGTTTAATTTTGTTGATGATCAGTGAGGAAAGTCGACTGTATTTGTTGGATTAATATTCTATTAGTATGGTGTTTGTTCAGATGAGTAAGAAAATTGGATCATAGGATTCAGATAATTACAGTTCTACTGTATCATTATCATTTACTTTGAGATTTTGTTTGTTTGGATTTCAGTATCTTTACATCGGTCTTTTTTTTTTTTCAGCATATATTCCACTGTGTGAAAACATGCCCAGTGGAACAGCCACCAGACCAGGTGATGTTGTGACTGCCATGAATGGAAAAACTATACAGGTAAGCATAGATTCTTTTATAGTTTCTCTTGAAATTTTTGTTAAGCTGACATTAATATGAAACTATGTAAGTAGGTTTTGGAAGTTTTTAGAATTTGGGTTTAAATAGAAGCTGTAAAATGTTAGGCTACATAATTACATAATTAGTTAATTATGTAATCATCAAATCATAAAACCTATAGGGTATAGTTTAGTTTTTAACAACTTCCTTTTTTGATCAACATTTCCCATATGTTCAAAGCTATGAAATGTGCCATATTCTAAAGCTGATGTGAAATAAACAAAACAGTATGTATGGTACTTTTTGAGAATTCCAAAGGAAAGAATTCTGCTTTAATGATATCATGGGACAATCATTTGAAAATTAATATAAATCTACTTAAAAATCTATTCATGGACCAAAATGGCAAACTAAAAGTCACATCATTGTAGGTATGTTTGCATTTTTTATATATGCATACAACACTATAGTAAATACTCATTTTCTGATGTATAGGACTGCAAACAAAATCAGTATTAAAAATTGTCTTATAAATAACAATTGTTACTTTTTCTTTCCATTGGTATGACCTACATAAGACAGAAAAGTTTTTTTTGTTGCTTGTTTTAAATGTCGGCATTTAGATACCTCAATAGAAACAATGAATGTAATTTTCTCACAATTTTAAGGGAAGATAATTAAAAGGCTTGACATTTCTTGAAATATCACATTTTGTTTTCTTTATTTTGTTCTCTCTCATGATAATATAAAGACTTTTTTTGCATTATTCTTATTATTATAAGAGCACGAAAGTCAAACCTCTTATAAAACAAATGGAAAGGGAAAGGGAATATTACTATTTTACCAGGCAGTCTTCTTGCTGCATTTGATCCAACAAAAACAAAAGTAAATGAACTTGTATTTTTCATAATGCTGCCATTTACGTTTAAAATGTGCATACATATTGGTACTATACAGAAATAATTATTATATTTGTATCGCTCAAGAGTAGGAAAATTCTTAGCACAAAAAAAGTGATTTAAAAATGCCTTAAGTTTGGAACGACTTTCCAAAGATTGAAATGGCCAGTTTGCAATCAAGTGAATGAATTCTTCAAGGAATACAGGGTATCATGTACATCTGAAAGACAATTTATGCACCAACATAATAAAAACTTTGTCAAATTCTTAAATATAAATTTAAATCAAAGTTCATTAATGTGGGTATTTTAATGTTTGCTGTTGAATAACTGTCTTTTTCTCTCATGGGAGGGCTGGATTTATGATGTAGTTGAAAGGACTCTTTACATATTATGATAAGATAAATATTATCAAAGAAATATATAATTTAAAAATTGGTTTTCAGGTGGACAACACTGATGCTGAGGGCAGACTGATACTAGCAGATGCTCTGTGTTATGCCCAAACATTTAACCCTCAGTTGGTCTTAGACATGGCCACACTTACAGGTTTGTCACCATAAAATAAACATCATTTTAGTGATTATTTTCATCCATTTAGAGAAATTATTTGATTCTCTCCTTCAGTGATTCAGCAAATATATATATATATATATATATATATATATATATATATATATATATATATATATAAAGAATACAAATCATATGGCGAATAACAACCCTCTCAAGCGTACTGGATCCACCAAGGGATCACGTTTGTCAGGGATTAATTAAAATAGATGCAATAAACTGACGACGAACAGTACGAAAAAGTAACTAACTAGCCTAAGCGCTTTCGACTCTTAATGAGTCTTTTTCAAAGGCAAATACAAAACATAGTTACGACAAACAAATAAACACAAAAACGTTGTGTTTGTAAACCTCTACATTTCTGTCTTCACATGTGCTAACACTATAAATACAACCAGCTTGTATAGACTAGTTGCGGAAACTGAAAACGTTGTATAATTCCCTAAAAGTCTACAAGCCAAAGCGACATCTATTTTTACTTTGTGTACATATGTAACGCAGATTATATCCCGGATATTTGATTCTATACCGGTTATTCTTATAGTAAAAATTGAAGGATAATAAGAAGATTTAGAAAATGTTAAATTCTACTAGTGCATAGTTTTCATTTTCTAGTCATACTGGATACGCCGCCTTAGAACATTGAAACCAAGCGGTCTAAACCAAGAAATGTAGAGGTTTACAAACACGTTTTTGTGTTTATTTGTTTGTCGTAACTATGTTTTGTATTTGCCTTTGAAAAAGACTCATTAAGAGTAGAAAGCGCTTAGGCTAGTTAGTTACTAGTTTCGTACTGTTTGTCGTCAGTTTATTGTATCTATATATATATATATATATATATATATATATATATATATATATATATATATATATATATATATATATATATTTTGAACAGTTTTTTTAATTAAAATTTCCAGTACGTAATGAAGACAAAAATTAAGCAATTTTAGCTCCATTTTATCCTTATTGCTACATTAAAATAATAAATTCTATCATGTATAAAGTACTTTTACAAGAGGAATTGAACCATGACCATTTTGAAATTGATTAATTGCTACATTACAGTGTTGTTTGCCAAATACACAAAATAGTAAACATTTATTACAGGATTTGCAGATTTATTGTTAATGAAATTCATGATTAAGTTTTAATGCTTTTGCAGATAAACAGGTTATATATTGTGTGATTGAACCAAAATTAGTTATATTCAAACTATTGAGTTTTTTGGGGACAAAAACAGAAATTTATCTCAAAACCTTCAAATCAAATTTCAGATCTAGAAGTCTGAATTTTTTCTTCAAGTTTTCAAATGGTTTTCTATTGTGAACCCATTGTGAATGGTGATAATAAAGACATGTATGGGGCTAAACAATTTAACGCATCCACTCTTATTTAGGAGTGGTGACTGAGGAAGGTCATGTCATTTTTCAAGATGCTTGTAAGATTGAACAAGTGGCATTATAAGTAGATTCATTATTAATGCACAGTGTTGGATGAGCAAAATTAATATAGTGCAACTACAAATTAGAAATCACTCGCCATGCAGGAAAAGTAAAGGTTCTATAACACTACAAGTAAAAGTTCCACCCTGCTATTACAACTAGAAGTTCCAAGTCACTTGCCCTGCAGGACAAGTAAAGGTTCCAAGTTATTTGCCCTGCAGAACAGATAGCCAGCTGAAGATATTTCAAGCCCAGATGTAGTTGTCTTTAAAGTATTTAAGAAAAATAATAAAAGTATTTATTTGTTGTAGGAATTATCTAAATTTTGTAGTGTATTTATATATTTGTAGGTGCCATTGATGTTGCCCTGGGATCAGGAGCAACTGGTGTTTTTACAAATTCCACACCCATGTGGGATATTCTTCAGAAGGTAGAAAAAGAATATTAGTTTGTTTATTATTATTATTATTATTATTATTATTATTATTATTATTATTATTATTATTATTATTATTATTATTTTTTTTTTTTTTTTTTTTCTGTCCCCTACTTATCATGGAAAAGGGGAAATTTAAATGATGCTTGTCTGTCCATCCTGCCTATTATCTGTCCATCCCATTTTTGTTTCCACACAGCAACAACTCTAAATTATTATTGGATTTCAAGCATATTTGGTGTGCAGCTATCTAATGATGAGACCTTGGCCGAGTTTGAGTGTTGGCATGCTGCAATATCATTTAACAGAGTTATAGCCCCTGATTGTTGAACCTCTCCAGTTTTATTTTTCCACAATAACTTCCTTAATTATTATTCAATTTTCGCCAGATTTTGTATATGTTTTTAAAACCCTGCTTGACCAAATTTTGTATGCAGTTTGATTTTGATGAAGCCATCAAACTGTAGTATTTATCAATTTCTGGGATTTACCAAAGGATTTTTCTTTTTTTTTCTCTCCAACACTAAGTGAGAGTGTGATATGATTTTTTCTTTCATTACATATTATTTATTTTTCATGTTTACATCATATAGGCATGAAATTGTGCAGCTTTTAAATTGCAAATTTTAATAAATGCAACATTGACCATCCTGGCATCAAGACATTTCAAACAACAATAAGGTCATTCTTAATAAAAGTAGGACTTTTTGTAAAAACTGCTCAACCAATTTGGACCAAGTGGAAAGTTAAGTGTATTTTGTCATCAGTCTTTTAATTTTGTAAAATCTCACCATGTGTAATCTAATAATAATCACAATGATGAAAATAGTACAATTTCAAGACCAATTTTATTTTGATAGCTAAACTTACCAACTTTAGCAAAATTTGATAAGGAACATCATTGCTTTGGGTTGTTTTAAATTCGGACAAATTAGTGCCAGTTTTTTCTTATATGTCATTATTGTTGCCAAGAAAAGCTGAAAAACTTTTAACAACATTTCTTTCATTTAACTCAACTATTTTCATTAAATAATACAGCAAGCATTCTGAGATGAAAAACTGTAAAAATTTCGAAAATATCTGGCTTCAGAGATGCAAATGTTACTTTAATTATTTTAAAGAAAGATTCAAAGAACTTCTAGTCAAGTGATGCTTGTCTGATTTCAACCAGATTTCACACGAAAGAAATTTCTTGCACCTGGATGATTTCAACTGAATTTCAAATGAAAGAAATTTCAAGTTATGCCTGTCTGATTTCAAACAAATATCACATGAAAGAAACTTGTTGTGATGGCCTTTCAGGTTTGATCAGATAATTTTGAATCACATTCAAATTCAATCACCTATGGTAGAAACAAATAGACTTCTTTTAAAAATATTCAACCTGTTTGATTTTCAACATCCAGGTAATGATTTTATTAATCTGATTAAGCCATGTAACTTATCTCAAATTTACTTGAGCTTCTTGTTTTACAACTTGCAAATTTATTTATCTTTAGTAATACATTATGATGGTAATGGACTGATATTTTTATAATTTATATGGAATTTAGTAGATGTTTTTTTTCCACTTTGATCATATAATTGAGGTAAATCTTGTGAAACTTGTATCTTCTATGTACATTTTTATGCGCTTGTCATAGTTTACAAATACTGTTTGGTTTACATCCCTTTACAAACTTTTTCATACAGGCAAGTGTTAGGACAGGAGATCGTGTTTGGAGGATGCCCCTTTTGGAACACTACACAAAACAAGTAACAGAGTCACAGTTAGCTGATGTAAACAACATAGGCAAATTTTCACGCTCTGGTGGAGCATGCACTGCTGCTGCTTTTTTAAAGGTAAGAACTGTGCAAATAAATTTTTCCAAGTTTGATACATTATGCTTACTTGGTTACCTATACATTTAAAAATATAAAGAAATTGAGAATGGAGATGATTTCTGTTGTCTCAATCTATCCACGATGTATATCTAAGATTTAGAAGATTATGTATGGGAATACAAAGGAGATTTAAGCGATTTTTCTTGTAGCTTTAAAGAACTCTCCACTCAAGAAATTTTTTTAATGTAAAGTAAAGAAAATGAAATGTATTTATATATATATAAATTAGTTTGAATGTTTTATATTCTCAGTTATGTTACTTTAGTACAGTGCCTCCCAGAGTGTGGTACTTGTACCACAAGTGGTATGTTAAAGGGTTACCTGGGGTACACAACAGAAAAACATTCACTAAAAAAATATTGGCAGGAGAAGGGATATGCCTATAAGACCAGTGTCCCAAAAGGGAAATGCAAATGTTAAAAGTTTGGGAAACACCGCTTTAGTATAATAATTCAGTTTACACTTTACTTAAACACCTTTAAACATAATTGTGTTTCAGGAATTTGTCACTAATAAAAACTGGCTGCACCTGGATATTGCAGGGGTAATGATGAATAAAGATGAGATTCCTTACCTCAGCAAAGGAATGTCAGGTATGAGTCTTAATGCTAGTTCATTATTAAAATATTATTCAGTTGTTGTCACTAACAGGTTGACAACAATATTTGGGTCCACATTTAAAAACAGAAGAGTTAATGTGCACAAGAGTAGGGGATGCAGATTTGTATATTTGAATACCAAACAGTTTATGGAGTTATGATATAAATGAGACCAGCACACAAAATGGCATGCACAGTATTGTATATCAGCAATTGATGTTATAAGGGTCATAGAAAATGTTCCAAAAATAAATTGTCACATTATCAAATTAAAGTAGTAACATAATATACTGTTGAGTAAGATTTTATTCTGAGTGAATGAAAAATTTTAGCAGTTGACTTACTGATGAGTAGGCTTCTTTTAGAGATTTTTTTTTTACCTTGTATGACCATATCTACTAAACTTTTGATTCAACTTGATTTCATTATAAGAAATATTTTCTCCAGGTCCTGATGTAAACCAGTACTCAGTATCTTCATTTTCTGAACACTGCAAAAATCACTAAAGTGTTTCAAAGAAAAAAAAGCTGAGTCAGATATGCATTGGCTATTTTTATATTAACGGTAATCAATAAAAATTAGCTTAAAATTTCTTAAGTGAGCAACCATTTAATTTTCTGGGGTGGATGTTGGGGTGTGGCTATAATTTTCTTTCAATCCAGGATATATATTTTTTTCTGTTACTTCAAGTTAATTTAGTTTTGTCAAATTATGTAATGCATATAATTAGTTCTTTGTCTAGAAATTAGACAATGGATATTTTTTTCAAGCTGTATAGAAGCAGAAATTTTTGGAGAAAAAATTTCAGCTGCTCCCACCCATCCATTAAATGCTTTCTTCCTGATTAGTTCATGTCATAGTAGCATATTGAAGATTTGTTTCACAGTGGACTAAATGTTCTCCAAGATAAATAGGGACAGGCTAAATGAGATTGAAATGTATATGAAAAATAACATTCATTCACATCAGACTAGCTGTTATATGGTAATTGAAGACTGCCCTAAATGAGATTGCAGTGTAAATGAAAAATTACAGCTTATTATCAGTGGACTATTTGTACTCTCAGGTAATTGGGGACTGGCTCAATGAGATTGCAATGTTAATGCAAAGCAACAACTTATTAACAGTGAACTAGCTGTGTTCTCTGGTAATTGGGGGACTATCTTAATGAGATTGCAATGTTAATGCAAAGCAACAACTTATTAACAGTGAACTAGCTGTGTTCTCTGGTAATTGGGGGACTATCTTAATGAGATTGCAATGTTAATGCAAAGCAACAACTTATTAACAGTGAACTAGCTGTGTTCTCTGGTAATTGGTGGACTGGCTAAATGAGATTGGAGTATATATGCAAAAGAACTTCTCACTCATAGTTTACAGTATTCGAGTAATTTTGGACTGATTTAATGAGATTGGAATGTTTAGAAAAGAACTTCTCTTTCACATTGAACTAGTGGTACTCAAAGATAATTGTGGACTGATTAAATGAGATTGGAATGTTTAGAAAAGAACTCTTTCACAGTCTAATAGCTGTATTCTCAGCTCATTGGGTACTGATTTAATGAGATTGGAATGTATAAATGAAAGGAATGTCTTTTTCACAGTGTAAATGATGGCAGTGTAAATGAAAAATTACAGCTTATTATCAGTGGTATAGTCAGGTAATTGTGGACTAATTTAATGAGATTGGAATGTATAGAAAAGAAAATGTCCTTCACAGTGTACTAACTATGCTCTTTTAGCTGATTAAAATATATGAGGACCAAAACAAATTCACAACAATTGCATGACATAAAATATTCTTTGCATTAAAGGTAAGGTTGTAGAAAAATTAAACTCTAAGTTAGGATATTACAAGAGGTAGGAAAAAATGTAAACTTAACTTTTGTAAGAATTCATCTGTGCATGTTTCATTAATGTAAATTCCATCTGTATCAAAATAAAGCATTGACTTTGATGATAGACCTAAGTATTGTATAACTAACTATATGCTTAGTATATTTTTATATATATTTATAGGTATTATTTTCAAATATATTTACAGGTAGTATTGTTAAATATCTTTATAGGTAGACCCACCAGAACAGTGGTTGAATTCATACAGAGACTTGCACAGCTACAATCGTCTTGATCTTATGTACATTTTATATACTGAGTATTGTAAATGAGGATATTCTGTATAGATAATATTTATTAATTGCCACATGTAACAGTGTGAACCAGGCACAATCATGAGTAGTAGAGAGATCTGTAAAAAGCTGACATGATAAATAACTTGTAATTGAATGAAATTAATAAAAACAGTATTTGCATGATGCTCACCTTTATATTTACTCTTGCCATAAATTTTGTGGGGGTATTTTGCATCCATCTGGATTTTAGTCAGTTTTTAAAAACGCTGCTAAGGATCTTTTAAACACTGTTGTGTGGTATATTATGTACCCCTTGGCTATCCATCCACACAACCATATGGATTTGGGTCACTTTTAAACACTAGTGAAGGTTTGAAGCACTGTGATGGGAGATATTGGTACATCAGATTGTACTGATGGTAAGACAAAATTTTTAAAAAGTACCATTTCAGCAGCTATCAACTGCACATACGAGTTTTATAGTTGAAACCTAAAAAAATGTTTATTCTACCCACATATTACAGCAACTAATAAACGAAGAGTAATGGGGAAATGTTATACCAGTGCAGTGAAGTGTGGCTTAGTAATCCTGTTAAGAGGGCAAACATGTGAACCCAACCTGCTGTTTAATTATTACCTTACTGTTGTAATCTGGCGAGTTAAGACCAATTGAAAAATGTTTTATGTGGTGTTGTATAAAAGGGATAAAAATTGATCCATAATGACTTTTGAGTTTTGCATAAAATCTTGCTGATCCTTGGAGTAGGTGAGACTAAAAGGAGAAATCATCCAAAACATATTTTCAGCAGAAACACTTGAATTAATATTTTAAGATCTTGTGTTATTTAATTGTTATTGTGTTAAGATTTTTTTTAGAAGTATTTTAAAGGGCAGCTTGAATATATTTTTGTTAATGTAAAAATAGTTACAAGTTCATGTACATAGTCAAAAATTGATTATCTGAAAAAAATCAAAATCAAAATGTTTTGTTATGTTCAACAAATAATTTATTTCCCTAGAATACAAAGTGAAAATATAACAAGAAACTCAAGTATTGTGAATTAAATATCAAAAATTCCTAAAAGTTTTATCACAAAAGTAATATTAATTAGTAAAGAGTATTCCGAATAAATCCACATGGTGTTCCAAATGAACTGCAAAATTGAATGTGCTGATGTGCTAATAGCCTTGAATGTGGTAATGTGTCAACAGTCTTGATGCATCACAATCATATAATCCAGAATGTCTGTAAATGAATTTGCAGTAATCCAGGGTCATTGAGTACTTTGTTATTCTAATGACTATTAAATAAATCCTCTGAGTAATAATGAAAGCAAATAAAAAGACTGATTCTACTATAGGAGATTAGATGGGAATAAATAATTCTGTTTATTGCTACCTTTATATAAAAAACTAAGTCATATTATTGTATAATATTGTTTAAAAAATAGCCCTTAAAATCTACAATCAAAAACAAAAATTAATTACACAATTACTCAACTGAATATGATGGAAATCATCCTTACCTAAATGGCATTTTGGTTTGTCCAAATGGAGCTAATTTTTATTCCAAATGGCCATTATTGCAAAACTTTGTTTTACAGTAAATCTTAAACTACTTTTTTTAAAAGTTTTAAAAAATGACTAAATTTGGCAGTATACATTGTGCCATAAATGGATTTCTTACTCGTGAAAAGTTTGTTAATCAGCCATTAAATATCACCTTTTACTAAATGTAGAAAATAATTCCAACTAGACAGCTGAAATCTCATATGCATCAAGGTCAATTATGACTTTATGACAATAAGTAAACTTACTGTCTTTTAGTTAAACCAAACTGATGCCAATTAAAAGCCCAGTGCTGTTTCTTGAGCACACGTTACTGTGTACCAAGACACCAGTCACTTTTCCGCCACTGCCAGCGCCAGTATTTTTTTTTACAGTTTTGGTTATTTTATATTTGCATATATTTTCTAAACCTCTTGATCATAAATTGTCATATTTGGGACCTTGCCTTATGAAGCCAAGTCGACTAAACTAAGGTAGAGACATTCACTTGCCCATTATACCATCGAGTCGAGGTCACAGTCCTAGAAAATTGGCATCAAGGTTTTGATTCAAGCTTATATATTTGCCTTCATTTGTTTTCTTGACAACCTGATAGTCTAATCATGTTTCGCATGAATCATTAAGGAGCTAAGAAAATTTATTTTAAAAATTCCTCGCCTTAGACAGAGTTACTAAAATGTTTGTGAAGGTTTTGTCTAAAAAAAATTGTTCATGATTCTTTAAACATTTGTAGAAATTTTATGTTAAAATTTTAAAAAATTTGTTTTTGTATTCTAAGCCCCTAATAGTGAATCATTATGAAGCTAATATAGTTCTTTCTGCTTTATGCTCACTTACCTCTTTGACCTCGCACTGAAGGTTGCAGTAATGGAGAATTTACGTTTAAGTTCTGATTTTGCTTACATTCCCTAAAAGGAGCCCCGAGTGGCTGAGTTTTTTAAACGCCCACAGTCACAGATTACTGCCATTTCGTGTGTTGAGTTTCGGGTTCGGCCAGTGTGGGTACGTAAAAAATATTGCCAGTAGCTTCTCGTGGTTCGGTGGTTCTTTTCTGGGTTTTCCCAGATTATTCCTCCACCATTAATACTGATCTGTCTTGTGCTAAAAAATGGCGTGAAACCCAACAAATACAACAACAACAACATTTCATAAACATCTTGTTGGATTTTCTTCATACGTTTAATATATCGTTACGAATTTTGGACACTTCATTCTGCGACGTGCTTACTGAACCTTTTGACCTTTAGGTTAAAGTCATCGGTATACAACAATGTTTTGATTGCAGGTTTGACATACAGGCCAGAACTTTGTAATTAAATAACCTCAAATGTTAAACACTTTCTCTTTATGTTCCTTTATCGGACGAAAGTTAATGAGTGAGTTGCAAATCGAGCTGCCAATTTTCTTATCGCTTTTTTTGGAATTATTAATATGTAAAAATGAAAATCATTCGTTTGTTATTTAAACTATGTATAATTTTTTTCTAAATTTAATTTGCTATAAAAATTAAGTTTCATGTGCAACAATATACCTGACTGAAACATTGTGCTTTGCGATCTTTCAATGTGCTAATTATCTTATTAAATCAAATTTTACACCCAATTTCGAAGTTTTATTTATTTTTGTTAATAATCACGCTGCAGTCTTTAATTTTCATATATTTAGTTAGAATCAAAACTAGGTTCCAGACTTTGCATACAAATTAAAATATTTATAGGTTAAATTGAATCTTTTTTTATCTTGTATTGCCTAGGAAAAAAGAGTCCAAGTGCAGCAATATACCTGGCTAAAAGAATGCGCTCTACGACTTTGATCATTATCAGAGTTAAACGTTGAATCGACAGTTAAACAGGAGTTATTTAAGTTTAAAGATACACCTCATTTTAATATATTTTATCAAATATTAAATCTCGACACTTAAGGTAAAAAAAACCCCACATAATGGGAATTTCGAACATCTCGTTCTTCCAATACGGTACATAAATCTTCATCAAATTTATTTTAAAAATGAAACATGTAGTATTTAATTTACTTAAAGTCAAATTTATGAGCCATATTTTTAACATACAGAATGTAATGTCTTGCACCTTAAGTTAAGATAAATAACTATCTGGAGGTTCGCGCAGGAAACTTATATGGCATTTTACATGATCAAACATTTCATACTCCGCGACTGAGACTATTTCAGAACAAAAACGGCAACAATTAAATGACGTCGCATTTATGAAAATTTTGATAGAGATGAATTTTACTAACACAGTTTTAATCTGATTTCTACTGGAAAATAAATTTTGAAACTCCAGACGCATAGCTAAGGCATAGAAGTGAATAATATGTAGTGGAATATGTAAAAGTTGTACTTAAAATTATTGTATGTTACACTACAAAAGACCTTGATGTTCTGCAGACCAGACAAACTTGAGATAAAATTCTGACATTCATATTCCAATTTCAACATCCACAAAATTACTGTTAACAAATTGTGGAAATTATCAAAACATAAATTGAAAAATAAATAGAAAAGTATATTTTGCAACATGTAAATTTAGATAAAGGTGAACCGAGAGAAGCAATAAATCATTATGGGTCTTATCCGCATGCGTATATAAAATATTTTAATTATAGATAAAAACATTTATTGGAAAATATGACACTGAAAGGGTAAATAATTTTACGGCATGTGTTCTTTCAAAAATAATTTTGCAAGCATGTTTAATAAAATAAAAATGAAATATATTCAATTTTTCTTCTATTTTCAATTTTTTACCTTTTAAACAAAATGTATGTCTTAACGAAGCATTTTATATGGTAATAACAATCTTTCCACAAAATTAGTCTTATTGTGTATGCCATATATACCTTTCGCAGTTTTACACTGGACATGATCGATTCAGTTAGGTAATGACCACGTTCACGTGATTTGTTCCTGATCGTTTTGTAAAATAAGTTCCAAAATGCATAAAATCGCTGATAAAACATCGAATATCGAATTCAGTTCATTAAGGAACAAACACGGAATAGTGAACGCAACCACTTGTATGCATCCATCGGCCGTAAGAATGTCATCAAGTTCATCGTGTTCACTAGTCTTACGAATATTCTGCGTCATGCCTGCACTTTTCTCCAAAGTATTTGAATCCTCGATCGCAAGCTGAGGCTTTACTTGAGAGGAAAATGATAGTGTGGTCGACATCGACTACGAGTTTTGCCAGGAAACAGTCTACTTTTTACGGGGCAATCTTAAAATATATAGCCGACTTTGTGCCGGGAAGTCTTGTGAAACCTGAATGCTTCTGTCGATGGTGACATTGATTCAGAGGATAGTTTTGGTTTGAGGTACCAAAGCTTGGGACCAACGGTACTGTAGCGAATAAGGAGGCTCTTTAGGGAACTAATAAAATAGCGAAAATGAATTTTGCTAGACTTGACAATACCAACTTCTGAAAGTATAAGGAATGAATTACCAAATATATAAAATGTATAACAAAAATAATGGCTCTTTTTGTTTTTACAATTTACCTCTGAAGTTCGAGAAGTGAAAATGAGCAAGTGGAGCTGCACATTCTTGAAAGGTGCACATCTGGAGTAAGGTTAAGCAGAATACTCTATAACTCATATTAAACCCATCAATGATACACCAAAATAAAGGGAATTAAAGGTTCTTTGAACAAAACCTAAGATATACAAAGTCTTTGTTAAATAGCCAATATAAGTAATGAGGAATCGCTGAGATATTCTACTAAATACAAAACTGTAGAGCGCCAACTTATTGCTATCTTTCTAATCAAAGCTTTCCAAATTCAGTTAGAATAAAAATCTGTAACGTACGAGAAATAATATAATCCAAAATGGGTCGACTAAAGTAGAAGTAGTCAAATGATATTGGGAAAATTACGAATGAAATGTAATTTACAACCAATGTGACTAGCAAATGTATTAGTGAGTAGAAAATGTTTGCCACGTTTTGTGACATATATTTCTTCTTAATCATCAATTTAAATAAACTGCATTTCCTTACATTGTACAAATTCGACATATCCCTAAATAATACTAACAAATATTGCATTTGAAAAAAACTACCTGTTTGACGTGGACACAGTTTCTTCTAAATAAATAAAGTTGTATTTTCATTCATTAAGTCTGCTGTGATAACGGACTGCTCAGGTGGCCTAGTGATTAGAGCGTCCGCCTCGGATGCTGGAGGTCGTGGGTTCAAACCCTGAACGAGTCATACCGAAGACTTATAAAATGGTACAAACAGCTGCCTCGCTAGCGCTCATCATTAAGAGGTTAGTGTTACGACTGGTCGGCCTGGTGTCAAGATAATGTGACTGGGTGGGACATCATGCTACGTGTCTGCGGCATGATTCCCCAATGCTAGACGTCACTATAAACTGTCATACTGCAGACCAGACATCGTACTGCAGACCAGACATCGTTGCGATATGAGTGCAAAATTGTTAAAAGCCACGTTCATTATCCAACACGCACACACCATTACACACACACACACAGAGTTGTGATAAACAAATAGCAAGTGATAAATAAATAGTAAGTAATTATTGTTCTGTCATGCATGCTAATGGTGTTTCTCACATGAACAAAAGAGAATCTCTCTCTCTCTCTCTCTCTCTCTCTCTCTCTCTCTCTCTCTCTCTCTCTCTCTCTCTCTCTCTCTCTCTCTCTCTCTCTCTCTCTCTCTCTCTCTCTCTCATTTAATGTGAAGTGTTTAAAAAGATCTCTATAGATAAGATTAGCCGATTCAAAACGTTACAAATGCCAGGAGAAAGTGTATAAAATCAGATAATTAAAATTTGTAATACTTCAAAAAAAAATGAATCGTTCATGCGCGTGTATTATGTTTTTTTGTGTCTGAAAATCTACGTTAGTATATACAAGAGAGGTTGTGTAAAAGATGGTCCTTACTAGGTTTCTAGAACAACAGTCCACAATAAATATAATAATAGATATCGCCTAAGAGGAGAATAATGTTGCAGAAAATGAACTCTCAGAAAATTATGTTAAGGATAATGTGCAATGAACTTGATCCATTCAATTTCACGCCAGTGTTTGGATTGCATGACCTATTATTGTTGTCTGTGAATGCTTAGTTTTCTTCTGTCCCTTGGTTGGCATGAAAGAAATGCAAAACGTACACTAAATATGTAGGCAGAGAGCACATATAACAACAGAGATTTCAGAGCTTCTACATGATCCTTGTAAATAAAAGGACATGTGCACATGGATTCCGATTTAGCGGCTATACAAAGTATATATATATATATATATATATATATATATATATATATATATATATATATATATATATATATATATATATATATATATATATATATATATATATATATTCAAAACAGTCATCAACTAACAGGTCACGACGTCTTCAATGGACGATGAACTGGTAGGAGTGCATTTATAATACGCTTATATAGGAAACACATCTTTTGGACTTTGAAAGCTTCAGAAAAAAATGTTATTGCTGGAAATAACTACACATTACAGGATTATTTATAACTATTACATGTCGTACTTCCGGAAAAATGTCTTTTTATATCTATTACATGTAATGTTCATGCTGTCATACAAAAAGGGTCGTTATCGGTGTAAAATACAATTACATATAGAAGGCACATGTCTTACAAGTTATGAATTGATAATGAAACATATAAAAATGTAATAAATGCTTTCCTCGAGGCAATCCAGTTACTTGCAATACGAAATAAATTTCCTTGTTGGAAGTAAAACTTGACATCTAAATACTTTGTTCAAAACAAAACACCAAAACTGTTTTGATTGATCAATACTGACCAACCAGATTTTGATAATATTAATTGGCGGGAATGGCTTGTATCATTTGTTATATATTAGTAGGACAATAAATCAGACCCTCACCCTAACGATTATTGATTTTCGGTTTAGGGGTGATATCACATATCATTAAAAGCTGCAAAACTTTGCAGAAAAAAAAATTTGTCTGCACACATCGGTGTAGATTTTATACACTTACCGGCATGTCTCGCGGCTGTGGTTTTTTGTGATATATTTCCAGAGCAAATCCAATGTTGTGGGACTTGCAAAACCATGTGAAATAACACAATCTTCTGTCCTTTAGTCATTTTGAATTTTGCGCTAGATATGCCTGTTACCAATTACCGGAATGTGTCTAATGTGTATGCGGAAATTGTTCATGAAGATCAGGAATATTGCACAGTTTAATGAACAGACGATATCAGACCCACCTACCGTCCATCAGTATCAACACAGATAGTGGGGGATATATTGGACTAATATATTAGTTACGATATATCATGACTTTTTAATGCTTTTTGGTATATAATAAAGCTCAAGATATTTGCTTGTTTTGTTGTGTTTTTGTTTACTTGATTATGGCATCGAAGGTAGTTGACAATGATTCTACTAAGGACATAATAAGAACTATATATCGCTTTATTTATGATAAAAACCGCGGTACGTATCATCGTATACCACAACTATGCCAACAATGAATTCTTCTGGGACAGGAGTCTGGCATTATTTTAATCCACTTTTGTCTGCTGAAAAAATATCTTCCTCCGATTTAAAAATAACAATTTAGTATATCCACGATATTATCTGCAAAAATATAATAATTATCTCGAGATAAATGAAAGAAAATATTTCATATCAAAAGAAAATCACAGCCCCTTCCCCTAAATTAAATAGCCTTTACCTTATGGGAGATGAATTTGCTATATGCATGTTAATTGTTTCATAAATTGCAATCTAAAAGGTATACTGAAAAAGGAAGGTTATGCGAACATTATAGCTGACGCTGTGAACAACATCTTGCTGACATTAGAAAGCTTTTTGCCTAAATAGGAAATGTTGATACAATTTTCTAGCTGCACTATTGGTATAATTGACATGGAAACATTGAGTATGATGCCACCATTCGGGTAAGATATTTCTTAACAGAGAGGGTCAGTAAACACAAAACATACTCAACAAATGAGAAAATATTTAATGAACTTCAAAAATTACATATATTTAACATATTCACATACGCTAGTACATATCTAAAACATGATATGTGGGTTTTGTGGTTGTTGTTGTTTTGTGGGGGTTTTGGTGGGTGGGTTTTGTTTAAACCAAAATGTTTCGGAAAGTCGGATTTGGGCCGAATATGTTTGACAGCATTTCATCTGACCACCGTTTTGGCATATGTGACAGGTGTCAGACACGAAATTAAAGGAGCATTACTCTAATTATATTTGTATATTTGTAATATTCTCCAATCATTTATGACATATATAACCAATTTTTTTTAAAAAATGGGATTTAAAAAAAACTATTTTGTCATTAAAAATTAATACACTTTGCTATTATCACCGAATTTGAAACACTATTCAAGGAGAGAGTGTAATGTATTCACTTGTTTGTTTAAGAAAGAAGTTCATATTTTAAGAGATCATCAGTGACTTTTATGTGTAATTTCCTTTTTAAAAACGATTCAAATCACTGTTATTGCTCTTGTAGAGAGAGAACCGACAGTGTGTGAAACTGAATCGCAGATTGGTTGGTAAGTAGATAGCTAGTTAGGTAGTAGAACGTCTACTAGACCTCCAAAATAGTGTGGGAATGGGTTATAAAAACACATTATGAGAAACACATTGCAGTTAATTCACTTTTGAACAATATTGACTGTATCTTCAAACTTGAATGTGATTCTGACACTTTGTCAGTTCACGCACGTAACATTTCCAGGCGATGATAATTAACCGTATCGTTATTTTTCGAAGATTTTTATAACTTTAAAAATCGTTGAATTGACTTTGTTGAATGTAATGCAGCTAACTACATGCAGTGGATAAATAAATTCAGCATGCTTATCTGTATTCGTGTTCAGCATCATGATACATATAGTATAGTTTCTGAAACACTTTTGCTTGCAGGGAAATATACTTGAAATTCAGATGCTTTATAAAGAGTATCATCTAAAATATTAGGTTCCTACACCATGCATTGTATGTACCGTGGTTTGCACTAAGTTTTGCTTATGAGATCAATTTCTCATACGCTTTTGGGTGCCGAGTGGTGAAGCTTGACAAATACTCTACTGGGCACATTGGGTTGATTGATGATTGTACTGCATCTGTGGGGTGGGGGATACACCTTAATGAGGAAAAGAAAATTAATAAAAATTAGTTGATGATAGATACATTCTAATAGAAGTTATGTTCTTGATTCCATCCCCGATGCCGTGAGCTCGAGCATGTGTCACACAGCTTATCAAAACAAGAGCTCTAGCTAGCCGGATTTGACAAAATTACATTACCTATTATAACCTTTAAGTGTCGATAATTACCAGAAATAATCATATATATTATTTCATAGATGTAACTTTAATTAGAGTTTTAAGTAATGAAAATATGGGAAGAAGTAGAATTGATGGCGTTTGTTGTAAAAAATGACTATTTTAATCAGATTTTTTTTTAAAGAAAATGCCAACAGGTAGATTAGGAAATACAATCATTTAAAAGGAGAAGTGACTGCATCGCGAAAATATGTCAATACACATCAATCATCGTCTTCGTGACCAAGCAATATTTGACCTGGATCCAGATGTGAACTTACCTTTCCGTTTGACTGACTTTACAGTCATCATATACACAATAATAAACTAAATGTAAGTCTTTATTTAAAAAAGTAAAATCTCCGCTGGAAAAATAAAAAAGAAAAATACACAAATCATATGCAATGTAACATACTTGCGGGATAGGGTAAGAGGTACACAATTTCTGTAGAACAAATGGTTTCAAAAGTCAGTTGTTTAATAAGAGAGAAAAGAAGGAACAATGTAATTTGGTCTTTTGAAGTGAATGTTGATATGTCGATAATATTTAGTACATTAAAGTATGTGATAGTAACTTAGATCCTGTCTGCTGTCAGACATTGGCTCAAAAACTTAAGTCGCAATCATCCAAAATACATGCATTTTCAAAACTGATCACATTCATCGAGACCTTACACCGATGTAGACTACTTGCAATAACTGCTTTTTTCCGAAATTGAAGAGTCAGAGAACTTGCAAGAACTATTTACTTCTGAATTCCAGAATTTTTCACAAAAAAAAATGCTCCAGTTAGTACTGTCAATTTTACGTTAGTAGTATATGATGTGATATGGCAGTTTAACATTATGAATGTCAGTATAAATATTTATATGAATTTAACATAATCGTTTGGACAGGTGATAGAAGTTATGGGAGCCCTAAATACTGTTTGGAACAGTATGATACTCTACAGAAACGGAACAAAACGAAGAACAAAACAAATAATATATAAACGCATACCTTCACGACTGGGAAATTTTGATGTCTTGTACAGTGTTTAGAAATTGAAAAGTACCCTGGAAGCTCCAATTCTATTGTTATGGACCTACAGGTAAGTTTACTTTATTCATGGAACTCAAGTACAACATTTTAAAATTTCTCAAAGCAAAGAAAGATCTGAGTTCAGGTCAGTCTGAGGACCAATGTTTTTGCTTATGACATAGAAAACATTCGTCTTTGAATGGTTACTTTATTTTGACTTTATAAATATTCTCGTATCTAATAATAAACCTTCTCTTGACATGCATAATAGGTGCTTTATCTTGGACTGACGTTGTGTCTCCGCCAATGTCTTTCTGGACGGTGTGTAATTTCGAGTCACTTTCAGTAAATCTCTCACTAGAAGTTTAATCCTTTGTTGTTATTCATCCCTTCCATAGTCATTGACCACACACGTTTTTGACCCATTTTAGGGCCACCCACATACTCCATAAAAAGTGTACTAATCGTTACTCTCGTATCGGGTCGTATGCTTGTACATATGTGACTATTTGTATGAAACAAAAGATTACAATATCAATTTCCCTTTTCATTTTCTCGTAGTGGCGCGCTCGCGTGCAAGCGCACGCGCGCGTGTGTGTGAATTATTATATCATATTTCTTTCCCTTGGTTGGTTTTAATGGCAAGATTTTAATTGTTTTGCAGGTATATTCATTGTTTATTTATGTACTCTCTCTCTCTCGCACACACACACACACACACACACACACACACACACACAAACATATGTTGAGTTCTGTCTGGTAGTATCTATTGTGTCTACAAAGACCGATGGCAGTCTCTGACACTTGTTGCACTTGTAATCTGTAGTTGGTTTGTTTCCTGAGTGATGTGCCTTTCTATAGGTTATTTTTTTTCTGTTTTCCGCCTAAGATCCCTCTCGTACTTTGTAAGTCCCTACTGTACCTCATGTTGCCACACGCCTATCTGAGGCAGAATCTTCCCAAGTGGCTGTTCTGATGCCAATTTCCTTTACGTCATGCTTGCTTGTATCTTTATAGTGTATATGAGTTTTCCTATTGGTCCTTTCCTTGTTTCCAGCTCCCCTTATTAGAGGTCCATTGGAATGCGGCCGTCCTCGGTTTAGGACACGTGACCCATCCAGCGCAAGCGTTTTAGCCAAAGAAGGGTGTGCGTACTTGCGATTCTTGCTCTTTAAAGTACTGTGCTGCTGGGAACTTGCCTTTCTATTTAATATTAAGGATACGCCCGAGACAACTCATGTAGAATGGATTCAGCTTTCTTGTGTATACAAAGCCCAGGATTTACTCCTATATTGTACTGTTCTCATCGCACAAGCTTTGTATATTTGAACTTTGGTGTGTTCCGTCAGCTTGTTATTAGCTAATACTAGTTTTGTCAGAGTGCAAAATATGGTGGCGGTCTTGATGTATGTTTTTTAAACAATGCTGCTAAATCAGTAAAGCCTCCTTAACTGCCTTAATTTTGTAAAACAAACGAACGTTTGCTTGGTTTAGAAAACAAAATGCTGTTCTTATACAATATGAAATTACTCTAAGAATTACGTTTAAATTACAACTTGTAGCCAAGTTTTGACCAAGAACTCTAATTTGATAATAGTAAGAATTTTGGACATGGAATTAGGTCCCTATAATTCTTGCTTTGACGAAGAGATTGTTTTTATCATGAAACATAGAAACCAAGAGTGTTTGCATTGAAATCGAAAATTAACTTGCCTATTGCAGCATTGTTATATTAATATTAAATGACAAATGCTGAGAGGAACATATATATATATATATATATATATATATATATATATATATATATATATATATATATATATATATATATATATATATATATATATATATATATATATATATATGTGTGTGTGTGTGTGTGTGTGTGTGTGTGTTTGTATGGATGAGTGTTCTATTATACGTATAGGTAGTTGTAAAAGTCAGCATACCACCATCTCCCCATGGCATTAGTAACAAGTGTGAGTGCTTGTTTATAAATATGTTTGTTTCTTTGTTAGACTCATTATGCAACCTACATCCTTAGATATCAGTTTGTGAGAGAAAGGTGTGGATACTCTTAATGCCTTATTCTTTGTACGTCTTTAACCCCTAGCATTATTCTGTAGGAAGGGATTCTTGAAATCGAGTTCATTGTCAACCTGACCGAAATCATTCGCTTTAAAATAAATCCTGTAAACAACATACATAGCTAATATTCATTAATGTGGGTTAATGTTATGATCATTACAAATATAATTTGTTACGTGTAGTACATGCAATTTAATTACGTGTGTGTTAGTTTTAAATTCTCTTTCATTTTATTTTTATTTCATTACATGCTATTGTGCGGTGAGAACAGTACAATATAGAAGTAAATCCTGTGCTTTGTATACACAAGAAAGCTGGATCCAATCTACATGAGTTGTCTCGGGCGCATCATTAATATTAAATAGAAAGGCAAATCCTTTCACTGGATTTGACATTTTTCCAGAAAATTCAGTTCAGTTCTGTTAGACCTGATAAACACGCAGTAGTTTGAAACTTTGTATCTTTTCCTGGCCTTGACTTAGGACCAGTAATACAGATCTGTAGTAAACTTGTTTTTATTTTTATTTTTTTTGTTATTGAATCTTATAGTACCATTCGTTCAGTACAATCGAATCCGTACATGGCCTAAGTAATAATTAACATATAATGTTACTACATCTCTTGAAAGGAAGTGATCATGTAACCTATCCTGTGGTTCGTTTTGCTTTAAAGTTGGAGTTAAAGTGACCTATCATAGTGTTTTTTATGTCAGTCGTAATAAATACCTTTGGGCTCATTTGTATTATTTGAAGTGAATTTTTTAAAATTTAAAATGATTTACTTTCCCTGGGAATATATAGTGCTCATCAGAATTCTTGGACAAACATATTTACTGACAATTATTCGGAATTCTAAAACCGAAATATTATTCTTGGTGATTCAACAAGGTACTGTTGACACGACAACACAAAACAGGTTATAGAAGACGTCATCGCTTTCCATATTTGAACTTCATCGGGGATTGGAACTTCGATTCAGTTAGAACTTTATGTGATAGGACTGATATTTTTAATTATTGGATTAATTTATGGATTTGATTCATAAACCGTAGGTCATTTTTCATGTTTTTACCTTGTTTTCAAGGGAAATAAATTATTTTGCAAAATTTTACAAACTTTGTTGGCTTCACTCTCTTTCTTGTTACTTTTGTACGAGCCTAGACACGTAACAAAGTAAACATATTTATCTTAGTATGAGTTGAGGACATTCCCCTTACCGTGTTCATTGATATAATTTTAGTAACAGAATCTTCTAGAACGGAAGCTTTTGTTAAGTAATAGCTAATATTTTTAAAATACTTCTAGGACTTCATAGTCCTGTTCATCAAGAAACTGTTCATTCATGGTGTAAGATGTTGAAACTGAATCATGCGTTGTGTTCATCATTTGATTTGGGCTAAAATTATTTATATCAACTTATGTTTCTCTGGTAAAACAGAGTGCTGTATAATATTCTTTGAAAGAGACATTAACATGGAATTATAGTGAACGTAAGCAAGGAAACCTTGGATTATAATGTGATTCAACAAAAGTCTGTTGACACATCGTTACAATACAGGACATTGGTACAACAGTACATTAGAGACTACGGGCTTCTAAAGAGGCATATCAATATCTTCAGCGTTGCAAATTATTTGGAATACCACTAAAATTTATTTAGATCTTCATTCGTTAGAATGTGTTTAGTAATTATAATGTTATTTAGAATTTATTCGCAATGCCAGAAGTTCCATTTAGATTTTCACAATGTATTCTATATATTCTTTTGGACATAAATTGTTTGTTGAATTTTACAAAGATTGTTCCAATTTTATATTACTTGAAGGCCATAGATTCGTTATATATATATATATATATATATATATATATATATATATATATATATATATATATATATATATATATATATATATATATATATATATTTGAACGATCTGTACCCATCGCTATAATCAATATTTTTACCCCTCCCCCCAAAAAAATATTGCAACAAAGCCGACAATTATATATACTTATCGCTCGCCACAACATTTATCAATGCTTTACAATGTATCTGAGTTACTGTGTCCATTGGATCAATGATCTAAATATAAATGCTGTTGCAACCCAATATCGCAAAATTATAAGGATCATATTCATTTGGGTGTTGAAAATGTCTTGTGAATTTTCTTCGGCAAGTGAGGTCTTAGATTCCATTTAACTCATTTACTCTCTTTTCTAGATGCAAAAAGTAAAATGGTTGTTTTGAGATCATTATATCTATCTCTTATCTTTAGATCGACAACTTAAATTGGTAGTACAACGAAACCATCTTGGTGTATTAGGACCCATATCTCACTAACTAACATTATCACTGGTCTATGCATATTTTGTATTGTACATTGTACAGTGTTTTATTTCGTTTCTTTGTATTGTATTTATCCTCGCACTTCATTTATGAGTAAATTAATAAGTTGGGAGAGTTCCTAGTAAAGTGTTGATATTGCTAAAAACAAAACAAAACAACCCTAAAGTAAAATGTCGAATAGTTGTTTGTATCTCTCTCTCTCTCTCTCTCTCTCTCTCTCTCTCTCTCTCTCTCTCTCTCTCTCTCTCTCTCTCTCTCTCTCTCTCTCTCTCTCTCTCTCTCTCTCTCTCTCCAATAGTCACATATAAAGCAAGGAAAATTAGCACCATAGAGGCACAATATGAGAGCTCGGAATCATGTAACGGACACAGATACATGATTATGTTTTATTAACTTTTCTATTCACCAATGATATTACAAATATTAAATTTAAGACATCAAAAAAAGTTTTTCAAAACATAACTTTGTTAGCAATATGTCTCCCGAACACGAGATGTAACGCTTTTTATGTTCGTTTCCAAAAATACTTGGATTGGGAATAACAAACAACGCAATAACATGAACGTTCACCAGTTCTCATCAGATCTACGTACGATAGATAGATCCCGATGTTAATCATATTGATGAAGAGGTGAACCTAAAGAAGTAGTAGCTTTCTACAAATTATGGGGTTGTATCTTACCTACTGATTTAAATGAGCGGGAACCAAACAATTATTTGCAGCAGAAACAAATAAGACAGTGGTTCATGTAAACTTGCACTGAACAACAAAGTAACAAACTTTTATTATAACCATATATGTTAAACTTTAGATGAATAAACTTATTTGTTACTGTATATCATCAATTTAAATGTTTCAGTATTGTCATAAAATTAAAATAATTTTCGTGAATGTTAACTCTTCGTGTCAATTTATATTACATGTACTAATTATGCTGCTCTTGGAAAATGTGGTACTTTGTACAAATCACACTTAACTGACGATGTTTGAAGAACGGATGGGGATACTTCGGACAAATCTTGATATGTATCAGTGCTCTAAAGAGCCGAAAAGGCGAGACGATGCAAATGAAGCTCGGCAACATTACCAGTGCTGTAAAAACTTAAAAGGCTAGATGATACAAATTTTATAAATCACGATAGGTACCATTATCAGTGCTAAATAATGTTTCCACAACTATATACTGCACCTTGTGCTAGGTATCATTATCAGTGCTAAATAATGCCCAAAAGGCTAGATAACGCAAGTCATGATATATACCCTTGCCACTGCAATGGGATTTTTAAATGTTTAGATGATACAAATCCCGAAGGTACCCTTATCATTGCTTTGTTATGCTCAAATGTCTAGATGATAGAAATCACAATTGTACCCATGACATTATTTTATTATAGTCAAATGTCTGGATGATACAAATCACGAAGGTACCCTTACCATTGCTTTGTTATGCTCAAATGTCTAGATAATAGAAATCACGAATGTACCCATGACAATACTTTATTATGCTCAAAGAGCTAGGTGATACAAATCACGAAGGTACCCTTGCCAGTACTCTATTATGTTTAAATGTCTGGATGATTCAAATCACGAAAGTACCTTTACCATTGCTTTGTTATGCTCAAATAGCTAGATCATACAAATCACGATGGTTACCTTGCTAGTGGTTTATTATGCCCAAATATCTAGATGAGAGAAATCAGTGCTTTGTTATACTCAAATATTTAGGTGATACATATCACGAAGATACCCTTGCGAGTGCTTTATTATGCTCAAATGGCTAGATGACAGAAACCACGAAGCTTGATTATACAATTCTTGATCGAGACTATTTCCAATGCTAAAAAATTTCATGTTATTTTCTGGAACTTTAACTATATGGGTGACAAGGAGACAAAACAAATTGTAGATAGGCACGGGTTGCTCATGAAGTTTGTGACATGCATTTGGTTGTTCTTTATTATGTATGTAAATTACAAATGTACGGCCTACCAAAGCTGAACAAGCAAATATCAATAAATACAAATCGTTGTTGCACTGTACGATTGAAACAGTATTTAAATGTGGTCAAAAAGGAATATCCTCTATATAAGTACTGTGTACACGTTAATAACCTGTAAACTCCAGTACCAATAAGTCATTTTTCTTATTATTTATATCATTAATTTGCTCTCGGAACAAAGCTGTAATTTCAATGTCAGCAATGACATGTAAATGGCAAGAAGCCTAAATAACAAATAAATTTCTCCCTATCCCCAACACATATGATCATTGCTTTTTGGCGAAGTACGATACCAACTTGAAGAAATGGCTGCAAACACTAGTTGCCATTTCCAAAGGTGGACCAAATGAAATATAGTGCACGTTTCATCGACAACTACACAAGATTAAATTATATATATATATATATATATATATATATATATATATATATATATATATATATATATATATATATATATATATATATATATATATATATATATATATATATATAGTGTCGAGTTTGCAGTTGACATATTACTAGATTACACTATACAAAATTTCTATCAAAAGAATACACTTGACAAAATAAATCAGAAAAGAGCACTTCAAAATTTTCCAATATCCATCAAAGGGCAAAAAGCATAAACAATGGGCTAAGACTGATAAAACTCTAACATTCATAATTGATCAGTTTACCATAACGGCAACAAAACAATGAAGAGCTTCTATATGCCGTATTCGTCCATATAAAATACAAACGTAATGTAAGGTGATCTTTATAATGCCTGCAATCCACCAGCAGATCAGGGATGGACCTGTAATATTCCTTTGTTTTTAAACTGTATATCTGGGTCTATCCAGTTTGTATTTTGTTGAAATATATGAAAGGACAAAGCAGGAAATCAGGGTCTATCGCTGCTGACTGTAGTTCAAATGGGAATTATAAAGGATAAATACGGTAAAAATTTCAAAATGTCAGCAAGTATGTACTTTGTAATCATATGCAATATAGAAATCTGAGATAGCACTGTTATCAAGCGCTGAGTCTACTTTGATGATGTTACTTCTCCCTGCTCACGGTTATATATATATTTTTTTCACGGTAGCTAAACTATGTAGTCGTAGGTATTAGGTAGAGATGATACACTGTGTACGCTATTCGCTGACAGACAAGCACCTATTACAGTTACATATTTACTCCTCGAACGGATCAAGTTTGCTATACGAAAGGACATTCATTGAGATGGAGCGTAAGATATTATAGCCGAATAAATCGAGCGTATATAATTGGGAGCAAAATAGTTTCGTCTGAAGTCAGCAAGAGACTGTAGATGTATAGTTACCAGTACAAAATTATTACAAGTTTTATACGCCATGATAAATAAAAGTTGAATTTTTAAAAATGTGTATATTGATGACAAGTGATTGTCTGAAATTCGTATGGAAATAATAAGTCAAATAGTGTAGTGTGACGAGAGGTATCGGCTTCGTGATTTTGATTGAGTTTTGTCATTCCGAAGGTATCTACTATTTGACGAAATTGTTACGGTATCTTTTTCACTCAATGTGCATGTACAAAAGGATTCATTGATACCAGCGTAGCACACTGGGCACATGGACATGTAGGGTCAGCGAAACAAATGCGTGTCATCTCGAAGGTTTTTGATATTAAATAGTAACGTAAACTTGATAAGATTCTCTCCTGAGTATTTTTACAACAGAACGGAGATTATGACCACCGTACGTGTAGTTGGTTGTTTACACGAATAAAATTATGCAGGTGTGCTATACAACTAGCTTGCTAGACGTTATTAAGTTATTACGAATCTAGTCAATATATTCTGCATGAATGAATAAGTACTGAATCCCAAATATAGCATAAAATCGTCTTCAGGTATGCGGAAAACTATGCAAATACCTATTAAATCCAAGAGTGAAATAATGATTGGGTAAAAATTACAAACGTTTAATAACAAATATTAAAATTTCTTACAAATTACTTTTGATGTAATTTTCAAAGTCTGACTCAGTGATCCGTTGCACCCATTCTTCTCTGTAATAACCTTTCAAGAAGGGTTTCCAGAAATTGCCTGGACAAATATGCCATTCAATTCGTGCATCTAAAATAAGTATTCCATACAATAAGGTTCAAACGAGAACCATCGGTTGATTAATGGGCAGTGTTTTGTTGATCTAGAAAGGATTCAAAGTTTTTAATATGATTCTATTTTGGCCCGGCAAAAGTTTTACATTACTAATTCTGTTATTTAGAACGATATTAGCCGACAGTAAATGTTCCTTACAAGATGGGGTATGCACTTATAACATTAACCTGCATCAAGGCAAAACCAACTGTGAGACCAATTACAATACCTTTAGCATAGGGGATTCCATCAAACTAAATGACCGCGACAAATCATCGCAGATGGAACAAGAGTTCCATGACATCAAAGAAGATCACGAGAAGCGCATTAAAGAACTAGAAACTTCTATACAGAGAGTTCTTCGGTCAGCCTTGAGTTCTGGCAATATGGATTCGAACACTTTGGAGTTGCAACAGGCTCCTCAACACATACCGCCAGCCGCTCCTGTTCATGTAAACAAAAGTTTGGTCAATACCAACGAAGGATCATTGATAGCACAATTGCAGGGAGAATTCACAAAACTGAAGGCCTCATTGAAATCGCGAACAAAAGAGTTACTGGACACCAAGACAACATTGAATGCAACTTTAGAAAACTTGAAAGACACCCAGACAAGTCTGTTTGAATCTTCCGAGAAATTAATAGATGCAGAGAACAAGGTGGAAACTTTAGAATATCAGGCAAGTATTGTGAAAAATCAGTTGAAGGATAAGGCAGAGCGGTTGGAGATTGCAAGCGAGAAACTGAATGCTTCTGAAACAAAACGCTTGGCAACTGAAGAACAATTGTACAATTTGGTAAGGTCGGAGGCGAATTTAAAAGAGGAACTGGGATACTATAAATACAAGTTGAACCAGACTCTTAATGAACTTGAAGAATTAAGGAAAAATTACACAGATCTTACAAATATGCACCAAAAGGTGAAGAGAAACCTGAGAACATGTGAGCTGGAATTAATGGATTGCTACACAGGTAAGTGAAACTTTTGTTGCGCTTTATTATTTATTTGCTTCACTGAATTGGGAAAAGCTAGTTTTATAAAATAAAACAAAATCCGTTAATTTACACGAATGCCGTTTAACTGACTGGACCTGAATCTAGATCAATTGAGGTTATATGGCTTTAAATTAAATCATTATTTGGTATTTAAATGTCTTATGCAAAACCAAAAATGCAAGTATAGTATAGTGCAAAGGTTCTCATTTCAAAACGGCTTCTATTCAGGAAACTGTTTAATACAACTTTGACAGATTGGCTGTAAAATACAGTTTGATCTGTTGGAATGAAGTCGTCATTGTGCAGCTTCTAAATATTTGGATTAGAATGTAGTCGTCATCAGTGTAATAGTTCAGTATTCGCACAAAAAAGTAGTCGTCATTAGTGAAACATGTCAGTATTCGCATAGATGTTGTGAATATTCTAGTATTATCAGACGCTGATAGTAAGTTTGAAGAATATGCCCTTTACATTACACTAGTATGTGTGAGTCGTGTTACTTTCCAAATAAAATAATCAACGCCGTTTAAAAAAAACAACACCCAGAAATTATCACATCTTCGTGAAGACGCGACTCGAAAAATCATCAATAGCAATGATATCTATCACAACGTTTCCTTCTAGATTTGTGCCGAGGCATATGAATATCCCTGGACGTGGAATTGTAAAGGCAAGAATTTATGTTTCTAAATATTGCAATACACAGAAGACCAAATAATTAATTATATTTTGCGATGCGTTTTACAAAATTAAACAAATTCGTATGATTACAGCACACAGACTTTCTTATTCACATCCTTTACCTCAAACAATAAATATCAGCAACACCAACATTAAATTCAGTCAGTACGAAACCCAGGTGTTACTCTTGACAGTACTCTCTCATTGCACCTACATGTCATGAATATATGCACCTTTTGCATATCTTGAGCTGAGATGCATAAACTCCATTTGCAATTATCCTTCAGTTGATGCCGCTAAAACACTCCTGTGTTCCTTATTACCTTCAAAAATGGACTATTGTTACTCAATTCTGTCTGGTTCATCTCAGTATCTACTCCAGAAACTTTAAAAAGTTCAAAACACATATGCCCGGATCATCCTTAGAGTACTATGACCAGAGAGTACACCTCCTCCCTGCTCTGTACTCTACACTGGCTATCCATTCGATTCAACACAAAATTTGTTCTCTGTGCTATGTTTCACTGACGGGCTTCAGTCCAACATAGCTATCCGACCTCACCTATGTTTACACACGAGCAAGATACTTACGATACTCTTCTGACAATAGTATTCTAAGTATTTGCACTGTGAAAATGAAGTTATATGGACAACGTTCTTTTGAATACCAAGTGCAGCAACGTGGCACGAATTGTCCCCTGAACATAGACACAAAGACACCGTCGTCTCATTCAAGAGCGTTCTTAAAACTCACCTATTTCGCGTGCAAAACAGACTTAAAAGTCTAATAATGTTTTCTTACCTAACCTATTTGGTGTTTTGTAATCATATTATGTATGTTTGTCTAATGTTGTAAAGCGATTAGAGCTTCTAAATATTAGGCGCTAAACAAAGTCCTCATTATTATTATTGTTATTATTGTTGTTGTTATTGTTATTATTATTATTATTATTATTATTATTATTATTATTATTATTATTATTATTATTATTATTATAAAATCACATTTATAAAATGCGTGTCCATCATATGCTCACTAAAAATCCTGCTAAATGAAGACCATGAAATAAATGTTCTTAACTAAATGCTTTAATTATTGAATGCTCTAGAAATGAAAGTAAGGGTAAATAAGTATATGTATGTATAAATCTAATAGACATTTATATTAAACTATTTCAAGAAACTATCAATTTACTTTAGACATTTATCTTTTGTTGTATATTATACCTAAAGATACGATCCAGCATAATAAAATTTGACCCAAAATATATAACCTCGAAGCTTTCTATCCGTGGACGAACACCCTTCATGTGGGTGTGGGTGTGAGAGACGGCCTAATGACTTAACAAAAATAAAAATGGCTACGTTTATGGAGGAAAAGAATAGATTTGCTAGTTTTACGAGATGTTTAATTTCATGAGTCAATAATTTTCAGGTGTCTGCTATACCTTGATACTAAACGGCAAATACATTATAGGGCCTTTGATCTGTCAAGGTGCACCCACTGTCATACGCAACCACTGAACTGCGAAGGAGAATAGTTGTACAATTAAAGCGGCAAGGAAAAGTTCTGAAAAGATCATCATTTTAATAAAGACTTTAAATTACATTATTGATTCCGCGCTGATTGGGATCGTTTTGCAAATAGGTGTTAAGTCTTATTCTTGGCCCCATAATAATTTAGATTTGGGTAATTTCTCTTCAAATTTCTAAAATGTAATTTATATCGTATCAATGCTTATTAACATAAGGTAGGGGCAGTGGAAACATGTATAATACATGTTAAGTAGAAACTGTTTTCACAGCAGCAATACGTGATGTGAGATAAAGTTCTGTAAGTATTTCTAATAACAGGTTATTAATGAAGTGTTGTTGACAGGAAACGTATACAATTCCCTGCATCAGTACTCAATACTATTTGAATAATTATTCCAAACAATTGATCACTTGAATTGATCACTTGTCAGTATGATTTGAATAATTCCAAATAATTGCTCTCTCTCTCTCTCTCTCTCTCTCTCTCTCTCTCTCTCTCTCTCTCTCTCTCTCTCTCTCTCTCTCTCTCTCTCTCTCTCTCTCTCTCTCTCTCTCCGCATCTGACATAAGAAAAACTTCAAATCAAGAGAGTTACACCTTCCCGTTGTGTTTGGGACCTAAAATTTCATATATATGTGATCTTGTTTCTGACTCGAATTAACACAAAAGATACTGCATAGATTTAGAATACTAAATCAACCACCTACCGGATATCTGATCTGAAACTTCTGGCACAGAGTGCATATGGTACAGCTTATGTCTGTCAGGAAACTTCTTTCTATTTAGAAAGCACGCAGGACATTAATTGGTTGTAACGTGCGTACTAATCACAATGATAACATGTTTTGCCCGTTAAATCGAAGAGTATACCGATGTAATATACTTTAGTAAAAGATTATCATGCTCCGCTAGTTCTTTTTTTATGGGATGCATTCGTTTGCACTTAATTATTTTGCTCAGCACGGGTATTGGGTACATGTTGTAGACACCAGTCTTCTTCCTCGTCTTTTTAAGAAATTGTTTTGAATAAAACGGAAGACTCGGATATATCCTTGTTACCTTTCCCAACTGATAAATATTTGTTGCTTGTATGAAATACGTGTTCAGTATGAAAAGAGGTATATGATTTTGCACATTGAAATCACGTCTTGATGTATTCATAAATGACTGCCATTATTAAGCTTTTAAATTAAGACCGCTCCAGTGGCCTTCATTGGTTAGAGGCTAGCGTTCGCCTAGGATGCGATATTTCGTGGGCTCGAACTCCAGCCGAATCATACCAAAGACTTATACAAATTGGTATTATCAGCTGTCTCACTTGGCGCTCAACATTAAGTCAGTATTAGGATTGGTCGGCCTAGTGTCAGTATAATGTGACTGGGTCAAACATGATGCTACATGTCTGCGGCATGATGCCTCAGTACTAGACATCACTATAAATTGGCTTATTTCAGATATCGTTACGATATGACTGAAACAATTGTTAGAATATTACGTTGAAAATCTCAATCACACACACACACACACACACACACACACACACACACACTACTTTGAAATTATGTTTTCAGTTATGTGTATATGACTGAAAGTGTTCTACTTTGGAACTATGTCTGCAATTGTGGGTATATGACCGGCATTGTTCTACTTCGAAGAAATGTCTTCATATATACGTATATGAGTGGAATCGTGTTAGCAAGAATGCGAAATAACTAATAGAACAAATCACAAATAAGTATGTCGACAGTATTAAATTAACATTTTAATATTGGCGTTAGGCAGGTCTCAAAATACACCGAATATGTAAGTTACCTTAGAACATATTCTAAGGGTTACCTCGTTTGCCTATTGATTGGATTCGAGCATTCGCTATTGGAGAGTTCATATTATTAATGTAGCATTATGTAGCCTTTCATACCATAAGATCAGATGTACTTTATTATTTTACACCGCGAATCTAATTATCATTACTTTCAAAGCACGATTAAGATATGCAAATAAAAACTTTGTATATCAATAAAAAGATTGCACTTCATAAAGTTCGGTAAATCATGATCAGTTTTTTACTAGGCTCTTTAATTTTCTATCGTTCTTTAATTCTTTCTGTCTTCTTTAATTCTTTTTATCATAGTAAGATTTATAAATTATTCTTTGGACACGCTGATTTATAAAAACAAAGGAAAAACAATGATATCGTTGTGCGTTAAATGAACTTGCAGATATCTGAATATTGGGCTGTCGTAAAACAATTTTCCTCTGTCTCGGTTTTTACGAAGAGTATATCGATTCTGTCTTGTGCATAAGGCTGATATGAAAGAATTTTCTTCTGTCTCGTTTTTACGAGACTTCAGTCTTGTACATAAGGCTGATGTGAAAGAATTTTGCTGTCTCGTTTTTACGAGCCATTAGAGTCTTATGCATAAGGCTGATGTGAAGGAATTTTGCTCTGTCTCTGTATTTACGGGTTTGCAGAGATACGTACTAAAAGCGGATGTAAAACAATTTTTCAATATCGTTTTATTTACTAACTCGCAGAATACCATACATAAGGCTGATAAAAAATAAGTTTGCTTTGTACATTGATCTATGAGCTTTCAGCTGATGTTATACGCTCTGTATTTTATACTTGACGTAATCCAAAAATAAAAGTTGGTGTGCATCTGACCAGGAACATTAGGTTTATAAAAAAACACAATACGTAGCTAATATTACTCATAGAGCGGATTAAATATTCAGATCATTATAATTGGAGGAAGACATGTTTATTTGAATCTTTCTCTAGGACATGGTTTACCACTTGGAAATTCCTAGACTTATTGAGTACTTCGAATGATTTTGTACTTGTAACTTGTAATAATTTATATATAATGAACGTTGTATCTTTATTACAGATTTATGGATTGCATGTTTGTAACATAGAATTAACATTTTTTTTCGTATAGCTACAATCTCCAGTTTGACAAATCACCAGAGTGAGTTTGAGGGGAAGAGGATCATTCTGACATCTTTACTTTTACAACTAAACTTTTAAAACCTTGTATGCAACTTTGTATTATTGGTATTATAAACATTGTATTTAAATCCCATGGTATTGTTGGCTACTTGGTACAAGTTCATTGGTTAAAAATATCATCAAGCCCAAATTATATTACTCACTAGCTCCACAGATTTTGTACCTTAGACATAAGAGATGACGACAAAAAAAAAGAATGGTTTGAAATGAAATTGTGTAGCATATTTAATTCAAGTAGAAATCATTATTATTATTTTTGCTCGTTCTTTTCCTTGTGTCGTTGATTAAACTTTGCATTTCATCACTGATCTAGACTGTACAGAAGCGATCGCCTAGTGTGGAAAGTATATATATATATATATATATATATATATATATATATATATATATATATATATATATATATATATATATATAGATATATATATATATATATATATATATATATAGTGTGTGTGTGTGTGTGTCATGAAAGTCGATGTAAGTTTCTTGATATTATTTGCTAACAACAATCCATCTCTTATCCAATTTCTTTTATTCACAAATTATCTGCTGTCATTAAAAAATCTTTATGATTTTATGTGGTTGACTTGCTCCAGGTTCATAATAATTAACTACATTAATTGGTACTAAAAAAAACCCACAAAATAAACCCAAGTGATAATGCAATTCTCAGCCACTGAAATACTTAATTAATTGCGTGGAGGTTACAACATTAATTCTGACATTTGCATGCTACATATGTTGCTGATAATAAAATCACATTCCTAAGCCTACACATGCGTGCGCGCGCAGAATTATCTGGGAGACGTTATGGTATAAAAAATAACAATGTTTCAACGGTTTTTAAAGGTGCTGTTAAGTACAACCATACCTGACCTTAGGTTAGAAACAAATGTTTATGGAAATAGGGAGGTTATCAGTAATTATAATCAAGCACAAAAATAAACTCAAAACCACTACCCGAAAAACCCCAACAAAGAACCCCAAAACAAAACAACAAGAAATAACAAAGAAACAAAACAAAAACATGGTATAAATTTTGAATTTAAGATTGCGTTAGGTTGATGACTGTTTCCTTTGAGTATTTTCTGTTGAGCTTTGAGAAAACTACCGCCCTTGATTTATTAGATTTGACAAAGCTACCGTTGCTAATTTTTGAAAATTACAGTTTTACATTGGAAGTAATGTTTTATCGAGTACGATAATTCACTTAACCCATGTAGATAATGCACATGTTTAGACCATGGTTAAAATATGTCATAACAAATGTGCTATTTTATATCAATACAAATACACTATTTTTATATCATTACAACTGTACGATCTTCGTATTACAAATATATTATTTGTTTTAAAAAATGGTTTTTCAATATTGAATCCAGTAAATTTACTTCTAGAATTTTGAGACTTGGTCAGAGGTATGGTACTTGTGTGCAGTTATTTCTTTAAATAATTGATCTTACTTTCTTGTTCTCGTACATATTACCAGTATCCTTGTTTGTATGAGTGTGCTGGCACTTATTTCGAATGACGGCTTTGTGTTTTAATCAAGATATTGGTGTATTTAAATGTGATATTTCGTACAGCTATTGATTATATTATAGGTTACTGCATTTGTATGGGAAATGATTAACAAATTTTTCGGATGGTTATACGACAAAACGACAGATGCAGTAACCTTTTTATTATATTCTCATTTTCTTATTCTTCCCAATGCTTAAATATATAAACAAAAGTGCACTACAATATATAAGTAACCGAATGCATCCCTTTTTCCAAACTAAATATGCAAGCTTAGCTGCATCATTACACAACTGGCGCACGTAACTCCGCCCAGACAAATTTGAAGTTGGTCGCGCGCTAGCCGTAAATTTCGAAAGAAAATGGCGTTTGGTCTAGTTAAAATTGAAATTTGGAGTAATATTGTTAATGAATACGCATTGCAACAACTTTTCCTTTCATCTGGAATGAATACGTTTTGGTATTTTTATCGATTCAACGCAATTTTGTAATTATGGTCTGGATTTATATGCATGAAGTAACTTATATCGGATTCCAGCAGCGTCTGCCAATTTTAATGGTATTGAAGTGTGTTGATGTCAGCATGGGTGTTTCTGTTCTGTTGTTGAATGATTCAGATGATTATGTGGGAAAATTATGAAGACTTTCAATTGCAATTATCGAAAAGATGCTGTGGAATTTAATGTTTATTTCATTTTGAGTGCAGTAAGGAGGAAGTAATCGCACTTGGAATATACTCAAAATTACAGTACAATTTTGAACTGTGATCAACCTTGAGAACCCATGATATGGCTCATGTAATTCGGATTTGCAGAACTAAGAAAGTACATTTTGAGGAAATTCAGGCTGCAAAATTGTAAGTATATATTTGCCATTTTTTTATCACCAGCTAAAGAAGACAGTTTATATCTTATTACTTGCATGCTATTGTGAAGACCCTGTATAGCGTCTATAGGTAGCCTAAATCTGAAGCATTATATCAAAAAAGTTAACGCGGCATGTGCCAAAGCAGTTTATAGGTGTCAGTCTATGAAACATTGGCTGGTATGTGGCAGTCCATGAAATATCTGCTTTAGTTCATTCATAAAAAAATGTTTATGTTAGAAAATAGTTCCTTTTTAACGTGCATATAGTGTGAATGTTGCACGAAGCGTGCAATATCGGGGAAATACTGGACGATTCTCACAATATAAATGAACATATATATATATATATATATATATATATATATATATATATATATATATATATATATATATATATATATATATATATATCGTGTGTGTGTGTGTGTTTATGTATGTATAAACATTCAGATTGGAACCCGATCAGAGAGTTACGACACCTATCACTCAGATTTTATGCACCAGCGCCCTATTCCCCGAGATCACACCATCATCCACAAATAAATAATAGCTTTTTCATGGCAAGGAGTTAGATGCGTGAGAATTCACTTGCTAGCCAAGCGAAATAGAACACTCAGCTAATTGCACAAACCCACTGGAGTGTCACTTAGTAATGCAATTTTTATATACTTGATTGTAATTAGATACTGACGTTTCTATACAAAAACAGGTATGAAAGCTGTTGTTTCTGTCTCACATTGTATACGAGTTGCAATAAAGAGTCCATTTTTTACGTCTGCAATTATATATTGTATACTATATTATATTATCTTAAGCAATTGTATTCTATTTCCAGCAATTGTTGAACGAATGGTATACGTTGATAAATAAATTCTCAACACCTATAAGAATAAAGAAAATGCTCCTATTAAGTGAAGATCGAACGTAATGTGTAATGTTTTGGTCACTCTTAGAATTAGTAACAAAATAGATACCGAATGTCTAGAGTCATGCATATTTAATATTTTTCTGACACAATTAAAAAAGATAACGAATGTACGCAAGTGGGAAATCGGAATAGAATTTTGAACAAGCCTCTAAACATATAAATGCGAAACTCCTTTTAACGCGATGTTAACGCAATGAGTCCAAAGAATAACAACGCGATATAACAGGATCGAGTTAAAAATTTCGTAAAAATTCCCCATAGAAAATGTACATTGAAATTTCAATGTCATCAGTTTTAGCTAACCTCTTGTTCATATATCGTTTGATTTGTTTGCCAACTTTCATTAAATATACTTTAATACTCTCAATATGGCGGAAACTATGATGATGTAATTATACCCATTGGCAATGCAAGCTAACAGTTTAAAATTTGAAGATGAACATGAGAAACTGGCACATGTAGCAGAACGTAAATTCTCCAAATGTAACATTCAGGCGTCAGTCAAAGACGATAACATACACTGTATATTTTAAGTTGACAAATATACGATGTAATTTGTGATAGACCGCAAACATTTGTTGTTCTCTATCAAGTTTCTTTGATCTTAGTGTAGATTTTACTATATTAGGTAAAGTGTTTTCACCTTCGTTCATATCTAAGCAATACATATATAAAATGTATACAATTTACAATCTTTAGAGTAATTATAGTAAGCAATATGATATTTCCTAGTTGTGTTTTGAAACATTACGCATCAGATATGATCACTTAGGTCTCTTCCACCATGCTTAAAGGTCACCGGCCACCTATATTGTGCAAACGTGTGATATTATTATAGTCAAATAAAAGACGCATTTATGATGTTTGCCTACCGTAAAAATGTTTAATTAGGCTTAAAAATCCACTTTTGCAAATTAAAATATTATTCGGCAATCTCCGTAAACAATCGGTAGTTTCCGCGTGCCAAACACGGATATGGCGTATATTTATCCCTTCTATTCAACCTAGCCATTCAAGTGTTTAACTTCCCGACGTAAATCTGTATGTGATATATCTTACGATCATGCTTTTGTACAGCAAATATGATGCACTCTATTGCATATAAATGTAACCAAAGAGTGATGATGGGAAAATATATCCTTTATTTTTCCGAAAGACCTTGTTTACCAGAGGGAAAAAAGTAAATTCAAGCTGTGAGATAGAATAGGGAGAGGGGATGGGAAAGTTGCATCATTAATGCCGGATTATTGTTAATTTGATCCAAGATAATTCCGCCCATCTCGAAAGACAATTCGGCTCGACTTAACAATAGTTTGAACAATTTGTTTTGTTGTTTTTTTTTCTTCGTCTTCTTAAAACAAGTAGATTCTATGTAAAATATGTTTCAGTAATATGTTTTAGGGGAAAAATCTAATTTAAACGAAATTGGTGTTCTTTCAAAGAATATAATCATACTCTGCAGAATACATATATATGGGAGAAAACACAAGCAGACATATCTTGCTCGTTCTAATTAAAATATTTATATACATTTTTATGCTAAAAGAATAAATGCATCTGCGCAACGACATTCTCAATTTAAGTATTACGGTCAAATTATCAATATTCATTTATTAAACAATAAACCTTAACAGAGAATATTTTACAGAATATGTACACATTTTTCTACGGGTAATGTACATGAGATATTAAAACAAATATATTTAATGTTGTAACACTGCTGCAGTTACAAACATTGGCGGATTTAGTCATTTTGAGGCCTAAGGCAAACACAGGCATGGGGCCCTCCACAACCATTTATTCTCTGCCTTTTCAGTACTTATTTATCTGAGAAAGATGTACTTTTAACTTGTTACCTGTCTTCAGACAGCGTACCGATGTTTAAATATATAATTAATTTGGTGAAAAATAAGACAACAAATCGTAAAAATTAATTGATGAGGAATTGTACGGGGGCCTTGGTGAAGATCTTACCAGTTAATTTTATCTTTTGTTTTTATTTTTCAAGTTGTCTTAGTGTGTGCGCGCATAAAGTAAAAGCTTGTCATTAATAGTCAATATCGTGAATCATATTTTCCTCCATTATTCCATTCCAATAAGAAATTAATTAATTTTGTGTTTAACTTGTGCCCCCCCCCCTCGCAAGGTACAAAAAAAAAGATAAACATAAACTTATTTTTAAATAAAATGAAAGAAACTAACTTTGCATTGTTATCATTTATTCCTACTTTTTTCATCATGCGATATGTATTAAAGAAAAAATATACTCACGAACTCCGTGTATGCAGTGGATGATGGTTTGCGTATGCGTCCTTACTGTAGCGTGTATCGTTATATCAAATAACAAAATCACAAAAGAGACGAAAATATCACACGAGTGCTTGAAAGCACCATCCATTCACGCATGACGTTACGAGGTGCAAACTGACCAAGATTGTATTGTATCCAGGTTACATATACGACGGTATCTAGCAAACAGAAATCATTATTTTAAAATACATCCACACTGAGTGAAAATGATAATCGTTTCGCTAGGGTGGGATACAAATTTATTATTAAAGCACGTTTTTGTTGTGTTTAAGGCACGACATTGTTGTGTATACTATTTTCTTGCAAACTATAAATTATGACCACATCTGGGAAACAAATAGAAGCCCTGGTGATGGAGCGAGCAATAAACTCTTTTGTTATACTTCTTTCCGACAGGATATCAAATACAAATGATATTTTATTACAAAACAAACAACCCCGAAAACTGTCTCGGGTATCTTTTTAAGTGTGCCAATTTTTCTTATGAAGTCGGCCGATATAAGGATGTCAAGTTTGGTTCCTTTGGATTTTTTGTTTTGTGTGCCGATTTTCTTTTTTTTAAAAAATAAATAAAGTCGGCCGACATAGAGAAGCCAACATTGATTAATTTTTACCTGTATTAACGGGAATTTTCAAAATAAATTAAAACGATGGAATAATTTTGAAAGCGACACAATCTAGTGCGTCGTGCACGCATATCGATATAAGCCTCAACTGTAAACTATTTTTCAGTAGTTTTGTCTAAATGTTCCCTATTCATGGCTTTTAATGTTTTATTTTTCAACAAGAAGCATGTACTTCGTCTAGTGGGGATAAATATACTTAATTTCCGGCTGGCGTCCTCTATAAGCGGGAAATAAGGAGTATTAACTGCGTTGTATACGTCTTTTCCGAGTAATTAAATTATTATTTCTTCGTTACACTTGATAGTTTTTTTTTTGTTCTTTTTGTGCGAGTACAATCACTTTTACTTTTACTCATGTAATGCAAATCTGATATAAACAGAAAATTGTTGAAGTGTGGCCGGTGACCTTTAATGGGGATGACCTCTCATGACTTTGCACCCCACTAATTGGTTTCATTGAATGCTTTAAAACTTTATATTTTGCATTTAACTGGAATTATGTCTACCTTACTTTATGGTGCACAATTGAAAGCTGAACTTCAAACACATGCATGTCCAGAAATACCGCATCCCATATCCTTTCCTCTACAAAATAGCGGACATCCAGGTTTCACTATACTGATAAATATAGGTTTCATGATGGGCACTCAGAAATTTTAAGTTATTGAATATTTAATAATATGGTGATTGCATAGGCTTACTATGGGAACTGAATTAGCACCGTGATTCCTAAGGAAGTCAAAATGTAATTTTCTTTTGCCAGTTAATGTGGAAATGTTTATACAAAGCCTTACTGGTAGAACTGGTATAAGTTTACAGTTTCAATAGTAAACACCAAATAGATATGACAATAATTTGCAAATGGAAACGTTATATCAGTTATATCCACAAAAAAAACTTGCAAAAGAATTGTCCGTAAAAGATGGAACTGATTTGTGTGTGTGTGTGTGTGTGTGTGTGTGTGTGTGTGTGTGTGTGTGTGTGTGTAAGATTCATAACGTAGTTTTAACCATTTTTAGTCATATCGCTACGATGTCTGCAGTGTGGCAGTTTATAGTGATGTCTAGCACTGGGACATTATGCCGCAGACATTTAGCATTTTGTCCAAACCAGTCACATTATCCTGACATTAGGCCGACCTGTCCTAACACTAACCTCTTAATGGTGAGCGCTAGCGTGGCAGCTGTTAGTACCAATTTTTAAAGTCTTTTGTATGATTCGGTCGGGGTTCGAACGCGACATTCCGCATCCAAGGCGTACGCTCTAACCTCTAAGCAACCGGAGCGATTTGGAACCGATTTTGTACTGGGAATTTCTGTCACGCAACTGAGTAAATACAATTAATATTCATAGTGAATAGAAGCAAAATTTAATCAATAAAGGCTTTAGCAGTCACAATAATCTGCGACGAACGATATTAGATTGCGCGCACCATATGAAAGTACAGTGTATACTCACGAAGAATTTTTAATGGTAATGGCTAGGTTGAATAGAAGGGATAAATGTACGTCATATCCGTTTTTAGCTCGCGGAAACTAACGAATATTTATGAAGTTTGCCGAAAAAAATTCCATTAAAAACATGATTTTTTTTTTAAAAGTCTCATTAAGCATCTTCTATGCTGTGCATATATCACTAAGGAGGTCTTTTATAACTATAATAATATTGAACGTTTGTGCAATATAGGTGGCTAGTGACCTTCAAAGAATAAAATAAAATAAAATAAAGATAATAAAATAAAAGAAAATAATAAAATATTCCTTTCCCATGTTTAAATTTTATTTATTATGTAGGCTCTCTCTGATGTGTTACATATGCTTACATATTTTTACACACACACAAATACACACACAAGCACACACACACACACACACACATATATATATATATATATATATATATATATATATATATATATATATATATATATATATATATATATATATATATATATATATATATATATATATATATATATATATACGGGACCGCCGCGTGGTGTTTTTCTTGTGTGTGCGATGAATGTTTGGCACCTTTACAAAAAGATATTATATTATCGAAAATTCCCACATATGTCAAAAGAATTGGCATATATTATTCGGCTTCCCGCATGAAACCTGCCGGGTCAGTACATATATATGTATATATATATATATATATATATATATATATATATATATATATATATATATATATATATATATATATATATATATATATATATATATATATATATATATATATATATATATATATATATATATATATGTGTGTGTGTGTGTGTGTGTGTGTGTGTGTGTTTGTGCGTGTGTTTGTGCGTGTGTGTTTTCTATCACTGTATATTTTTGACTTGTGTTATCTTTTGGCTACAGTTGTGCTGTCTTTTGTTTTGCTGTTATTTACTTTTTTAACTTTGCAGTGTCTTTAAATCTGTTGTTGCCATTGGTACTGTAATGCAAAATGCTACACTGTAAATATGTACTATCTCAGTACCTGTCTATGGAATTATGTAGTGGTGGTGTTATATCGGTAAAACAGCTTGTATATATCTAGTCTTTATGTTTTTTTTATAAGACTAGCGACCTTAAATACAATTTCTAGTATATTGTATCTAACTCATAAGATCTCTTTATCACATAGTAGGTTTGGTTTTTCAATACTATGTGCAGTTTCATATTTTTGATATTAAAACATGTTCAAATATTTTTTTATGTGATTCTGATTGGTTCAAATAATCTCATGAAATTATTGTGCGTTATTTTCTTTACTGATTGGCTGGGATCGTGGGAAAATGTTTTTAACCCCGCCTTCTTGTATGTTTAGATTTGAATGAACATTTTTATCGGCCATTTTTTAACTGGACTAGTAAATGAAAATTTGAGGAAATATTATATTGGCTGTCTCAATATGGATTTATTACTCCCACAGGGATTTATTATGTCATGTTTAACAATATCACCATAAGAAAAATGGCATAAAACTATAAGACAAGAACGACAATAAGGCGTAAAACTAAGGGATAGTTGGCGGCGGAGGTGGGGTGGGGTGCGTATATCAGTAACATAGATATAGAATCCACAGCATATACAAACGTGGTTTAAATGTTAACTTCAAAACGTAAACAAACTCACCTCTGTTCTTAGAATAATCTGGACATGAATGGATCTCCTAACTAACAGATCTTTATCCAACCACATCATCTGTACGTAGCATATATGGGATGTAAATCCGACACGAAAATAAATCTGTTGAGGTCTTCTGTACAGTCTATTTTTCATATCAAACATTACAAATATGAAGTCACAAATGCATTGCAGTAAATGTTGTACATTTTGCATCCGGTTATCCTATTTCAGATGAAAATCACAAAAATCTAACGTTTACCGGTAGTTCTTAAACACACTTTTTGGTACATTTGTGTTCTACTGTCGGCCTGTCTTGTGTATCGTTTCATACAATGTGGAAGCATCACATCGCATTGATCATTCTGTTTAGAAAAATGATTTTATGGTTTTAAAATGTTATGTTTATTCGGATGGAAGCTTTTTCTTTGATTTATAGTTTGTAAAACAGTACAATCTTCTTTTACCAGTTCAGTTTTGTTTGGGACTATATTGTATGCACAACAAATGAAAGGAACACTGTCAGAATGAACAAAATTATTCGTTCTTTCTTTCTATTTAAATAATTTCTACTGAAATAAAAGCAAAGTGATAAAAAGAATCTCAAATGGATAACGATTTAATATTAAATTTATGAAACTAGTTGAATAATGTTCAGCTTTTGCGAGCCTTGCAAAAGCTGGACATTATTCAACTTGTTTCATAAATTCAATATTAAATCGTTACCCATTTGAGATCCTCTATTTATTCCATAATGGTAGGATACATCGTATAAAGGAATATGAAGCATTATGCACATTTTGTCTCCAAGTTTGCACTCTTGTGTATGTAATTTAAATGGCGTCGTAATAGATTGGCTATTCATACATGGGCACAATTTGAATTTGATCTTGCGTTAGAAAGTACCGATTGTCGGTCCGACGCGTTATAAGATTATACTGGCAGTTTCTCGTCACCATGCCTTAGTAACAAGAAACATTTGAACTTGTCAGACTCGCATCTTGTGCCGTAGAAAGTACAATGTTACCAGCTCATAACAACTGAAAGGAATTGCATATGTTTTCGTTTGTCCTCGTTGTGTGAACTAATAATATTTGTAAACGATGGTTAAACTATTATTATGTTATTTATTTATTACTATTGGTTTTTGTTTGTTTAACTAGATTTAATTATAAAATTGTCTTCATATTTGACGCTATTCATGACATAAAGTTTGAGGTACGATTACACACCATTCATTAAAGACTTTTTCTTTCCTACATTAATTCATGTGTATAATCAATTTTCAAGCTTCGCGACATTTTCTAGAATCCAATAAAGTTCAAATCTTAAATGAGTTTTAAAATTATTTGTTAATGCATATATTTTGGAGTATACTGATACTGATTAACTTAGAAAAGAAAACATAGAAAGAAAATATGACCCCGTGCTTGAAAGGGCATTATTTTACTTCTCATGGTGACTACCATATTAATTTTACTAAACTAGGCCACGGTGTTTGAAGGGAGATTTATATTACATGACACATACATGATATATGTACAATATTAGCTTGCTTTATTAAACAATTTGAAAAATTGCAGAAGAAAACGCTTTAGATTACATGAAAATATATTAAATAAAATCAAAAGAAATTGGATACTTTAATCTCAAGGCATCAGACAATTTTTTAATTTGAAAAGCGTCAAGCTCTTTTATTTAAGGGTATGTGTGGGAAAGGGTGAGAACCGGTTCGATCTCACTTGATAAGACAGTGTTCGAGGACAGTAAGTCTGGTTCTTATAATTGGAGGGTTTTGCTAAAAATATTCAACTGTAGTTTACTGTCACTTCTTCCAAGTATACATAAAAGAATACACGCGTTTATTTTGAGACGAAGTATATCACTTTGTTTGATTGCATCTACCTGCTCTAAAAAGCTGCCTTTGATATTTGATCTCTTTGAGGTGTCCACAGTGATCTGTAATCTGATTCTCTCATGGAAGATATAATACTTTTATTTTACTGCAAATTAAGGGTCCAGTCCCAATAGTGTTATGAATTTGTACTTTTCATTTAAATAACACATGTATCACATACACTGAATATTTGCTTTACATTTACAAATGGTAGTTCTTGAAAATGATAGGACATCTATCTATCAGATAATTGTGCTAGGGTACCCGACCTATTACGTTGGCAACAAATATTGCATCAAAGTATTCAGACAGGAACAAATACGGTTGAAGCGGTCGTAAATACTCTAATATCTCCGCGTTCATTGACCATAATATAGTCTAAATTTTATAACAGTTAAAAAGCGTTAATAATCGGTTAGATCAAAACACGTAGAACTACTAAACGGTAATAACTGACTGATATTGATCAGCATTTGCATCACCGCTAGGGCATCAAGTTGTTAAAATGTATAAGAAGTGACTGAAAATTCAATACTTTGAATTTCAGTAGTTTTAGATAATATTGTTTTAAATTTTGAAAGAGTTCCTAACTTAGCAATGCTATAGGTGTATAATATCAATGGAATGTTACAGTGAAAGAGGATTTTCCATCTTAAAAATCAAAATATGAGAGAATTTAACGTCAAGATTATTACCTGATTTACGTTGCATAACAGCTTGTACCTCGCCTCCAGCATGAACTAAAGTTACTTTGCTTTATTCGGTATGATCGCAGTCGGTTCATAAAAGGATTATACAGCATTTAAAAAAAAACAACGAAATAAGTCGTCAGAAACCAATGCTGAGAAATTATGAGCGATACATTTGGTCTAATTTCACGTGCACTTTGAATAATTTTATCATTGCCAATTTGGAAACAGATGTTGGTTACCTAAATGATAAAATGGGACAAAAATATGCACTGAATGCCTGCAATATAACTAGCAGACTGGCAGCATTACAGATGTCTGAAGTTCTTTGGCTTTTCGATGTTGATAGCCTTTAGAAGTATGGCTTTTATTTGGTTCTTACTATTCTGGCATTGATAGGACAAAAGCAGCGCAGATGCAGGCATGATATCAATGACTAATAAGTGTCTCATTTGCAAGTAAAATGCAAAGAACATTTATTTGAATATTATACACAGTCGTCCATTTGTAGTGCCATGGATCTTTTGACTCGGCATTTAAATGTGGCTGATGCTCACTTTCAAATTTTTATAGTGTACCGGCTTTTCTGATATTCATTTGTGAAATTCTTTAAAACACACACACACACACACACACACACACACACACACTAAAGTCACCTATATTCTCAGACAGCATTCTTTGGATCTTTTAAAACAGTTCACATATTGTTTTAAATTAAATGTATACCATATGGAGGTGTTCAATAATGCAATGTTTTACAAGTTTACTTTGCAAATCAAATTTTGATATGGTTCACTAAAAACAATTACACTCTCTCTCTCTCTCTGACACTCTTGAGCGACACTGTATTAAAGAATACATTTTCCTAAAGCTGGTCTTTGTATCTAGAAATCACAGAGAGTGCTAATGGGACTTAATAATATCATGTGATTTAATGTTCTCGACCATGAACCTTAAATTTGATAAGAGGCTTTTAATTATCTACTAATGTCGTGAATATGTTTCATTAAAAGCACATTGCAGGTTAAAAACAACAGCACAGAAGCGAAAGCTCTTCTACAACGAAGTGCAGCTTAATTTGCTTGACGTTATTGACGAATCTTATAACAAATGTTACGTACCAAACACTTTATTGATGTATACTTATTTAAATTTTTAAAAAATGCCACTTAAAGTTGCATATTACTATGTCACATGAAAATGGCCCCAAAACTTATCTTTCGCTGTGGCAACAATGTTTTACATCCGTGCGTGAAGCAAAACTTCAGCTTGAATATCGGGGCCCCGAGTGGCCGAGTGGTCTAAATTGCTCTCAGTTACGGATCACTGCCATCTCACTTCTGTCTGCATGGGTTCGAGTATAGGATTCGGCTAATGTGGATATGTGAGAAAGCTTGCCAGTAGCTTCTCGTGGGTCGGTGTTTTTTTCCGGTGACTTCCCGGTTTCTTCCTCCACCATTAATACTGGCCGCCATGAATAGCCTATCATGTGCTGAAAAATGGCGTTAAGCCCCACAACAACAACATCAGCTTGAATATCTTTTTATCGTTAATCGAATAAAACATGGTAAACAAAATGCTCGTTTTTATGCCGTTGTATCAGTGGATAATTTTAGTATTTCAGTTTAGATTATGAAAATAAAGCTATAACATTTTTGATGTATTATATGTTTTCATGGAAGCAAAGGTGTCGTATTTAACGCATTTGTCATCATTATTGTCCTTTTGATACAGCAAAGATTTACGCATGGCAAGTTATGTTATTTTATCTTCCTTCACGTAACGATGCAGCTAATCAAGGTTTAATTATCCAAATATATGTATTATTCACACCAATAGGTATTTTCCCAGAAGAATTTCTACGTGGTTTCTAAAAATATTGATAAAATGTCGAACTCGCTTCATCTACCAGTTTTGGATTGTTCCATAAACGTCTACGAAATCTTTTTTAATCTTTACAAAGAATCAGGAGCACTTAACCTTTCCTAGTTGTGTGCAATTTTATTTATCTCTTATTTCCATAGGAATGCATATATACAACGCAATAATGACGACTTTTATTTGGCGATAAAGATTGCAACTAAAAAAATAAAAATTTGGCCAATGATCTAACCGTCAAGACTGTTAAAGCTCGCAAGTAAATGCCTGACTAATCGCCCGTAAACATTTACCAATATGTATATTGCTGTCCGGAATGCAGGATATACCCATTCCGATTAAATTATATATTTCCACATCTCTGCTTATAAAGAATGTTTAGTAGAATTATATTTCAAACATTTTTTCCAGTATGAATGATTTTCACATGGAATGTAATAACATGTCAATAAATAAAGCAAAAAGTTGACAAAAACTGGTTTTGGCGCACATTATAAATCATTGCATATCAGGTGGATTTAATGATACTACTGATAAAATGTTATTTAAAAACTACACCATTTAAATTTGAAAAAAAAATCATCTTTGATTGGCAAAAGTCTCCGTTTATAATTTTAGTCACCATACAGTTTCTTAGTCGTCATCGATCATACGAAAGCATCCCTGATGCGCATGTCCACACAATACGTCCTGTAGCATTATTTATTTCTATCATCCTGTATGTAGAAGTATGAAACATTCAGGCCTGGCCTTATAATGAGCGGGGCCCAAGGCAGCAGCATGCGGGCGTCAAAACAGCAAGCTTCGAGCACTGGGCCTCAAGCAAAACAATTGCATTGCGGAGAAGCGCGGTGCCCAAGGCAGTTGAATTGTCCGCCTTGCCCAGGGCCGGGCCTGGAAACAAAATCATGACTTTCCTAGAGATGTTTTACCTAATTGTCAGATATGTTCAACATAGACATATCTTACACACTGACTGAATCTGGAAGGTTGCACGGAAAACGAAAGAATTATACGTTGTACGATCCCTAAAGCAGTCTGCCTAATCGACATCCTTATTAATTTAGCCCTGATAGTTATGGGGGAAGGTTGATATTCTAATAGTTTCAGGAAATGTGTTGGCTTTGAATAATCTCTGTCCAATTCGAACTGTTACATGGACCCTTTTAATTTGAACAAAACCTACCGAGTAGAGAAAGACCGCTTAATGTACATGTTTTCCTCAACGAAGCACGTGCTTATTGTCTCTTTCTTTGTCTTGTTTAAGCTTTATATTTCCAAAAGTAGCATTTCTGAGAATAATTAGTTAACTTAAATAAATTACTATAAAAATTACAACCCAAACGTTTAAGTAGCAGAGACTAGATATATACCAGATACAGAATCAGGTCGTGACAATTAACTATTATTAGTATTGCTTTTAAATTGTTGTTTGCTCTTAAGAACATTACAGTTTCTGGTAAATGATGTTAACGGCATAAAGGGACATATTGTAGCTAGCTATGTTATTGGAATCATCGTATAATTCTTGCCTGATTTTAACGCCATAGTGGGTCCTATTGTACATAACCGTGTTACTGGAATTATTGTACAAAAAGTGTCCGATAAACGTTAATGGCTCACAGGGTCATATTGTAACTAACTGTTACTAGTATTATCGTACAATTGTTGCCTGACAAACTTTAACAGCAAAGAGGGTGATATTGTCACCGTGTTAATGGAATTATCGTACCATTGTTGCCTTTGTTAACGGCATGGGGGTTGTTTTTGTGCCTCACTGTGTTATTGGAATTATTATGATCAACATTCCTAAAATATTAAGAAATTAGCAGATGCATTTAGCAATTCTGAGCTAGCTATATCACACGACAGTGTACTTGGGGGGGGGGGCTTCAGTTTTATAGTTAACTTGGGAAAACAGGAGTGTGTGAAAGCCAAAAGCCCATTCTGAATATTTTTTTTCATAAGTTTTGCTAACATGCACAGCCCGGTAATACGTAGAGAACAAAGGAGACCTCCAATATTTATTACATTTTGTGAATATGGTCCAAAGACCGACCATTCCTTTTGCCATCGCTGGATAGCAATTCTAAGGTTATACAAACAGAGCAAACCATACGCTCTTATCAGATGTATACGCACTTGAGGTGCTCGTGACTACCACATTTTAAAAGAAAGCGTCTTGAAGTGGCACTTTCTGTTGACGATATTGTATCCTTTATTTATATAATCAGAGCACTTAGAAACTCTCGAGGGCACTTTCATGGTGCATGTTTATTTGTTCAAAGGAAAATTAGATGTGATTTTCTGTCTCATACATTTCAATCTACAACAGGTTCGTTGAAATGAATTGATAATTTTTTAGAAAATGTTAAGCACAAAATTCGAAATCAAACTGATTACACACACACTCGCACACACACACACACACACACACACACACATATATATATATATATATATATATATATATATATATATATATATAGAGAGAGAGAGAGAGAGAGAGAGAGAGAGAGAGAGAGAGAGAGAGAGAGAGAGAGAGAGAGAGAGAGAGAGAGAGTAAATGGTTTACCGTTTAATTATTCCTATTTAAGTCACATACCAACTGATGTTTGACTTTTTGTTACCGAGTTTTTGTCATAAAAATAAAATATGGGCTGAAAGTGAAGAATTATGTTCATATTTTTTAGTCGTTTTATGATACGAATAACATTATCATCGTTGTTACATAACTGCTCTCAGATACGTTATTCCGGTAACTTATAACAAATTAATCATTTTCGATTTAATTAGGTTCCTTCTCAATTAATCCAAGGTGTTTGTATGTAAGCGAGCGACAAAAAAGTGGGAAAGATGTCACGCCAGCAATCTATGTCAAAACCAGGAAGACATACATATAATATATTTCTATCAGCGTATATGTGAGTTTTGACACCTGTTGTATGTAACTGCTGTCATGTTTCATTTTTACGACACGTATATGATAGCCCGTATCTCTTAACAAATATATGGAGAGAGAGAGAGAGAGAGAGAGAGAGAGAGAGAGAGAGAGAGAGAGAGAGAGAGAGAGAGAGAGAGAGAGAGAGAGAGGGGGTAAATGTCAGGGAAAATGATGCAGTACTAGTGTCTCATTTCTGCAGAACGAGATGATAGATCATCCCACTCAAAGAACTGAACTTAAGTCCTCATGGTACAAGAAAAGGAAAGATCGGGACGTGGAGGTAATCAGAGAATCATACTGCGCTAAATAAGCTTAAATATACGCCACGCTTAGGGCCGCTGTGCTACAATGTTATATGTGAATTTCATGGCTTTCTCCGGCTGCCCCAGCGTCATCACACGCGACATTCGCTCATTCAGTCATTTTAACGTTTTGATTATTATAGTCATAAATCTACTCGACAAATATTATCTACCATGGTTTATCTTTGGACGTGACGGTAGAGATGAGGGTGGTATCAAATAGTGCGTTCAATGAACTGAACTAGAAATCCACTTCTATATATAATTTATTTTAGATATTCTTACCTACTATGTATATTTGCTTTTTCACCAAGACAAAAATATCAATCATCGGTACAAATATACGAAGTCAACAGAAATGGTTAAAACTAACTGGTTAATCAGTCTATATCAAGAATTGCAGAATGAATACGGCAAAGAAGTGCTGAAGGATGCAATTATGAGGGGAAAAAACTTATTTACGCTTCACTTTATTGTTCAGACAATATATTTCAATGGCGTTGGTTTGATATTGTATTGAATTATTACATCATAAAGATGTATAGCTTGTTATTATAGAGGGCACTATGACTTTGAGTGCAATGTTCATCTGGACACTCACCAGATCATTAAGTCTGGTCCGGTTCCTTAACTAAAAAATCCCGTTTAGAAATGAGCTTTTTACTTCCTGCCATAGGCTTCGTGAAATTGGACATTGTTCCACTCTGGGTGAGCATTTGTTTGACTGGCTGTGTACCAGTAGTATGAACATGATGAATTGGCAGTTGGTTTTCTGGACTGCACGTTGACCTTTGATAAGCATTTTTAACCATCTTAGTACTGAACACAAGAACATAATCTTAAAGGATTTAAAAAAGAAAACTAAGTGCATAATGAAATGTTCATGCGCCACCACATGATTGGCATTTATCTGAGACTGCAAGCTTCCAGTTTTACAGTTTGTTTTTGGAAAGAAGCAAGTAAAGTATTGAAGCTACTCCTTATAGATTCTCTTCTCCACAATTCATTCCATGAATATCTCACCGCCGCCACTGTCTCTCATCTTGATCATACATCTTGTTGTAACTGGGCGTCTGCACTTGCAAATTCCTATTTTTTTTTTCTCATTACTCCTTATCTATTTGATCATCATATACATCTTTTTTTCAGTCTGAGATTCACAATTATCATGATATATCTTGATGACCAATTCATCGCCAATCAGAATTTATTGTTACCACCACCTTTTTGTGCCCAAATCTTGTCTCAGAATTATAAACTGCTTGGTTTAAACATTATTTCAGAACCGGTCTGACATTTGGAAGTGTGTCCATTGAACAACTCAGTCCCTTAGTATCATGAGCAGCGCACCCATTGCAATATTCAATTTTTTCAGAGAGAGAGAGAGAGAGAGAGAGAGAGAGAGAGAGAGAGAGAGAGAGAGAGAGAGAGAGAGAGAGAGAGAGAGAGAGAGAGAGAGAGAGATTGTTTCCACCTGCATCATACCCGATCTTGCCAGTAACACAGTTTTCGTGTATCTCAGATCCTTTTTGTAGCAACGACCTAGGGGTGACCGCTTGTTCATCCAGAACTGTGGAAATGACCTCGTCCCCGATCTTAAGTGAAATGTTTTCTCTTTCTTACTCTTCATTAGCACAAGGCTCATTGATTCATGGCCTTGACTTTATTTGCCTCCTCATTGTCTGACTTCCTCCATAACTCATCAGCTGAGACCCCACGCCACCCAAGTTGTTTTTTTTTTTACCCCTTATTGCCAGTGTCATTCGTAATTGGAGCATGTCCCATGCATGGGGACGTCCTCTGCTGCTCAGCTTAACCACTTTGTCGATTTCTTCTCAAACAAATCATGGCACAAAATTGTCGCCTTCTCTAGTTCCTTTTCTATTTCTTCCACTGATACTCTAATGTACACAGGAACGCAATATTGTATTTGTTAAACGAAGTCAAATCTGAACGCAAATGTTGAGGTGCTAGATTATAGCATTATATTCTACTTTATCTGACCTTTTTCTTTAAACTTTGCACCCTTGAGCGATAGTTTCAGATAAAATGGTCCCATGGTTTGAACACTACAAAGGAGACACGGAAGGGCTAAACCATACTGTAACTGTATATTTGAGATCATGAAATAGAAAACGATTTATGCATTATTTCAGTGATATTTTAGTGATACGTTTTAGGAACCATGTAAAATATGTAATAGAAACTTTCGAGAAATCAAATTTTAATAATTTACGTTGCTCTGACTGATTAAACCCACAAGCCATTTGCCTAAAGTAATGCACAGTGATCATTTAAAATATCATCCAAATAAAACTAGAAATGTAAAAAAAAGTCGTTATTCTCTGATTGAAACCATTTCGTCCGTAACCTAGTACATGGTTTCCATTGTATGTATATTTTACTCAAAACCGCCACATTAGCAATCTTCATTCGTGATAAAACATTTGGAGAATTTTGTAGGCTGGTGAATACCACTAGAATGTGACTGCTATCGGCAAATTCGAAACGAAACATAATCTTATCTCATTACTCCACTGTTATCATATATCTTCTAACAAAGTGATAACTTTACTCGGAAAAATACGTGACCTAGATCACACAGTTAAGAATGTGTTTACCACAGAAATAGAATGGTGTATGTGATTTAAATTTGTAACGTAGCTTTAACAATTTTTCTGTCATATTGATGTCTGCAGTGTGACAGTTTATAGTGATGTCTAACACTGGGTCATCATGCCGCAGACATGTGACATGATGCCCCATCCAGTCACATTATCCTGACACCAGGCCGACCAGTCGTAACACTACCCTTTTAATGCTGAGCGCCAAGCGAGGCAGTTGTTAGTACCATATTTTAATGTCTTTGGTATGACTCTGCTGTGGTCGAACCTGTGACTTATCGTATCCAAAGACGATGATCTAACCACTTGCCACCGGAGCAGTAAAAATAAGAACGATTATATTGAATAAAATATGTGAAATTTCAATATCTAATATACAAATTTTCTCTCCATATAAAGCCAGTCACACTACTTCTTTATGCTAAGTAGGTATTCAACATCAGAGACCTTCGATTAGCTGGTGCATAATGTGTGTGTGTGTGTGTGTGTGTGTGTGTGTGTGTGTGTGTGTGTGTGTGTAACTTGGACCTTTATCCCTACGATGTCTGCAGTGTCGCTCTCTATAGTAATATCTAGCATAGGTGCATCGTGTCGCAGACATGTAGCATGATGTCCTACTCAGTCACAGTATGACACCAGGTTGACTAGTCCTAAAACTAACCTCTAAATGCTGAGCTGTTAGTACCATTTTATAAGTCTTTGGTATAACATAGCCTGTGTTCAAATCCGCGCCCTTCCGTTCCAACGCATAAATTATATAGAAGCTGGATTAAAAGGATAAATTAAGTGATTATTCCAGGGACCATCTTCGGCGTGGGGCTTAGAAGATGGATGGGATCCTGGTGGGTGTGGTGTGGCGCAATGTAGGCAGTGAAATGGTGTTCATTTTTGGGGGGAGGAAGGGCGTTGTTTTTTTTTTTAAAAAAATAGAAAATGCTCCATCTATCTTATTTAATATGGCCCCTTGAGTCTATCTGTATGTATCAGATTTAACGGCAGATAATCACTGTCACAGATATATTGTTCTAGTAAAATAGGCGTACAAAACAAAGATAAATGTCAAATCCTTAAAGCACAAAGTCGACTTTTTATAATACCCTTTTTTAAAAGTTGCATTTTCTAATCAACGCGTACATCATCATAGTGGAAAAATATCACCGGAAGCGGTTATAGGAATACCTATCAATTTGATAGGTTTTGTGATTTTTATCCGGCGGAGTACACCATATATATTACAACAGAAAGGATACAATGTTCTGTTTCTGACTTTGTCTGCTTCAGCCATCCTGTTGTGCCATGCGAACAAAAGTAGTCCAGAGTTCTCAATGGCGGCGAATTTCAGAAAATTTCAAGGAGTTTCTAACTGCATTGTCATTGGATGCATCCCACATTAGTCGCTTAGTCGCTTCCTACATTTCAAACCTAATTTACATCCATCAAATGCGCATAATAAACTAAAATAGCTTTATTTGCAGATTGCTCAAGAAATGTAAATCAAGCTGTTCAAGACGAGGTATTATAAGCTTGATTCTAGTCCGATTTTACAGATATTAAGAATTTTGAGCAATTTCGATTTAACAGCATTTTTCTAATCTGAAATTAGTGCAAAAATATGATTTTTGTTGGCAACATAATATAAAACGCACGAATTTATTTTTATTCCGTTTTATCGGTGTGTAGATCACGTTTTCATAAAAACATTGTTATTCTATTATTATTATTATTATTATTATTATTATTATTATTATTATTATTATTATTATTATTATTATTATTATTATTATTATTATTATTATTATTATACCACATTTACGTCTTTTTGTATATTCAAATTTGTTTAAAGGTCAAGCATGTAGTGAAGAGGTCAGTGGAATAATTGTATGTATTTATTATACATCAAACCTTTTTAATGCAACCTTGACTTAGACATGACATATTTATGGTGCATTTTCTCTTCCTACAAGCAGCTATCATCCTAACGAAGTTGTAAGCTAAAACTCTCAGTCATGTGCCGTATATACTCGTTTATAAGTCGAATCCAACTGCAGAGATCCAAATCTATTGCCGCATAATGTTTTTGCTGATCGGGGTCTGTGGAGTTTGTTAGGAATAATCAGTAGGATAAAAAGCAACATATACCCTGGTCTGAAGGCGCTCTAATCTATGGTATATCAGGCTCTTTGTTGTTTTTTTTTTTTTTTTTTGCAGGTTGACTTCACTTATTAGGATGAAGTATATACGGTAATTCAAATTTGCTTTGTGGACTTTCTTCCATTATTCATATCTACGAAACCATTAAACAAAACTCTTTCCGTCATTCATCGCAGCGTTGTAAAGTAAATCGCAATCAACCTTTATATTAGTCATATAATTTGCATTAATAATTTAACAATACTGTACCGCTTAAGCTGTATTGGTACATTTAAACAGGTGTGTAGACGAACTTTATCTACAATGCAGGCTCTGTTTCAGTAACAAGAATATTTTTTAAAAAAATAATTTAAATGCTATTAATTCATCTATAAAACTGTTACGCTTTATGCTGTGACATGTTTATGTTATACGCTATAAGTGTTTTGGATGTTTTTTTTATAACCTTGATGATTGGTTGGTCTCGTAAAGTTTATTTACGAGAGAAATTTACATAATACGCGGACGACTGTCAAATACACATGGAGCATTACGCGTTCTTAACACCCAACAGTTCTGCTGAAGAACATGTATAAAACAAGAATTACACCCAACCTCCATTATACATAGAATACATTTGGTAGATGATGACACAACACAAATTTCTTTGTTATTATTCGACTGATGAACTCAAGAAACTACATATGTTTTTGAAAAAGTAACCTTTAAGAGAAATTCACTGTTGTGTGTCTAGATGACATATATTTATAACTTCTGAAGCTGACAGTCGCATTATCATGAGAGTTGTGTATCTAGGGCATAGACAAGATGCAGAGAGAGAGAGAGAGAGAGAGAGAGAGAGAGAGAGAGAGAGAGAGAGAGAGAGAGAGAGAGAGAGAGAGAGAGAGAGAGAGAGATTTTATATATGAGAATAGTACCAATCGATGACTGTTGGCTCCATTATGCCATGCATGTTGGATTTCATTATGGAGAGTGGGGTGGGGAAGATGGTTTGATAAAAATGAAATAGCATGGTAAACAGTCTGGAAACGCTGGAGACAATTTAATATCGATTTGGTGTGGAAATGCCGTGAAAAGATACTTTAGTATCAATTTTGAGTGGATATTTTTTCTTGAAGCTAGATAGCTCTTCTCTGTAAAGGTAAGTAAAGCAATTATCTGGGTCACTAAATATTATATCGTCTCCATTTACATTGACCTATCGAAAGAGATTGTATGTTATCTATCCTACGCCACAACATAGTCAAATATCAAGCATTCTGCTGTTTGTCTAATCTAGACATTTCTTGACGCATAGACAAAAGTAATATATTTTTAAAATTATATAAAAGTGACGATCAGTTTCGATGTGAGCGTGAGATATGCAAATAGAGTTTGGGTGTTCCATTAATTTCTTAATTTAAAGAGATATTATATATGGAGTTACGACTCAATTATACAGCTTTAAAGGGTACGACTCAATTATACAGCGTTAAAGGGTTTAATTTCTGTTTCTCGTTTTCCGCTATATTGCAATTTTAAGATGTCCATAGATCTGTGATTTGAGTCTACATGTTGCAATACGAGTCTACATATTGCGACATGATATGAATCTACACATAGGCGCGGGCAGCAATGGTCAAGCCCCCCCCCCCAATCATACTGTCGCACATATCCACATTCGCCGAATCTTAGATTTGAACCCACGCAGACAGAGGTGAGATGGCTGTGATCCGTAACGGAGAGTCCTTTAGACCACTGGGCCACTTAGGTCTCCCCCATGTACTTGAAAAATAGGCCTAAAGTAGTTCAAATTGCACTAAGTTTATCAGTTATTAAAAGGAGTTTTGTCAGATTAGATAATACCAGATTCTGAAAGTGCAATAAATGAATAATAAAACATATGAAAAATAAAATCAGTTATCGGCTTGTATTTTCCAATTGACTATTGAAGTCCAAAAAGTGAAAATGACCAAGCGGACTTGCAGTCTTTTTGAGAGTTGCGCATCTGAATTAGGCCAAGATGGATACTCTTTAACCCTAGTTACATTCACCAATTTAATCCAAAATACAGAGAATTAAAACTGTTTTTAACAGTACCTAAGATATACATGGTCTGTTTTAATGGTGAAATTCTTTTTCTTTACAAATTAAAACCCAATGCATGGTGCGAAACCCTAGAGAGCAGAATGTGTTGGTATCAGAGGCTAAATTAATGACAGCCCATACAACCATATGAATTAGCTTAGTTTCATTTCATTTCACAATATGTTTGGGTTATGCTTTGATGACACGATTATTATATTTGAAAATATGCTTAAAAATAAATTTTCTTGTTTCATCAGAAATAATAAATGCAAAACGCTAGTAATAACCGCAATAAAAGCTTGTTATTTGAATATGTGTGCCTGTCAGAGACAGTTAAAAAAGCACGCAATATTGTAACGTATATCTGAAATATGAGAATAGTGTAGTTTATGCACTACAAGCGTGATATTCCTTCAAAACGACGTTGAAGAAGTGTCACGTTTTGCAGTCCATGTATCTGGAAATGTAAAAACTTGGATGTATTATTTCCCCCTTTAATATGTAAAAATCGCCGCAAACAGTGGTAATCGATTATGCAAGTCGCCAGCCACCTACAGAATAGCCGACAGTCAAAGGGCTTGTCGTCCTCAGGGATCAAAAGGAAGCCCGCAGGGTGAATGGGGTGTGTTCTCATCTGCCACGTAGATAAACAAGCGGGAAGACATTGTCAAAGTTTGATTTGGAAATTCCACATCTGATGATAGGCTATGTGTAGTGTGAGATGTGAGCGCTGATGAAAATATTGTAACATCCTTGTGTTTCAAAAGAAGCTTTTCGGGGACAAAACTTCCGATGTCTCTATGAGGGAGACGAAAGTGAGATTGACAATGCAGTCGGAGTCGACAGCTTGCACTAATCATTGGAAAAAAAAGGGATATAAAGGGAGGAGGAGGAAAGTGGTCTGGAGGAGGAAATAGATGAGGTGGAGAATGAACATGGAGGGAGTCAGATAGACGAGAGGGAATTAGAGATCGAGAGGAATACACAGATGAGTAGTACTTAAGGACATATGGAAACCTCTAACACTACGAATAAAAAGATGCGATAGGTTAGAAAAGGGTCGAGTGGAAGAAATGTATTTGGGAATTCGAATTATTGATTTTTTAATTGTTATTAAATTGTAATTATTGAACTTCACCTTTTTGTATTTTTAATCATTTAACCGTCGGCATTGCTGACTTGAGACTCAAAGCTGTATATCGAACTGTCACTAAATCAACTTCCAGCCAAAGTCAAGCCTGGGTGAGACTTCTACAATAATTTAAATAAATATTGAAAGCACCCCACACACCACAATCCTCCACTAATAAAACCTCACAGTACGACCGTTCACAATCTTACACCTATAGTACTTAAATACTTCAAATACTATTCCTTGAACTACAATTATAAAAGAAAAATAAGAGAATTTGGTCGTATTAATCTAACATTGTGTCTCCTAGGATTATTAACATCGGCTTGAGGGCATATCACCTCAACATCGCTATAAGAGAGAAGTATGCCTCAACGTCTAACCATGATGACCAGGAAGTTGATGCGTTCGACCTTCTTCAAACAATTATTGACCAGACAACCAAGAATGACAGGCATGGACTTTGTAAAGTCCCAAAGAGCAGTGGAGACCAGTGAAAACAGAGAGAGAGAGAGAGAGAGAGAGAGAGAGAGAGAGAGAGAGAGAGAGAGAGAGAGAGAGAGAGAGAGAGAGAGAGAGAGAGAGAGAGAGAGGTAGTAGACAAATAATGTCTGGGTTACCGTAAAGCCTGTGGTATCTACAATACAAAAGTAGTCCTTACACAAAAGCAAAAAGAATTTTACCCCGGAAGAATTATAAGATATTTTTTTAAAAACATAACTAATTGTACAAATATAGTGGCATTGAATGTAGGAATGCATTTTGATTGCTACTTCGATTTTTTTTCCTGAATAGCTTCAATGCAAGAACTTTCTATTTTTGAACGAATATTTTCATTTTCAGACATGACTTGTTTAAAGCTGTCAATAAATCATTATATAATGTACTTTACGTAATTATAAGGTATATTTATGTTAATATTTTTACCAACATTTTTAATGAATACCAAATAAGCACGAGTGATGTCTACATTATGACGTGAGTACATACACCGACCATCAGCCAAGGCAAGAAACTGCACAATTATTATATCCTTGATACTTCTAAAATACATTGGAATGCCTGGAAAGTACAGATAGCGTAGCTAACAGTTGCCATTAGTGTTATTAGTTCAGTTACATACACAAAACATTTAGCATATTATAATTACAATATTTATTTGTACTGGTGGCGGAGGCGGTAACGTGGTTGATGTTTATGTACAGATGGTTAAAAACTTGCTTGGAACAGCAATATGATTGGATAACTGAAAGAAATTCCAAAAACAAAAACGGGAATATTTCTTTAAATGTAACATTGTGAAAATATTACACACACACACACACACACTCTCTCTCTCTCTCTCTCTCTCTCTCTCTCTCTTTCTCTCTCTCTCTCTCTCTCTCTCTCTCTCTCTCTCTCTCTCTCTCTCTCTCTCTCTCTCTCTCTCTCTCTCTCTCTCTCTCTCTCTCTCTCTCTCTCTCTCTCTCTCTCTCTCTCTCATCAAAGATAAATGGATAATTGGAGGTGTGTATATAGAGAATAATGATAGGATTAACCCTGAGGCAAATTACATGTACAATTCAAATGAGTTAATGTAGTGTTTAAAAAAAAAACCACTATAAACATTAGCTAGTGTAATTTAAATGCACTGGGGGTATGAACTTGTCTACATTTCATAGACTGTTAGATAACGATGCGCTCAACAAACTTCCATAAATTAATGTAGGCTACAATTACGCATAAAACACAAAGTAAGCATTACGTCAAGTTTATCTCCATGCAACAAGTCATAAAAGATGTTCTTGTTTAGTATTTATTTTTTTACTTTAATACGGCAGTAATAAAAATGGAAACAATTGTGTTATCCCATTTTTTGTGTTTGAGACAGTATATAAATTATATTCTTTGTTCATTTCATTAAACTTAGAGCAGGTGTGCGGGGGGTGTCTCTCATTGCATGATGTAAGTGAAGCAATAATTAGAGTTCTGTAATACTACGTCTTCATCATTTTGCACCAACCTACTGATAAACGTGAAGTAGATAGTGTGATAGGTCACTATAATCATGTATTTTCCTATACATCTATTGAGATTTGTTTAAATTTTTATATACTCATAAACAAAAGAGACTGGTCTGCTCAATGAGGTTCTAACATAATTGTATATTTTATGTTACTTCCAAGTCTTAATGTCAATGAAATTAATTTATATGCAAATTTAACATAACCTGGCTAACACAGTTTACAGTGATATTTACTATCCATTCGGCTTGACTATAGCTATTGTATGTATCTTTCCCTGCCGAGGTAATGATACAATGCGTTTAGATACTATAGACCAATTATTAAGGTACGTAAAATATGTTTAGCTTGGTTTGGTTTGGTGCTTTAGTGCACAGTAACACAAGTGGGTTATTTAGTGCGGTGGCACTTAGAGTAAAGTACCTTGCAAAAGGACACACCGAGCAATTTGACCCAGGCTAGTCCGATGGTAGGATTCAACTCCGCGCCCTTTCGGTTTTGAGTCCAGCACGCTAACCATCAAGCCATCATGGCTCCGCGTAAAAAAAAAAAGTAAGCTGCGTTGACAATATCATCCAACATGCAAATAGTATGTTGATTTAATAAAGGTATAAACCTACTAAGACAATGTTGATATAATTAAGTAGTCCATAACGAGGATTGATAAGCGGTCTTGTCAACAACAGCCACCTCGCAGAGCGTTCTTAATGTTCTCGGATTCGATTTTTTTATTATGGTAATTTTGCGTAAAGAAGAGTGAAAGGTTATTGACTCCAACAAGGCCCTAAATCCACAAAATATGTACATTTCTCAAGTTGCCAAAAAAAATAGTATAACATATCAGTTGTAGCAATAAACAACCTTACAGATGTAGTATTAATATGTGTATTATGCAGCCCATGATTTCATGAAGTCTGCATTATATTCACTCCCAAAAAAACCGCTCCTGCTTTCCGCAACCCTTTGCACCATCTGTCTAAGAACCACGTTATCGTATACAAGCATTTTTTAAATCAGCATCTTGCCTCGTAAAATACACGATGCATCAGCAGCAAAGTGCACAAAATTGCTTTTAACGAGATTTACAGATGCTGACATGTCGTATTCATTTCGGAATAAGATGTAATACTAATTTACACTTCTGCAAAGTGCAAGTGACTAATATATGCTAGCACTTTGATTCGCTACGTTTCGATTGTGCAGAGTAGAATGCATTCGATTACATAAAAATACATTTAAATTAATCAAAAGAACCAGTATATTTGCTGCACAAAATAGTTTGTCATTTCCAAGGTATTAATGACAAGATGTTATCTAAGTTTGAGTTTGGTTTGATAAGTTTAGGTTTGTATCATTACCATAAAATACATATGTTTACATCCCCTGATTTTATACAATAGTTTTTAAAAGTATTTTTGTATGTATCAGTTATATTACGGTGAGGGAGATTTAAGATGCTAAACTATGAAAATGTCACTGTCTGTCCACATTTGTATGTAAAATTGATGGTTTCCGTTCGAAAATGACTCGAAATCTGAGCACAAATGAGCACACTATAAAGTATAGCAAGTAGAGGTTAGAAGAATTTATTCCAAAGCAGCACATACAATGACATGAACATTCAGGAATCTAAATTGTATCCGCTGTTTGTTGTGTTCTATGGATACTAGTCTGTGATATTTAAAATCTACATTCTGACATCTTTGGTGTATGCGCAGATATACAATAATTCGATGGCAGTAGATATTTTAAACTGCATTTGGAGATTTTCGTGCTGAGAAATATATCAATTCGATAAACTTGCTCCAACATAGCGAACTGACGATTTTGCGATATACCTATTTACAGAGTTGAAAGAAGTGGCTATTAAAGTTATTGAGGAATATTAGGGATTGATAATCAGATACAAATATTTCTGTATTATTGTGTGTATGCTGTATTCTTGTATGTGTGAGTGTATGTATGTGTGTGTACGATATTTCACCATTTTAATTGCCGATGTGAAATTCATTGAACAAGAGCACACATATTTGCATACATACATACATACGTACGTTTGTACGTGCATGCGTGCATGCATGCGTGCGTGCGTACGTACGTACGTACATACATACATACATACATACATACATACATACATACATACATACATACATACATACATACATACATACATACATACATACATACATACATACATACATACATACATACATACATACATACATACATACATACATACACTTATCTCTTTCAGCTTTGTTTGTAAGAATACACATATCCAAAACAAATTAAACATTGAAAACTAACGTCACAAATTAATTCCTAAACAATGATTAATTTCGATTAAAACATATCATTTAATTGGTATATAACTGTCCTATAAATGGGTAAGGAACCAAGACATCAAATCAGTAAAAAAAAAATATTCACCTACAATCGGAAGAAAGAGAATAAAAAGCAGGAGGTAGGTGAATAAATGGCATATAATATCTACATTAATAGCCATGTAACATTTCAGATACAATTCCGTGGCCCATTATTCATTGATCATCAAAGAAATTAGCACAAAACGAATGCGAGGGGGTGGGGTCATTATCTGACTAAAGTTTATTTTCTCCATGATACATATTTTCAGCCATATCAACCATTTAATTTTACTGGTGTTGTCATAGTTTATAAGGCATACGCACAGTGTAAGGATGCGAAAATATAATACATATATAAATAAGCCCTTCTCAGAGTCACACATAGGTCAGGATGTTGTCATGTTTAACACAGTGGCTACATTATGCTAATAAAGAACATACAATATATTCATATAAAACGCGATTCTCAAAGCCACATATATGTCAACAGGATGTCATGTTTTATACATTATGGTCGGAGAGTATAATATATTCATGATTAGCCAATAAACAAGCGATTCTTAAAGCCTCGTAGATGTTTGGGTTTTTTTTTAGAATATCGAAGGTTATTGTGTGTAAGTTATGGAGTAGAAAAAAAATAATAGTTAATAAATCAAGGGCATACATTGAACTATAAATTTTTGTGTACCAGAAGCTCAAGAGACATAAAGTTGTTAGAAAAGAAATATTATAGCTGGTATGAGGTACTTTCTTTACTCGAGTCACCGGAATTATCGTAGTTTTTTTTATTATTCTTCCTTCAAATGTTAATATGGAGACTGAGACCATTAAGCACGTGAAAACAAATGATGGTTGTTTTGTTCAGTTCTATCGGTGTACACATTTTTTGAGGTTTAGAATTGTGCGCTTGTATTTATTTGTTTAAGACACTAATACAATGCAGATTAGTGCATGATAAAGCTAGAATGCATTTTGAAATTTGAGTTAAAAGAAGGGTATGGTTACGTAGTACAATCTATCCGGTTTTGATGAGTTATTGAGATATGCAAATAGTATTTTTATCACGTCGGTACCAAACTTTATTGGCTATTGGATATGGTGTAACGACATCAATGAAATTTAAGAAAGGATCAAGCTTTCATCTACTCCTTTGACTTTTTTCAAATACACTTTCAAGATGCCAAAGGGTCAGATGAAAAGACTCTACTAGTATAGTGTATATAATTGCCGAACAATTTACTGTTCAGAAACCAAGGTAATGTAGTTTGCTTTATTTGTTTATGTACTTATTATTCTGCGGTGTCTGGAAAAGATAAATTAATGCACTTTTTTATCTTTATTTCTATAACGAACTACTTGTGTATTCTCTATTTGATTTTAACTTTCACTCATTTCTCTGAAAAGAACATTTTCAGCATTAATTATTGTAAGCAAATATTATTATACATATGACTGGGTAATATAAATTTTCACGATAATGATTTGATAATTTCCGTTTTCTTTCCTGCTCTGCTTCAATACTTTTTGAAAACTGGTAAAATAATTATAATCATATAGACTACTTTATTCTTCTTTAATGTGTGAGGCGCGTCCGTCTCTGGAATTATCTTATAAATGTTTTCGGAGCAACAGTCATTCAATCTTCTACAGCGGGACTTTTGCTTTGAAATTTGTATTTGTCGAGTTAGATATAAGAGACAAATCATTTTTTACAGGTAAGATTGTCTCTGAATGTCATAATTTGTAACTGCAATTGTTCTAGATGTTTTGATGGCTACCATATAAAAACTTGGATAAATCAGCAATAAACACGTTTTGTTGCTGATGTTTAACATATTTGAAAAGTAATGCCTCTGCAAAGTTAAACAGATGGAATCAGTTTAGAATATTTTAAACATTAATTCAACATTTTTGTAGCTTGATAATATAGTCTTAAGACCATTCTACGTATCGTTGCTTAATAGTAATTGTTAGATGATATAAACAGCACGATCCATACTCTCTTGTTTTGAATTGGCTACAGATGAGCAAACCTTTCTTTTCCTGACTCAGATTTACAAAATTAGAGATCATTTGCTCTAGATGATATTACACAAATCTCCTGTTCGAGTGTTTGTATACGATCTTGTCCATTTTATGGATAAGTATACGCGTTTCTTACTCATGATGAAACATTTGCCATTCGTCTGCCATATACATGAAATAATTAATTTGTACAAGCTTGAAGTGAATACGAAGATCTTAATGAAAAATTACTCTATGAACTCCGATACAAGAAACTGAACATGCAGTGGAAAAGAGCGATATACAAAATGACCAGCCAGTTTTAGCATTCCTACTTTGAACAAAACTTCACTGATAATAAATCTATGATTTTTGTTAAATTTCTTTTCATAAAAGCGCTTTGAAATTTGAACTCAGAATGATATGTCATTAGTTGTAATAATTCACAAAAATAAATATGCACCAGTGTTTTTTTAAATTGCTTATAAAAATAGCAGTCAGTTATTTCTTTGTTTTTTAATATCATACATTATTTTATTTAAATACAAATCATTTGCATGACAATTAGAATCACTATTTTCATTTAAGGTATACAGAAAGTGGTATGGACGATGGAGAGGGACGATGGCAACTCTTTTCAGTATTAATATTTTCTTTGTTTGCTTCTTGAATTCGTACCTTTGTATTGGATGCTACTAAGAATATACGTGTTAAATGTGCTCATGACTAGACTTTTAAGTTCATATCATGTTAATGGATTATCTATCGATTAAAGTTTAACTATTGAATGTACCATCTTTTATATGTAAAGTTTGGATACTTTGGGACTGAGGTGGCAAGGCTGCTCTTATAAATGTTATAGTATTAATTTTATTTTGGCGCAGAAGCTAAGTATATTCCTGATTCTTAGGAGGGCCAGATAATACAAAATAGGCAATAATCTTATTAATGTGATTCTACAACATAAATTATGAACCTCTTTGTTTACCATTCTAAAGATAAACATGCCGTTACCATCGTGTATAAAAGTTAGCCTCAGACAAACGCAATTATAGACTAGACAGATTTTCATTTTGTGAATATCTGAATACATTTGAAAAACATGTGAAAAAATCTATCAAGTTTAATGAGGACCTATTGAATAAAAAAGATTTTTATGTATCTTTATTATTCTAACGTAACATGAAAGCGAAGGATAAAAAAAATTTCGTAACCAAATATTGTATTACTGTTTATGACATATTAACTGCGTAGGCCATCCCAACTATTTAACAGTTAATTGTTGGTAATAAATAAGTATATTTTTTTTTTGTATAGAGCCCACGTAAGTAAAGAGCGAAAGAGTACAATTTCTTACGCTAATGTTGGCATCAATTATTTCCTGACGGTTTTGTTTAAAGTTATTATTTGGTTGAATTAACTGCACCAATTGATAGATGCTGTTAATATTTAGAATTAATCATCATGAAGCACATACAATATGAAAGCACCACCTTTGCATTGTACCTTTTGACACTGTAATTATGGAACATTGTTGTTAAGGTTTTCAAGAAACGTTGTTTGATTCAAGAATTTAAAAGAAACTCACAAAGAACCACAAGAAACAAAAAACAACATATATCATTCTTGGGATCTTTAATTAGAATAAAGAAACAATTATGCGGCACACACGCTCAACGTTTGACCTCCGAGCCAATGTTATAATTTATAATACACATGCTATCATTGTTAGTTTCACACATAGTTCCTTGTCTTCTTGTTTAGAGCCAATCTCTTCCCATATGTAGTGGCGAGACATGGGTCTGACTTATCTAGTATTCAGCGATAGTGCTTAGAACCAGTTTCTTCCTTTCTTTTTTAGCATGCTCGCGTTTCTGCAGTGGCCTCTCATCACCAAATGTCAGTGCGAGATCTTGAGTTCTGGGTGGATAAAAGTTCAGCCATTTTCACTCCATAGCTTACCCAATAATACAAATAATAGGATATATGCAACTTTGCGAGACCCATTTACCGATAATGGTATCTGAATGCTTTTAAAGGTAGACTATAACGCTTGCAGTCTACGTTAGGACAGCGATATGTGGTTGTAGCTGTGGATAGGACCCTTGATTTTATGTGGTTGCAATTAATGTGGACAGTACTAGAAAACAAAGAATGGTTTATAGATCACTTTTCAACGCTTTCCTACTTTAACTACTTTACAAAAGTGTACGGATTGGCATAAGGATTAGAAATTGTTTGAAACTCGCATAAGGTAGCGTAGAAATTAGAATTGCGTACAAAAGTGTATGGATTGGCTCACGAATTGAAAAGATGTTTATACTAGTGCATGGGATGACATAGGAGTTAGAAGTTGTTTACAGACTTGCATGGGATTGCATATAGAGACTAAAAGTTGTTTCCAAAAGTGTATGGGTTGGCACAAGAATTACAAGTATTTTTACAAATGTGAATGTGAAGGCATATGAATCAGAAATTGTTTACAAAAGTGTATGTGTCGGATAAGTTGTTTGCAAAATTTGCTATTTAGTGATACGTTAACCTACCACGGCTCATAAACTCACATTTCAGCCCTGATATCTCTGATCCCCTCTCTAGTTCTTAACCTTGCTGTAAAGCATAATTGGACCTTCTATGGTGATATTTTCAGTGCTTATGCATCAGGGAGAGATTTGAAAGAAATCTTCATGCCAGTTCATTAAAATGCAAACGAAATATTTTCGCACCAGGAAAGAAAGAGAACGCACGTCATTTCGTCTGGTCTAGTAGTGTAAAGCAATATTCACCAGCTTTGAAAGACCGGATGCGTCAGACTTTTAAGAAATAAATCAGGTCTTAACCAAAATGCAGACAGAGGGAATATCAAAAATTTAAATAAGCGTGTCTCACCTTAAAACGAAATAGACAAAAAGAACCCATCGTCTTTGATTATCATACTGCAAATTCAAGATCATGTTCCATGTTGGGTTGGAGGGTCAGTTCATCAGTTACAGGGGTATATAAGAATGCTTGGAGGCGGTTAGATAGTGAATCTAAATGCTCACTTAAGGAACCTAGCGAATTTCACGATAACTGATGGACAAGCAACGTCTCCGCCCACCCACCCACCCCTTAGACTTTTCAAGTAATTGTTGAATTCAAGATTCTTAGATAATAAAAAATGATGAAAAACTACTTGGCAGAGACACAGAAAACATTACTTGATGAGGAAAATATGTAGAAAAATCTATGTGTCCTTGCTAAAGGCACTTAGCTCTCATTACCTTGGCATGTAGTAGCAAATAATGTATTAAAAATGTAATTAATGTCAACACAAACCAAAAGCTCATTTATTCAAGACTTGCCTAAATAATTTGTTCTAAGTGTTAGTCCATAACATTACTGAACAAACCGTTTTTATAAACACATTATCATGACTAGGAAAGGGGATCAAAGTGCCTTTCACATGGCCACACAGAAGCAGCCGACTTAGTTGGCCTGGTCGTGCATTGAGTCTGCAACAGTTGGATTATAAGTTCGACACCGCAGCTCTCCAATGAGCATGCACTGCTCAAAGGAAACGTTTGCTTTTGTGGGCTGAACGCATATTGTTTAGCAAATGATAAGGCTATACATGGCGTCCAATATATTTGGTGGAGGATAAACCCGGGAAACCCTCGAGAAGAATCACGTGGAGTTACTGGCAAGCTTTCTCACGTGCTCATGTTGGTCGAGCTGAGACTCGACCTCATGGGACAAAAGTGAGATATGTCAGTGAGTTAACGAATTAGACTACTCAGTCACCTGGTGCCCCCTTTAAGAAAAGATAAAAGCATTCTAAATATAAGAGTGATGGAATGAGGATGCGGATATAAATATCGCAAAGTCAGTGAAAATCATAAACATCAAAACTCAGCTCTCTGAATCTTGCTTTGTCTTAAATGGAACAATAAGGTAACTAATCTTGTTAACAAAGTAAAGAAATACTTCTACAACATCATATATACTACAAATGATGATTTAGTAAAATGTCGGATATAATGTAACGAACTGACGAGTAACAAACTCTATTTTCAACGGCGACCAGGTCAGAAATTACAGAGAGTAAGAACAGGAAATCTGTATAACTGATCCTTTGCTAATGTTTCTACACAATACAGAAAAGTAGGCAACAAATCGGTGTACTATAACTAAGAACAACAGTGATCCTATATCGAGCAAATTATATAAGGGTATAAAAATCCAACACTCACATACCTCATACCTATTGAATTTCAGATGTCAAATATCTGAAATCAGTTGAAAACATCAACCAGATTTAATTTAATCAGTGCGCAATTCTTTGTGCTATGTCAATCAAAGCACTACATGCATTATGAACTACGCTTCAAAACTGGTCTTTTCCAAATCAAAGGAAATCTGCTAAAGCCAAGCCATACTTTAAAGAAAGGGGAAGATGATAACAGAAAGTATTGTCCAAATTACGTTTTTTCTATTAAATATTTATCAAGTGAATTATAATAGATTACAAGATTTCTTTGGGGTTTTTTGTATGAATTTTTTTTTCAAGTGTGCACAGTGTTGTGTTTAGCTATATCTACAGCAGCATTTTGTATCAGTCCCAAAACCATAGTTTAACCGTCTAGTACGAGAAAGGAGGGCCATCTTTTGGTCTATCAGAAGGTTTAAATATTAAAAATAAAAGTACAATATTATGTTGACTTATTTTACAGAGTTCAAAGAGAAGGGGATTATTAAACTGCAGCATTCCACTATTTAAATCCATTGAAACCTGATGACGTAATGAATCTGAAACAATATATTGCTTTTGCATTTTCTCAAAATTCAAAATCACCTTTCAATTGAAATGTTCGACTTCAAAATCAGTGTAAATTTCACAAACTAACTTTTCAATTGAAATGTTCGACTCCAAAATCAGTGTAAAATCCACACATATATCTCTATAAACGTCGTAATGGTTTTGAAATTTCCACAAATGTCTACATATTTCTGTTTGAACCTGTAATTAATATGGCATGTTACAAATTAGGCACATGTACCGCAACCAACAATCATCTCAGGCCCAAAAAGAGTTCCCTGGGGCAGTGGCTTAAACACTTTGGACACATTTCCGGACAAACTTTGCAACATGCGGATGAGTTTCAGTATGTAGACCTAACTGAAGGTGGCGTTCCCAGGACGAAATTGCCTTTTAGCCAAATAGAAAATCATCACAATTGGAACGATGTTTACAATGACATTAGCCTGCAAGAGAAAAACGAAGTAAATTTTTATTCTTTATTTCAGTAATATAGTACATACAGAAAAGGTGACAATTTTTGAGCGTAATGTACTAATTATAGTATATTTTTCAGTGATTAAAAACAGGGTTTTGTCGAGCTAACAAATGGTATATAGACTGTATACTTTAGAGATGAAATTAAGCTTTATAATTGTAGAGAAGATGGACAGGTACACGATCGCTTATTTTAATATTTTACCTGCGATATCTTGGTGAATTGAACAAATGCATGGTGTTCAACACGAACTAATCATTAATTATATATGTAACAGTTACAAAAACTACGGTAGCAATGTCATCTTCATAAATACCGTGATCGTTGTTTAGCTCAGGGCTAGAACAGCTAATTATATAGCAGTTCAGATGAAAGTAAAAATAAAAATAATCTTCTGGACAGATATTTCTCGACATTCCGTAAGGACTTGTATTCTTTATTATACACACATTTTGTTTGTTTAATCCTCCTATTTGTTTTCAATTGTACCGGTCAGTCTTATAATTAAAAGGAAAGCACAATAAAACGAAGGAATAAACAGAGGCAGATGAATATAAATTGGAAAGTAGACGTAAGAATAAAATGAACGAAAGAATGAATAAAAGAATGAAAGAATAGTTCATACGATGTTAGATATGATAGACACATATGAAAATGTGCAACAATATCTGAATTTGCACACCAATGAAAAGAAATAAAGAATAATAAAAAACAATAACGTATCGCAAAATAGATATTACAGTTTTACACAAAAATGGATATTACAATTTTGCTCAGAATTAATATTATAATTGTACTCGAATATAAATTATGATTTTACTTAAAATGAATATTATAATTTTTACTCAAAATGTATATCATAAATTTACTAAAACCAGGAAAGGAAATAAAAGATTCAAATTACGAGAATGAGTAGAAGTGGCTATTGAATTGTTGGGGTTGGGGTGGCTGCTTTTATTAGACCAAGCAATAAAACAATTATCATCTTAAATCAATAATCTCCTCAAATTTGAAGATTCAGAGGCTATTAACATGTCTTTATTTGCTTCATCTACTATATTTAGTTAATCTTTAATCTTTTGTACACATGAACAAAGCAATATCACACTGTGTACACTCCATGTTTGTCTGCAAGCAGCATTGTGGTGTACCTATTCTGGCTTCAGTAATGGTCCATGGGGTAAAATAACTCTACTTAAATATCTGAAGTATATTATCAGTGAAACGAAAATCATGGAAATCATAAGAACAAACGATTCACAGTCTACATCATGATGGTAAGTAAAACAGATTAAAAACGTGCCGAAATAAGTTTGAAGAGAAACCAGTCCGTCTAAAAGAGAAGTCACTGAATCAACTCCAGCATTTCAAGATGCATTTTTCAGTACTAGATAAAATACATTGTATTGTTTATTTGTCTGTATTTGGACAGATAACATACGATATTAAATTATTTTCATTAGTATAATTCGTGTATGGATTAAACGTTATCACTTCGGAGGAAATAATGGAAAGGTAAAGACATAAAACGGGAGTTGTTACTCATTTAATGACGCTGCTGGCATTCCTTAAATGGCTAAAATTGTTGGGAAAATGTAACAGCTGTGGAGAGGTATGACTTTGAAACAATTCATAGCTCGTTCGATTCATTATCATTAAAGAAAGAATCTGCACATACTGATTACATGGAAATAAATAAAAGCTATAGATAATGACAGACAATCTATGCTTAACTGGTTGATGAACAATGCAAGGAAATTAATACGGTAAAAACAAAGTATAACAGTATCAGAGCATGTATTGCAAAAGTATTTATGGCTGAGGATGTTATTAGGATCCCGAGGAAGCATAAGAAAGACTTATATCGGGTGATGTAGCGTACTGGTCTTCAATTAACAATAATATGGAAGTCTCAAGCAGTGCTTGAAAATGAAAAACGACGAGAACATCACAAATGATATTAAAGTACGATGAAACTCTATCCCAGTAAATACTTGTTGCAATGTGATGCCAAACAATAAACTAATTTCGAAGTATTCAGTTGTAGCTTGATGTCCATTTAAGATCCACAAAAATACAGACAAGAGAAAAGACTTCATTTATATGGCATATACAATAAATAGTTTAGCACAGTCAGCGATGTTGAAGTACTGTGCCATTCTAAGAAGTTTATGTCCAACCTTTCTAAATAAGCAGTATTTAACATATTAATATTTTATAAACTGTGTACATAAAATGCTGGTGGGGGGAAATTGGGTTTAGATGCAATACTGACATCATTATATTTGCCTAAAAGTACTGCATAACATTATATACAGTTATATTGTTTCTTGGACTCGTATGTCTATGATCTTAAATTCAGTTAACTCTTAATGATACATGTACATTCAGATTGTTCTCATTTAATCTAGTTATAGGTGACTGGCAAGATTGTCTGTATGGAAAACTTAAGATGGTGAACGTGTGTCAAGGTCAAAGGGCATTATCAAATTTTTGCATAATCTACAGAACTCTTGAAATAAGTTCCAGTACATCTGCTCTGAATAAAGACTTCTTCTCTAAAAGAGTAGTTAAACTGATTTAAATAGAAATCGGGCAAAAAGGGCTTCGAACAATTTGTCAGATAAATGACTTGAGTGTCCTCCGAGCATACCAATACAAATATTGTGTATCCTTGTTACGTTTAAAAACATCAAAATACTTCAAATAGTTTAGTATTTTTTTTTACACCAGAACAAACCTTACCAATAATGAATTTATATAAACTAGTTCTCTGTCTGAACTCGATATGTGACTATTACCATAATAAGGTAAAGATGACCACATTGTTTTAAATTCAGTTTTGCCCTAGCTTAAAAATGGCGAACTTAGCCGACATTCCCCAGTAACGCAAGGCAAGCACATAATAACTGGCCTCGGACTCTAACTTTATGTCAGCAATGACAATGAAAGTGCGGAGATATAACAAACATTTAAACAGCTGTTTAATACTTAAAACTCAGAAACCGTTGCATGCGAATAAATATATTTTGTTACTGATACGGCAACACTGCCTTAGTTAGATTGTGCTATTAATCTATGTGATTTAGAACATAAATTATAAGCTTTTACTAGTCAACATTGAACCTGTATAGAATGACGTGATTGCAAATTTGTTTTATTTTATAAAACACGTATACTTGCGTGTAGACAAATAAAATATTGTATAAGAATACCCATCTCTGCTGTTTGTAGGTTAAAAAGACATTTTTTCGAAAACACAAGAATACCCATCGTTCTTCTAAAAGAATTTGGATATTTCTAAATTTACCAAAACTTTATCTCAAATTTCCAAGTTTACAAAATCCTAAGTAACACCCAAAATTACATTAAGGAAGCCTTTGTTGTATGGAACAGATTACAAGATCTCGTTTAAGACTGGAATAAGAATACAAAAAAACATGATGTACTACATATAACGACTCTTCTTATACTTAGAACAGACAAACACTCGCACTTTACCCATTCTAATCGCTTAGAAATATATATAGTGTAATGATGGAATACTAACTGGAACAAAGAGAATATATTGTGCCATGTGTAATGGTTCATTGCTTCATTGCTTTGTTTGTCTTTCGTGTATATCTGATAGTACAGTTATTTGTATCAAAGATGTTCTTTATATATATATATATATATATATATATATATATATATATATATATATATATATATATATTAACATCATCGGATCCGTATGTGTGTTTGCTCTCCGTCGTATGTTTTACTGCTTTGTAAATTAATTAAATATATGGAGTGAGTACGATTGTTAAAAGCTGGTTCCGTGATATTCAGCTTTTTCCTGTAAAATGTAGTCTCTTCCATTAAACAGACACGACACTGATGAAATGATGGAGAAAATGCACATGAGTTCCTTTAAATGATTTCATAATTGGAAAGAATAGCAAGCTTGAATAAATAATTATATGACTTTGGTTAAATAGACAGTTCGTTTTGTTTGACAAGGATTGAGCAATTATAACTTTTAAACGTCATCAATTACTTACCATTTTTTTTATTATTGCTATAAATTACACGCTTGTCTCTTTGAAGTAAGTTGTAAAAAGGTTCGAGTAATAACTTCTATTGACGCTTAATCAAAGTTAATTTCTCACAAATGCCCTTCTGGTTTGCACACCTGCAGTTGCAGCTATTTTATAAAAAAAAAATGTGCCATTTTGTCTTTTTGCAGTAGAGGTCATTATGCTTGTTTTTGTGATAACTTCATACAGTGACAAAAAACATTTTGGATTGCACGGACTTCATTATTATTCCTTGTGTTAAATATTTTTTCATAAATTACGTTAATTGTTTCATAAATGTCACACGGATCGTAAGCCTAGAACATAAAAAGGAACATTTGTGATGATGTTGGAGTGGCAGTGTAATTAGTGAATGCTAAATATGTCTTGATTCAGTAATAAGATGCAATTCGAAATTTGATGTTCTAGATTTGCCGGAAAGTTGCTAAATTACATTTAAAAGCCACAAGATATAGAAATAAACAGAGGATGGACATCATAAACAGACACGTATACTAGTGTACTTTATACAGGTAAGAAAATTACATTCTGATCCTCAGATTCTCCCATTCAACACCATTGCACTTAATGAATTATAGTTAACTTACTAATATAAGGACCGCTCTTGTGGCCTAGTGGTATCGAGCGTCAGTCTCGGGTGCGGCAGGTCGCGGTTTCGAACCCCAAACAAGTAATGCTAAAGACTTTTTAAAATGATACAAACAACTGGCTCGCTAGGTTCTCAGCATTAAGAAGTTTGTGTTAGGAGTGATTGGCCTTGTGTCAGGATAATGTGATTCGGTGAGCCTTAGTGCTAGACATCACTGTAAACTATCACACTGTAGACATCGTAGCGATATGATTGAAAAAATGGTAAAGCTACGTTAAAAATCCATATCACACACTCACACACCAGTATAATGATATCTAGATTAAGAGCTACGTGCGGACTATTGTCTATTTTTATATTTAAGAAAGAACATTTTTAAAAAATAACATGTGATGAAATGCGTTTCTTGATAAATTAGTATTTTGTGAGTCTGTAATTTATGTATGTTGGTTTAAATATGTGCAAGCATCGAGTAATAGAACTGTGATTGTCCAACCTCTGGAATATTAATTCACCACTGAACCGGTTCCTGTAATCATATGCCTTGAAGTCAGAGGAAGTTATGTGACCTTACTTTTATATATATATATATATATATATATATATATATATATATATATATATATATATATATATATATATATATATATATATATATATATATGACGCTTCTGGATAAAGACAGCAGCATATTTAGTTTTACACACTATATCGTCCCATTATCGCTTTAGAATTATATAGACAAGTAAGTATATGCAGTTTATCGCATTTATACCTGTCGCGGTATATACTTGTGCCAAATGATCTGCAGAATCGTGATGATATTTCATAATTTTAAATCATAAACGCCCCCTGTTGTGAATTAGGTGACAAATGGGAGATCGGCAGTGAATTCCATTATTTGTATAACGATTTATTTTTCTGTAAAAAATATGGATCCATGTCAACACCGACTTTAATGTTGAAACATTTTGTAACCTTATGAATTATGTAAAGGAAGTATATTAATAAACCTATCCAAAAATGGATAGCGGCCAATGGATAATATTAACATTTTCTAGTGCGCATTTTTTTACTTTATCCTCCAAACCATCATCTTTATTATGCTGTTATCTTTCTGTGTCCACATAATTACGTAATTTGATAATGACATGCTCCAGACAGAGTCTTCGGGTAAAACGAAATCTTCAAATCTTGAAATTATGTTTGGAATGTTTGGTTCAGGTTCATAAAAACAGTTTTTATTGTTCCCCGAATTTGTGAAAGCAAAGCGATAAACATAGCGTAGCTTTCGTCCGTCCGTTTGACACACATTCCATACTGCTCTTTAGCTTTAAAGCTGTTTGAGACAAAGATATGAAACATATTATATCACGCATCATGACTAAATAATGTGTCGCATAATATAGGTCTTATCCTAAAAATCTGGGTCGCGGCTCAATACCAGAATACCAGACATTTTATATACCATAACATTTTCTCCTCCGTTCAATAACTAAAATCATCTGAGGTGAAGGATGAAAATCAGTATATGTGTACACCATAACTTAAACGATATACGTGTACAACATAACCTGAATATGTGTCACGTACCGAAATATGGATGATGTCTTCAATGTGAAAGATGCTACTCTAGACTTTACGCCATAATAAGTCTCTTCGAGATATTAAATAATCAAACTTTGCACACTCTTACATCACCCCTCGAAGAGGTGTGTTGCAAATCACAAATTGGGTGTGTGCGTGTTATCTTAAAGGTCAATGTTTCGTCTCAGTATATTATTATTTTTTATCACACTTTATTTTCCAAGCTGTAACTTGGGAAATGTTTGAGATTAGGGAATGTAACTTCGTATAATATATATATATATATATATATATATATATATATATATATATATATATATATATATATATATATATATATATATATATATATATATATATATATATATATATATCATCCGTAGCAGGTGTTTTGTATCATACATTGGGAATTTTATCTTCAAGGTCAACGACATGGAATTATGTTTAAACAATTTCTTTTACAGCTTCCCTTTCGCTCGGTATGTTTTAAGGCAATTGAGAATAAGACTTGAAACTTGTTATGCTAGTACATAATGATTAGAAAGGGTGTTGCGTATTAAATGGAAAGAGGTGTGTTGTTCTCAGCGTCTTTGTCAAGGCTCAATTTTTAATGTTACCATCAGACTGTCCATTCCGCTTTTAACTTTTTTTTTAGATGAAAGGATGAATCTTGGTGGACATGTGTATCATCAATAGGTCTGTCACATATCACGCTGGGAATCTGATTTTAAAAGTTAGAGTCAGTTTTAATCATACAATGATTTCCACTCTATAATATTAGAGCGATTACAGGACGCCACTTGGTTTACACTTATTCACGGTTGTGTAATGTACTACACTGTGGGTCTAATCTTGTACGTCAGTGGCATTGGAATTTTCTGTCACACTTTCTTTTTCACTCTATAATGCTAGAGCCATTCGCCATAAAAGGATGGAAAATTTTTTAAAGCTATATATCATCAGTAAAAGTGTTGCATGCTAAATTCAGGGTCATATCTTCAGAAACATTGTCACAAGTTAATAGTCTAGGTTTCCGTCACAGTTACCCTTCTGTTTTTACTAACTTAACATGGACAAAGCTTGACATGCTTAAATATCGTCACCAAAATATGAATTATATTGCACCTTGCAATTCTGAGGTCAAGACCTCAAGGCCAAGCTCACAAAAATTTTTCTTTTGGTTTCTGATATATATGATACAAGTTGTTTGTGCTACTATTCCCAGTTTAATACCATCTAATGCATCCTAGTCAAGATTTTATCATTAAATTCAATGTCACTAATCAATATTCTACACATTTTTGTACTTTTCTTCAAATGTCAATAACAATAGGATATTAAGGCTTTACTATTTTTGATCGTCATATTTCATGATTGTGAACTTCTATCACTTCGCTGAATTTTTTTCCTTTTCCGGGTTAAGGTACTGGGATAAAGCTTGGCATGTTTAAATAATGTGATTAGGAGATGAGTTGTATTGCACATTGCACGTCTGAGATCGTGTCATGAATGTCGAGGTCATCCGAGTCAAGGTCACTGGTCAGTATTTTAAAGTTGCTTTTGTTTCTGATTATATCATGCAAGATGTTTTGAAATACATAACAAAGTTTCATTGCACTATCTTTATGGGCATTGGAGAAAAAAAATTACACACAAGGTTTAAAAAATTAATTATTGTCCTTGAATTTGATGATAGAGTCTTGATCGTGATATATGAGAGGAGTGGGCGCACCTCTGTAGTACGCCCACCCTTCTCATGTACCATGGTCAAGGCTCTATCATCAAATTCAAGGTCAACAATCAATATTTTACACCATGTGTGTAATTTTTTGTTCAATGCACATAAAGATAGTGCAAAGAAAATTTGTTATGGACGATATGTGCACAGTAACGTTTACAACTATATATTGAATGTCATAGTTAACTTTCATTATGTGAATTTTTATGACCTTCTTCAATTTGTCACTTATTCTGTTGTCCTTATTTGTGCATACGTGTTTGAACGGAAATGTCAGCGCGGGACCTAATATCTGTTTTAGAAGTTGTATTAATGAACTCGGAAGCCATTTGCTGACCAGACTTGCTATGATTCTGCCCTTTACTCTTTATTACACTATACTGAGCCAGTAGAGACTGTATTTAAATATATGCTAGCTCCATAAATATTAAACACATACTAAAGTAAACTTTTGAAGGTAATGAATGGGAGCTGTCATATGTCCAAATTAAGCACCTGATATCTTAATTTGCCTGATACTATTTATATACCTTCAAATCCTGGCCTACACAAATCAAGAAAACTAATCATATTTATCTAATCCTTTTTCCTTGAAGAAAAATAGCTTATAACGTGCAATCTTTCATGAACACCATATTTATCCACTTCCTCGTAGAGTTAGTATGTTATTTGCTACGTTAATACCATACGATTCGCTTTATAAGATGTCTTCGTATTTGTGCTTAGCTGTGTCTTCCTTAAATGAACATTGGTTCGCCTGCTTTGGTACATATTTCGATGTTCCTATGACTTTTGTGTTAGCATGTTTTAATTATTACTCCTTCTACTATTCATGTTCCCTCGCCAAGCAACACTCACAATAAATATAAGATCAATCATACATAAAAATTCGGTGGAACACGATTTTGTGTGAACGTTGTAGATACCTACAAGTCCGAAACCGTTTTTGCTAAACATCAATATTCTTACTCCGAAAATTGTTTCTCACCTTTCGCTCACGAATGGAGTTATTACGACAAGTTTGTTACAGAAGTAATCCCGTGGTATATTCGGCATATCAGTGAGATCAGTTTATTAGCGTTCTTCATAGACAGATACAAACTTCAGTGAAAGAAATACTTCAAATAACATTTCTGTATACAGGATACAAAGCTGATACCATACCATCACCCGCCTGCATAACAACAAAACTACACTCACCTTGTTTATAAATACGTTGCTGTTGACGATGACTGTTAAAATTAGAATAATGGGAACAGTTTGATCAACGTTTTCTCGAAAGTAAAGTTAATGTCATGGTGGTTTGACTAATAATTAAATTTCTGACAGCACAGCAGGTACTCCTCGATTTACTTAAATACAATTGGTACAAAAAGATTTAAACATTTGTTAAACTCATAACAGTTAACAATCTCTACTGGGGATTCTAAACCCTCTATTTATTGATGTAATGTGACGCAGTTAAACAGTTAGCCATAGTTTGATGTTTGCCTGTTAACTGTCACCGAAATATGCACAAATGTTAAACCAACTACAGCAACAAGATAGGAAGCGTTATGTAACATTTATATTGAAGCACTCTTTTGTCTGGAAAGATGCATGCTTCATCACGAAACTTCCAATTTTGAAATTAGGAGGTGCCCCAAAACGTATTTAACAGACAGGTAATGTTCTTTTTTTTTCACTTCCCCAAAATATGATTGCTTCATATGTCATTCAGATATCCTAGAAATATATCGTTTCATCATCTGTAAATAGGTAATATCTTTCTCGCAAATTTCTGCCCCTATCTCCAAAGTCATATACATTGCCGTTGGGTTTTTTTTCCCGCACTGCATAAAGTTGCTTCCCAAATCAAGATACTAAACATTGTTCTCTTCATGAATACTTATCTGTTTATAAATGTTCGGTCTGTCTCACCGACTGTTGGCCTTTGTCAACCTGTTTGCCTTCCTTTTATCTTAAAGTTTCTAACAGAGTGTATTTTGCAGCTGTCGTTGTAACACTTGACAGTGAATTTTGCAGATGTCATTGTAACACATAGCAATTTAAACTGATATTTGTGGTTTTGCGCCGGATCAAATCTATGGCATATATGATGTCAGGGGCTTCATTCTTAATGAGGTTCCGTTTCATAACTATGTTAGGCTAAACTGGAAAAGGGTGAATAATGGGTTGTGTTCATCGAAATTCCAAGAGTTGAAATGTTTCAGAAACAACATTTGTACTTGTTGAGATATTTTTCATAAAGTTGAAACTTTGAAAAAATCGGAATATAGTAATGGAAAATGGTAAGAGATATAAAATTTTCCATACCATGAAGGTATGCGTGTTAATATTAGCAGTTAGATAAACTTGAATATTCTGATTGGGCAAGTTAACGGTTTGGGTTGTGTTACACAAGAGACTAATTATTTTCTTTTCAAAAATCTTACACAGCAAAATTAGACAGTCTGTTTTTGTGCGAGGCGAAGGGTCTTGACTCCGGAGGAAGACGAAAATACTTATATAATTTGTCCAAGAGAAGTGTAGTTGAAAGTCTATTAAAGACACGTGAGCGGGGTTCTAAGAAGACTGTTGAGATGAATGGGAAAATGAAGACTTCAACGCTAAAATACTGTCTCTCAATTGCATGCATAATTTTTATTGATATGAGTATTTAGATAAGTGTTTGAATTGTTTTAAATGACATATATGCTGAAAATTGATTAGTATTAGGTGTGAGTGATTCTTTATGCCATTGAATTATTAGTTAGCAATAGTTTAGTTAAGCATAGATGTGAATTTTATTTTAAGTAAAATGTTAACTAAGTGTTTAGCTGCGTTTATTTTATTTATCAGGAAATTAGGTTAAACTCCTAATACTAGGGATTCTACGGCCAATGCAAGGGAATAAATGTCTGATATAAGAGTGAGCGAATGAACGTAAGAAAGGATGTGGTATAGTACACCCCCTCCCAGCTTTGTTGGGGTGGGTGTTATGGGTTTGGTTATCGTTGTCTAGAGGTGATCACCGACGGTGTAATTTGTCCGGGACGAGTAACCATCAATATAAATTGAGGAAATGTCGGGTGGAATAGACGAGGAGCTGAGCAGATATATAGAACAGAATAAAACGAGTCACCATTACAAATAAAGACAAAATTTAATCAAAATTTCGAACAGTTCATAACAAAAGTAATAATGATACAATACGATAAAAATTCACTTCTTTCTTTTGCCTTAACTTTCTGAATGAGTTTTCGAATACAAGAAATAATGATTCCAAGAGCCGATATCTTACGTGATAGAATTTAAATCATCATTTAGATCAGATGGAATATATCAAAATCATTGTATTGTACAGTTTTGGTAACCTGATAGTATTGATTCAGTCCGGATTCTAACGTGATTTTTCCCTTCGACTTCCTTGCGCTGGTAAGTCAAGGTCTCCTTCACTTTTGACTTTCTTTTCGAAAATGTACAGGTACCCCGTCCTTTTCGCTCCTTTCAACTTTGTGTCCACTTTGGGTTTGTAAGACGTATTACATAGAGTGTAGATCGTAGAGCATAGAACTTCGAGCTATACTGGCTCTTGTTTTTCCAAGTTCTTAAATCCAGAAATGTGTCTGTCAATTTTCTTAGATAATTCCTTTCTCTGTATGACTTTTACGAGCGAATGTTTTCTAAATTCAGCTCTGAGCCTTCCTTTTTAACTTTTCTCTTGTATGGAAAAGCGTAGACTAATTTCAAAATTTTCTATTTGCACAATTACACTGAAGAGTTTTCTGTGTGAAACCACGCACAATTAACAGCGTAACCAATCGGAATGAAATACACTTTTTGCTCGAACAATGTAAAAACAATGTAGTTCGTATGGCTAACCTCGATTATCTAACTGATTCCTGGTTATTTTCAGACATGACAGTTTTCCATACCGATCAGATTTTGACCCCTTCTCGGTCAGTTTAAACAAACTAAGCCCTTAATTATATATCGATAACTCCTGACTGAGGCTGAACCAATCCGTACATGATGGCTCTGTAAATGCGGTCATTCCCCATAAATTTCGTTAATAGTAAACGTGTCCAACTAAATGTGTTCTACCACAATTAACAATAACAAAACAAAGATCGACCTCAATATTTGGTCCTTTACAGAAGACGACCAGGATAAAAGACTAGACCGATAGAGGACCCTGAAGGCGGTTACTCAAGAGTAGGCGAGAGGTAACAAGAGTGTTCTTGTGAAAGTCAACCTTAATTGATAAGACCAGCAACCAATTGTTAGGTTATACTAACATGCCGGACAATTAAATTTCGAAAAGCTAATTCGATTTCGTGATTTGCTGTATCTATTTTTGAGGTAATTTATTTTTCTGGTAAAGATGTATCCTACAAATTCGTCTTGCACAATTGTATTTCTTGTTTGCTGAAAGGAAGGGTTGCAGGAGGTAAAATTTCTTGTTTCGCTAGTAGGAGTTAGTCAATTAGAAGACCTTTTTCCAATCCACTTGCATAGTGCAATTTTTACACATTTGACATAGCAATAAAAAAAAGATATTAACCAATTTATTTGCGATATTCATATTTGGTAAACATAATTTCGAAAACGTAACTTACGATGCAGGCTTTTTTTCTATGAAAAGCAATATGTATGCTGTTCACATAAAAATTAAAGCTTACATTGGAATATTTAGTTTAAATGCATTTATTTGGGATTAACTGATCTAAGCATATCATCGACAAAGTGACAATGAACATCTATAAATAATTTCAACAATGGGAAGAGTTAGAAGCTTAAATGCACTTTAGGTATTCCACGGGCTTTATTGAAATAAAGTATCGTTCTGTTTGGCATGCAATGAGCAATTATAACTTTTAAATTTCCTCAGTTACTTTTTTCTCCAGGATTATTATCAACGACACTCAATACTTTTTGAGATAACTGTAAAATAAAGTTTAGAAAAATAACTTCTGTGACACTGAATATAAATTAACCTCTCATAGATCACGTGGTCTATGCACCTGAAGTTTCTACTATTTTATAAGGCAGTGCCGTCTTAAGGCATGGGCACCCTGGGCAGTTTCACAGGGTCACGCGCTTCTAGGGACATCATGCTGCCCATATTGTTAATGAATAGTAGGACCGGTAGGAGACCCCAGTGTGTTGCTTTGCCAGAGCCTACGATGTTGTTAAGACGGCACTGTCATAAGGATAATCTGTCATTTGGGTCCTTTTTGGATAAAGATTATTATGTTATAACTTAAAATCTGTCACCAAAAAATACACCACACAAGCTGGGTTTTGTGGAAGTCCCCGATACAGTGACAAAAACATCTCGGATTTCACAAGCTTTATTATTATTCCTTTTTTTATTTTATTATTTTTTTCATAAATTGTTAAATGTTGTTTCAAATCTCAGATTGTTCTTAAGTGTAGGGATAAAAAGTTAACATTGTGATGATGTTGGGGCGGTAATATAATCATTAAATGCAGAATATGTCTTGACTCAGACACTAGATACAATTCGCAATTTCCTGTTCTAGGTTTGCCAGAAATTGGCTAAATTACATTTACAAGCACGACATATACAAATAAATAGGGGTTTATGGATCTTAAACTGTAAACACTACACAAAGCAGAAAAAACTGATAACTGTGATCCATTAAAACGTCGTACTCACTTGCCCAAGAAAGTGTCAGTGGGTGAAACAAAATTTAAAATCATGAACACTTTAAACATTTTAAGGGTCTGGATCACGAGAGCAGTTTTCATGACCCTCGACTGCGTAAAAGCAAAGCGGGGAACATAGTATCCGGTATTTCGTCCGTCCGTCTGACATATTCCATCCGCGCTCTATAGCTTTAAAGTTGTTTGAGATCAAGATAGAAATATATTATTTAAATACATCATGACGAGAAGGTGTCACATTATACGGGTCTTATCCTAAAAGTATGGATCACGTCTCAATACTTGACTTTTTATATCCCATCAAACGTTTTCTTCGCTCTATAACGATAAAGCTGTCTGAGGTTAAAAGATGAAAATTGGTTTACGTGTACATCATAACAACAAGGCGTACCTAAATTGGGGTCATATCTTCAAAGTTAGGGCCACTGCTCGATGTTTTACGTAATCGCCTGTCCTTCCCACTCTGTAATGTTGAAGCTGTTTGAGACTAAAGCATGAATCTTGGCATACTCGTTCATTATCACTAGAAGAGGTGTGTTGCGAGTCAAAAAAGAGGAGGGCTTCAAGGTCAAAGTCTCGTCTCAGTATATTATGTTTATCACCACACTTTATGTTCCAAGCTGAAACTTAAGAGTTTTGTTTGATATTAAGGGATGTGACTTGCTATAAATATAAATCAGATGTGTTGTCACCTACACTGGGTGTCTTTTCTTCAATGTCAATGACATGCTGTTATATATAAACAATTTATATTAGAATTTCCATTCCGCTCGATAACTTTAAGTTGTTTGAGATTAAGACATGAAACATGGTAATTTTTGTTGTACACATTAGTGCACGCACATAGGGGAAAGGAGTGGGGAAGGGTTCTTGATCTTCCACGTCCACCCTCTGATTTCACATCTAAATATGTTTAGACCTACATCTGTAAAACTTAGTTGCTGGCCACTCCTGTCTGCCCACCCCCTACCCACCCGAGAATAATTATACTAGCGTCCCTGCTGGCACATTATCACTAGACAGCTTGTCGCGTATTTTGGAGGGGTGCTGTCTTTAGGGTCAAGGGCATGGCTCTGTGTATTATGTTCCCACCAGACTGACAGCTACGCTTTTTAAAGCCTTTTGAGATTAAGGTATTAATTTTGGTAGACATGTACATCATCGCTAGGTGTGTCGCATGACACACTGGGGATCCGATCTTCAAGGTCAAGACCATGTCACAATATTACATGTTTTCCATCACTTTCATTTTCATTTTATGACTTTATTGCGATTAAGGAATACAACTTGGTTTACATATATGTCATCATTAGCAGGTTTCTTGCATACTGCATTTTGGGTCACATATTTAAGGTAAATGTCATGGTAATATATGTTGAATTGTTTTTTTAATGTTCCCTTTTTCACTCTAAATTGTTACAGCCATTCGATATGAAGAGATGGAAATTGATAAAACTGTATATCAACACTAAAATTCATGCGAACAAGTTCGGGGCCATATCTTTAAGGACATTGTCACAAATCATCAGCTGAGGTTTCAGTCACATTTGCGTTTCTTTTTTCCATCTTAACATGTGTTTATGGTAAGGGGATGAAATTTGGCATGATTATGTAAATAATGTCACTAGGAGATGAGTTGTATTGCACATTGCACGTAAGCGGTCGTGTTATGAATGTCAAGATCCTCTGGGTCAAGGATATAGGTCAATATGTTGCTCTTGTTTTGATTATATCATGCAAGCTGTTTTGAGACACATTGATGTACAACGGTACGCTCACCCTTCTATGCTTGATGATAACTCATGCATCCCAGTCAAAGTTTTGTCATCAAATTCATGGTCAGTAATCGATATTTTACACCTGTTGTATACTTTGTCTTGTATGGTTCCTTAAAAACAGTGCAATGAAACATTATGTTCGATGTCTGCCCAGTAACTCTAGAGCTATTTGTTAAAAGTTATAATTACCTTTCATGCTTCGAATGTTTAAGATTTCCCTGAATATCTTATTATTGTGAATTTCTTAATTGTGCATGTGTATTTAAATTTAAATATCACCGCTTCTTACAGTATATTGACCCGACCAGTCTCTAGCGGTGCTTTCAGATTTTACTGATATTGTGTCACGCCAGCGCAGCATGTGTTGATAGAACGCTGAAGAATATGATAATTTTATCATCACCTATGTGAATGCCTTGCAATACATTTTAAAACGGTTCTCATACTTATCTGGAACTCTCTTCCACCCTACCTGTAGAAAAATTATATATATATATATATATATATATATATATATATATATATATATATATATATATATATATATATATATATATATATAATAAATGGTGTCAGTGTTTATCTGTTAAAATGTTAGACGCAAGTATGTGACGAATAGGTTTTTCGTCGAAAAAAGGTTTTTATTACACGTCAATAACGAGCACCCCACCCCTGACTTTATAACCGTAACTGAGATATTGCGATAAATATTTTGAACAGGTAATCCCATGTTATATTCGATATATCGGACAGAAATATTATTAAGCGTTATTCATAGACATATAAAAACTTCGGTTCAAGGAATGTTTAAATAACATCTCTTTATCGAGAAATGCTATCTTAATAATTCTATCCCACCCTCACCCTTCCATAACAAGAAAATTAAACTTATCTTACCTTTGAAGAAATTTCCGCTGACGATGATTGTCAAGATTGGTAGACCTGAGTCAGTTTTGTAATGGTTTTCTCATTTTCGCTAGAAGGGTCCCATATGTTAACCCCATCTTACTTTGACGGATCGATCTGATATTTCAGTTCTATTGAAAAATTTCATGATGCTTCCTTAGTATGTAATGCAAGGTAACCAATAGCATGCAACAGTGATGCACTGTAAATCGGCCGAAAACGGTAGAGGCAATTGACTTCAAAGAGATATTTTGTAAGTTTAACATCGAAAGTATGACTAAGTACCAGAAAGAGAAGCCATTATGCGTGTATTTGAGGTAAATGGTGTATTTGTACAAACACAGGAAGGCAGTGGAAATTGCCTATTAATCAATCCACTCCATGTGTGTGCTCCCCTTGTACGATCATTCATTAACAGCGTTCAAATTTAAAAACCTTGATTTTGATTGGATGTGGTGGGTTGCGGTCGCATCCAATGGAAGTCACAGAAACGAGGCAACGAATTATCTGACTGATCGGCCAGCGTGTAAATAATAATACCATATCGGAGCCTTGGCTAGCGAGAATGTGGCTTTCTTGAAATAAGGTTTGTTTTCGTGATGGTTTGTCTGACAAGTTTACTTCTGACAACAGGTATGCTAGCTTTACCTAGCAATACAGGTACAAAAGACTTAAACGAGTGTTAAACTCATAATAGTTCACAATGTTTACTGAGGCGCGACCTAAATACTATACTTATTGCTGTAATGTGAAGTAATTTAACAGTTAGTTATACTTTGATGTTTGCCTGGTAAGTGGCACCGAAATATGCTAAATATACAACTAGCTGAAGCAACACCATATTATTTAGGAGGGTGAGCAAATATTTATATTGTAATACTCTATTATCTGAAAAGATAAATACGTTAATACTCGGCAAAGCTGTCATAAAAACGCGTTAAGCTGGTAGGGAATGTGGATACCTTTGCCTCTACCAAAAAAAAAAAGATCTCGTCATAAGTTATTTACTAATCTTAGACATATATCATTTTGTCAATGGGAACGTCTTTGTCACACACTTCTGCAAAAGTATTTAATTTGCTGTAGGGTTTTTTTTCTCTACAGCACTCAAGTGGTTTCTCAAATCATCAATACAATGTACTATTCTATAGAGCGGGAATATTATTTGGTTATAATTTTTATGACTGTTCGTCTGTTGGTCCTCATCAAACTGGTTGCCTTCCTATATCTTAAAGCTATATTACCATTTATGTGAAAGATTTTTCTCACCTGTATGTAATCAAGAAAATCTGGAGAATTAGCTGTCATTACATTTCCTGCCTAGGTCTGGTTGTCTTTGATCAGTTGGCTCTTGGTTGTTTGTTTTTTTTTCAGTAGAAGTTATGATTGTTCCTATTGCTCATTATTTAGAAGCGAGCAAACTAATTCAAGTATATACAAGGTGATATACCTTTATACAAGGTGATATACCTTTATACAGGTAATATACCTCTCATGGAATCATGCGCACCCACAACATCCTTGAGTGGTAGCAGTGATGTCCTATTTCTTTAATTAAGTATCATGTAACATTTAGCATTAGGTGTGTGAAGAATAACATAATTACTAAAAACAAAAATAAAAAGCATAACTATTAGCCACATATTTCGATGCGTTTATGAATTTAGTGGCAAGGAAAAGCGGATTTTGTATTAAACTTGGATACATTGTGTTCAAGGTAAGTTTCTGCAGATACTGGTCCAAATCATCTCTGCCCTTCTGTGATATAGTCCTGATCATCAGCCCTTCCATGTGACATAATCCAGATCCTCTCAGCTAATCCCTGGGAAAAAGTTCAGATCATCTCATCCCTTCCTTGGGATATAGCCCAGATCATCACTGCCCTACCATGTGACACAGTCCAGATCATCTCAACCCTTCCCTGTGACACAGTCCAGATCATCTTGGCCCTTCCCTGGGACACAGTCAAGATCTTCTCAGCCTTTTCCTGTGACACAGTCCAGATCATCTCAGCCCTTCCTTTGACACAGTCCAGATTATATCAGCCCTTACTTGGGACATAGTTCAGATAATATCATCCCTTACCTGGGACATTGCCCTAACCGCCTCAGTCTTTCCCTGTGACAGAATCCAATAATTTGGAAACTATTACAATCTTATAATCATTTTTGTGTATGATAAGCATTAAAAGAACAACACAACATCCTACCCCGAAACACTAACAGTACCGCCCGTTGTATCCAATGCAGCTCTTTGCCAAGCTAAATTCACTTTTGAAATAGTATTACCTAGTAACTAATTTACACTGTGTTTCACTGTCATATACAAACCAATATCAGCAACTGTTTATCATAAATATAAACGCTATCACTAAACCACCACTAATAAGTATATAAATAATGATAGAAATAAATGTCAGTTCGTTCTCTCTACATGTGGCCTTTCTGACAGTCGGTAGAATGTACTGTAAAACATATATATATATATATATATATATATATATATATATATATATATATATATATATATATATATATATATATATATATATACATATATATATATATATATATATATATATATATATATATATATATATATATATATATATATATATATATATATATATATATATATATATATATATATATCAACGTGATGTTTGCCACATGGAGTGTACGCATGGCCCAGAGTATATTCAAACTGTAATGTGTGATGCATCTTGATTAGTCTTTGTGCAACGCGATAATTAGAATGCAATAGCTCAATTCAGTATTAATGCCATGAATTGTGGCGCGTAAAATCCAATTGCATATCTTAGCAGTTACAAATACCTTTTACACCTGCAAATTCAAACGAGCTTTTAAGCTAATACTGTATATTTTTCAACTTAGTACCTATTATACGATATTTGTCAAATTAACACCCACCCACCTCCGAATCTTATTCTCTTTACCAAAAGCCCTTAAAGTACTGATGTGTTTGAAAACAACTAGCCAGTACTAGTCTTCATTTCCTTATGATCTTTTTTTTCTCCATATATGTAGCTGTGGCATTAAGACTCAAAAACTGTCATGCATCCAGAGGTAATTTTTATCAGCTGTAAAGATGCAGATGCCTTGTTATTTGATCAATTAAGATGATGACTCCATTACGACTAAGGTCTGATATTACTGATATCAATGATTTGCTACTACTAAAAATAAAACTTCCTCCATTTTAAAGCAAACTATCAGAAGATAATTGTAATATTCTAACAAGAATACTGTTTAAATGTGTCAGTCCACTCTGCCTTTCGGCACATCGTAATCATGGCTCCTTTCAATGTCGAGGATTGGAATGTTATGAAAAATCTCTGTCTCTATCTGTATGTTTGTCAGTCTGTCTGTTTGTCTCTCGGAAATATTATGCTGGTATTGGGAACGAAGTTGATTTTGCTTAGGTGGAATTAAATTAAATAGGTTTCATTCGACCTATACTTGGGAAACTATCAAACGACAGCTGTTGTTAAAAAGGTACCCTTTTCAACGTGTTTCAATGTATCTTTACCCCTTTATATTAATTTAGGACTTTTGTCTGTAAATTCTAAACGTCTGACAATAAATATATAGCGCAGTGCTCAAAAAAGCAATAATAGGGGAGACTGTTATAGGAGGTATTGTTCAAAATCTGAAAACAGAGAAAACTGTTAAGAAACGTATTACTCATGACCTGACATAAAGGAAAACTGTTATTGAACAAAATGCTCAAAATCAGAAAACAAGCACAATACTCAAATCTGAGGTTTAAATCTGAGAACAAAGAAAACTGTTAAGGAGCGTATTACTCATGACCTGACATAAGGGAACACTGTTATAGAACACAATGCTCAAAATCATAAAACATGGATAACTGTTATTAAGCGCAATATTCAGGATCTAACAACAATGAAAACTGTTAAGGAACGTATTACTCATGACCTGACATAAAGGAACACTGTTATAGAACACAATGCTCAAAATCATAAAACAAGGATAACTGTTATAAAGCGCAATGCTCAAAATCTGAAAACAAAGAAAACTGTTAAGGAAAGTATTCTCATGACCCGACAAAAAGTAAAACTGTTATAGAACACAATGCTCAAAATCGGAAAACAATGATAACTGTTATAAAGTGCAATACATGTACTCAGGATATGAAAACAAGGTAAAATCTGATAGTACGCAATACTCAGGATCTGACAATCAGGAAAATCATTATAAAATGCAATGCCCCTTGTGTGACAATAAGAAACACTGTCATAGAACAGATTGATCTGTGATAATAAGAAAACTGCTATTATCATCTCCGTTCTCCGTTATAAAAATCATGGGAGGAAAACTCTACTTAATATAGACAATGATCCAAGTGACAAGTGTTCCATATGCTTCGCTGCACGTCAGACATCTTTCATAGAAGGAGCTGCAGAGACAAGATACAAAATGACATACTAGCATATTGTGGAGCAATACTGAAAGCTACTGGCAGACTGTTGTATGGGATACAGCAGAGAAATCCTGAACGCAAGAATAAATGTAAAGAAACTTGCAAGAGTGGGAGACTGCACGGCAGTTATATACATACATAAGTATAATATATAAATTATATATATATATATATATATATATATATATATATATATATATATATATATATATATATATATATATATATATATATATATATATAACAGGCGATTGCTCGCAACATCTTTTAATACTCTCTTGTCCGTATAAATAACCTCTTGAAATAGATTGTGCCACATCCGAAAGTGAATACATGGACACAATAGTCAAATCTTCTATGTAGGGACAAGACAAATATTATCAAGAAGAAACGGTGATAATAAGGATGGTAGTGATGATGACAATACAAAGACGAAGATACATACATGCATATATACATATATACATACATGCAAACATGCATACATACATACATACTGTTACATGCCAGGGGTCTTTTGCTTGACCGAGCGGTGTCAAAACCCTGGGCTCGAATCCCGCTAGAAGTCATAAGTTTACCCCATATTTACAAAGACTACTATACAACTTCAGTTGTAAGTTGGAAAGCCAGACGTGTCCATTATATACATAGATTTTACAATAATTAATACAAGACCACATTATTTACAACTTGCAATTTAGCCATCAAACGCACATCCCCACAGTTTCTCTATATTAACTTTCCGTTCCGTTTGTAATTCACACCGTAGTAACTGTACAACTATCCCTAAAACGGGGGACTATTTTAACTGCCCACTTGAGGCCAGTCGATCTACAGTTTCAAGGCACATCACACCAGTAAACCTACACACATTTGCTGCTATGGGAACATAAACGGTATCTAATGAGTCCTTTCTCATTTATCCTATTGTGTAATTTACCGGTTTACTACCATAAAATACTGCCGCTGCAGTCACAACACCGATGTATACCACTAGTTTTTTCAAAGTGCTATATTGGGTCTGAGTTCGCTACTCATTGGCTATGGCATCTCACTAACACTTTCTCACCGTGACGTTTGCTCCTAATAATTGACTAATTATTTCGTGCCAGGGAATATCTCCCACTGCAACGAATTCCAATAATCAAACATGTAATTACACAAGCCTACAAATTGCTTAAACTAAATGCGCATCTCCTTAATTTTATTACAATACATACATACATACATACATACATACATACATACATACATACATACATACATACATACATACATACATACATACATACATACATACATACATACATACATGCATACATACATTATTAGAGCGGCACAACAATCGTGTCTTTACTAAAAGCAAAGATACTGTTTGGAATAATGTATCTATGTATCTCTTGAATATTTAATATATTTATAACAAGGAAGAAATTTGTTTTAACGCGAATATATATATATATATATATATATATATATATATATATATATATATATATATATATATATATATATATATATATATATGTGTGTGTGTGTGTGTGTGTGTGTGTGTGTGTGTGTATGTGTGAGATAGCTATTTGTATCCTGATGATAAGATAACCGTTTTTATTACATATTACTTGTACTTGAACTCTACTCACAGTCTACTCACAGTCAGTAATAGGAGTAATCTCCTCTTCTTTCTGGCTAAGCAAATGAATGCGCGGAAGCGTATGGTGATAATTTGCTGTTTGACCTCGTCATCAGAGAATGAATTGCAATAGAGTGTATAATTCACAGCTGTTTGTTCTTGCTCTTTTTCACGCGATAAATCAGAGATGCTAAGACAGATCTGGTTTGAGAAGTGCTTTTGTTTTTATTTATAGTATTATCTTAGCATTCGTAATTAGAAGGGAACGCCCTGCATGTGTAATCCAAAGATATCTTGCCACACATTTCTAATTAAGAGAGGCCTCCCTGCGTGTACGTTCCAAATATATCTTACCACATTTCTTCCATCGTCTAAAACAGATTCGCGCATAAGTATTTTTATTTGATTCAAAGGATTAGATATTTAAGAAACAAAAAAGGTGCTGACAGATTTACAATACACTTAGATCAAACTTACATCGCTACATTTCGTATCGGTCATTTTCTTTTCGCTGACTCCATCATTATTCCCAAAGTTAACGAAAGATAACAATCTGTATTTTGGCGTATATTGTTTGTTCAATGTTTTACGCTGGTAGGCATTTTGCTCTTTTTTTCAAGACAGTGAATTTGTTTTCTGAATACTTATCATATCTAATTTAATGATGACCATGAAAATATTGCAGATTCTTTCAATGTCTTTTCCCATTATAATATATTCTTTTGGTTTGTTTTTGAATGTTATCAACTAGTTAATGCGAGATGATATGTACTAAATAAAATATTTTCCTTTAAAGTGCGACTTTATTATCGATGGAAAAATGTATTCTGCATGTACGTGAGATAAAAACAAAACTTACAAAAATTTAACGGAAATGAGTCGAAAAAGTACAGATTGCGATAATGTGGTATAACCTTATGCCAGTGTTTGGTTGGTCATCTCTTCTAAAACGAGTGTAACACGTTTTTAATAAATCGTCTGACTCAATGCAGTAGTTATTCGACAGAGAACACTCACAAATCCTCACGCACGAAGCGCATATCAATGCCAAAGAAGACGCGATGACCTACCAGTATATTTAAGATTACTCTCTCTCTCTCTCTCTCTCTCTCTCTCTCTCTCTCTCTCTCTCTCTCTCTCTCTCTCTCTCTCTCTCTCTCTCTCTCTCTCTCTTCATCACAAGTCTGTAGCATGCTTGATATTCAATCCTTGCTGTAAAATATCCACTACTAGGACATTTTTACCTCTTACATTCCAATCTAAACTTTTCTGTGTATATATGGTTTATTGTATTCGTAAGTTAAAATGTTGCCAAAATTGCTTTTTTAATTTCGTCTTAAACATCTGAGGCAAGTAATATGCATTTTTTTTAAAATTTGAAACACGTTGGATCGCTTTTTTGGTTTGAGTATCAGACGAATAAATATGTTTCGATAAATGGTATAGTGTGTTAGTCTTTACCTAAATCATACACATAAGCTAAGAATCTCGGGAAGGAAATATATTGTGTATACTAGCTTGTAAGACCATCCCAAACGTAAACTGCAAAGACTCAGATATGCAGTCGTATAAATGTTTTGTGTCTGTGCCGTTTGTTATGTGTAGTCAGTAGAATAATCAACATTAAACCCTTATCTACAGGCGCGTTGTGCTATGGCAGAGCAAGATCTTTGTTGTTTGCAGTTTGACTCGACTTATAAGCAGTACATACAGTTAAACAGTTACTTTGCCATCTGCAAAAGTATTCATTGTAAGTTATGTGAAGCCCATTATTAAATGTAAGCAAAATTCAAAGAAGACATTGTTTGTTGTTTGCCTTTTTGTAACAAAATACATAATAAAATGTAACTTACTGAAGGTATCAGGATAAAAGCTGCTACGGAAAAAGGGGTCAATACAAAGATCAAAATAATATAAACACTGAAAATGAGTACTTTTATTTGAACCAAACTAAGACAAATTGTCACCATTTACTTTTATTCGCATAACCTGCCACTCTATTATGATTTATGTGAAAGGTCCCATTGTTATTCTCGATTTCGAATGAAAACACTAATTTTTTCCTATAATATTTTGGAAAATAGTACAGTAAGAAGGAAATTAAACAAAATATTAATCGACCATGATGTACATGTATTTTAAATATCGTAAAAAAGGAAACAATTTTTAAATATAATGATCGATTAATCTCTGGAATTTGAGAATTCTTAGGCCACATGATATTCATTGAATTCACAGATGTCATGTGGTTCATACAAAGAAAACCCTTAAAACTAGGCTGATTCATAAAGACAGCTTCTCTTCTTACCTCTTGTGTTTGGCCTCCACATTTCAGAAGATTTCGAAATTATTTTTTTTCTTCAGCCAAGACAGACACTTTCTGTACGTTCCAAGACTCGGGAATTTGCGGGTATAGACAGGAAAATGTGACAGACGCCTTTGATTGGGAGTGGCATAAAGGTCCAACACCATCCAGCAGCACGGGACCTGATGGGGATCATACCTGTCAAAATAACAGAGGTACTATACTACAAAACTCACTTATCACACTTTTCAGTAGGTAAATGGAATCAGTCCACTTGCCTGTTTTTTTTTAAATCGGATAAGATGTACAAACAAAAGATAGGGTGTGCGAATTCTATAGTTTTACATTGCTAATGACAAACGACGATTGAACGTGCTGACAAAATAGCTGAATGATATTTCAAGTCCAAAGGAATTTTCCGTTTCAGAAATACAATTGAGCGAATTATATGGAGTGCATTCATTGATTTAAAAATAATGCGTTCTTTATTTTTATTGTTTCATTTCAGATACTTCTTTCACTATGAAAATTTTAGGAGTAATGTTTGCAGATTTACAATCTGATACTTTGTTGTCTTTATGCGATGAAGTCTTCACTTGCGATGAGATACTCAGAATACCGTATCCAATGTGTAACAAGTGGTTGTTGATCATTATGCGATATGTATATATGTAAATGAAGTTTGTTGCATCTAATATCTATTCATTGATTGTTTTATATATCATTTCCACAAAAATCTGCAGGATAGGATTTTTATCTTACGATTTGATTTGACTTCTTGAGAAAAATGACGCGGCTAAATGTTGATTTCTACAGCTTTCTTGGCTAAGCCAAAGTAATGCTGCAGAAATAGAATAGAAGTTCATGGTGCTGTGATATATTAAACGATTCCTTCAATTATAAATTTGAATTTTGATCTTGTTTTGTTTGCTAGTCACTCCAAACATAAAATCAAAATTATAAATGTGTTGGCTTGTCACGTTTCATATGAATTATACTATCTTAATCAAAGTTCTTTAATTTTATATTTTTTGAAGGAGACGTGTCAACTACTAATAATTGCTGTACTTTTGACTTAAGTCAAAAATAAATTTAAATACTGTTACTTAACCGGATATAGCATGTCTTATTGCGTGAAGTATCATGAATTTTGTTTAATATCCGATCAACTGATTGCTGTGTATTTTCTTATTCCAGTAGATACATTTTTTAACTTTCTGGGTATGTCGTCTGCAACATTCTCCAACAATAAACATACCTTCCGCTTTGCCTTTGACATCAATTATCTACTGACGGAGAAAAGTTTGGACTTACTTTTACCCTATCAGAGTAATTACTCAAGAATGACAATTAGTGCAGGGAGGAGAGGAGACATGAGCAACCAACAACACTTGCCGCTTCATCTGCTCATATCATTTTATCATCAAAATTGTTGACAAGGAATCTGTCACTGTCTAAAAATGTGTTTCCCTGAAAACAAATCTAGACAACTAACGAAAAGACGCTACTTGTCTTTTTTCTTGATTAAATTTCGGATTAAAAGAAGTAAAATCTGCTGACCCAATAAGAAAACAGACAAAACAAATATTTTAACGACAACATTAATCAAGCCTGTGTGTAAGGGGTCGCCCCACTGTGAGGTTTTAGTATTGTGGGATTGTGTGTGTGTGTGTGCGTGCGTATGTGTGTGTGCTTCCAATATTTATGTAAATTATTGTAGAAGTCCCACCCAAGCTTGATTTGGGTTGGAAGTTGAGTTAATGACAGTCAGACATACAGTTCCGAGCACCAGTTAGCAATACCGACGGTTAAATGATTAAAGATACAAAAAGGGTGAAGTTCAATAAAAATAGTTTAATAACAATTAAAAAATCAGTAATTCGAATTTCCCAAATACACTTCTTTCGCTCGACCCTTTTCTAGCCTATCGCATCATTTGATTCGATGTTAGAGTGATTTCCACCTGTCCTTGTGTTCTACTCATCTGAGTATCCTTCTCTATCGCCTAGTTCCTACTTTATCTCCCTGACTCCCTCCAAGTTCCTTCTCCTCCTCCTCTATTTCATCCTCCTGACTGATTTCCTCCTCCTCCACCTTCTATCTCTCTTCTCTAGGTCGACTATACTCTGTCGACTCCGGCTGCACTGTCAATCTCACATTCATCTCACTCTTAGAGACTCGGGTCTGCTAATTTTCACCGGAAGTTCTGTCCCCCGAAGAGCTTCAACTCTGTGTTCCAAGATTCTTGCTAAATTACGAGTGGCTTCTCTAGGAGCATACTTAATTCTTATAAACGCCAAGCTGTACCTCTCATAATCTGCACCTGTATACTGATAAATTTCTGAAAGTTGTTAGCTATATTTCGGATCTAAGATTTGATCCCACCCTCTATCTTAATTCCGATTGGATGTCGATGTGGACTTCAAATTAAACTCAGTTGACAATTACTTCTGGCTTGTCTGTCTACGTGGCGGGTGAGAACACGCCTCCTTTTGATTCCTTTGCCAATGTTTTAACGCCTGGGTGCGAAGACATACGAGCCCTTTGACTGGCGGTTATTCTATAATCTGGGTGGCTGGCGACTTGCATAATCGATAAACACAGATTGCTGTGATGGCTACACATCAAACGCAGTAGTAATACCCCAGTTTATATATTTATTGATACCTGGACTGAGAACGTGACACTGTTAAAACAGAAACACTTCAAATATTCAACATAAAAACAAAAGTTAAAACAAACATTAACGATCCTTTAATCGCTACAGTAAAATAAATCACCCCATGTAAATTTCGTTGGAGGATACATTTTGGAAATGATTCTATACTAAAATCATGTGCAGATGTTTTATGTATATTTACAATCATGTAAAGATAATTAAAGATTTATATTGCCTACCACTCATCATTTCTGCTTATAATTTGCATCATTTATTTTTTGTTATATTTACCGTACAAAACAACTATAACAACAACAACAACAACAACAATCCCAAAGTATATGTTATATGTAAGAAGAATATTTCCACGTTTAAGAGCAACGGACTAATTTTTGTTGCTCATCAGTTTTCTCTATGTGTCTTGTCTGCATCAACATCAATGGCGCATATTTTATTACCTTTCCAGTAGATGGCTCCAATAACGGTTATAGGAACAGTATCAAATTTTAATTGAGGGTGGGAACGATTCATAATTAAATTATTCACCTAAATATTTAATATAAGATTCGTATCAAAAATATTACTCAAGACATTTCAGCAATTTTAAATTTTATACATGTAAAGCGTGAAATTAGTCAGAAATGTTGTTTCATACTTATGTATATATCAGGCGAGACAGTCTTTCATTATTTTTACTTACATCATTTTTTTATTTCTTACGTATCGTAATTCTTTTCACGTTTGAATATTTTCTATTTTTGCAAGGTATTCCCTATGTTGACGTCAATTAAGGTCGTTGATTTTTGCAATACTTACATTACGTATTTTCTTTCTAGAATTTATATTGAATAACTTGTTTCGATCAGACTGTTGAGTGAATCAAAGAGCAGAAATATCCACTTTTGTTTGTGGTTGATACAACATATAGATATACCCATTCATTCCATTTGCATTTCTGATTTTAGCGTTTGCACACATCATTTACCTCATAAATAACTTAAAGGACGATTTGCGATTATGCTTTTTGTGTATATATTTATACCGGCACAATAACAAATAGTTGGGAATTATACATAAATCTAGTTAGTACGTATGTTCTGCATATTTTGGAGAGTGGTTTCAGCAAGTAAAACATATTCTAAGTGAAAGCCCGATTACTGGAAATGCGAACATAATGCAACAATAAAATACAGGTTTTGCAAATGTTATCCACAGAATGGAAAAATGGTATATATCATTCCTGATCTACATCTGCTATTTATGCCTCGCCTATTATTTCTGAGCAGTAGTTGACATAAAATTATATATTTTTAATACAAGATTCTTTCCTATTATGTTTACTTTATCTAGTGTCTGCATTAAATATTGTGTGCTAAAATTCATTATTCTACCAACACCACAAAAATAATAATTATTATAATCACTGAAGACAAAATTGTGTTCATATCGCATATCCATGTTATTAGTTGACAAATGATTCATTAAAGACAAAAAATGTCATTTAAAAGGGAAAATCCAAGTCCCTTTCACCTCCACACACTAAAAGCAGCAAGTACCATAACAACAACCAGGTTGTGCACTTCTGACACAAATTAAAATGCAAGCATATTGACATGTACCCAAAACTATTTAAAGCACAACACAAAGTCTCTACTGGTATGGGGGTGGAATTAGTTAAAAGGGCAGTTTGTGTCACTATGCACATTTTGTACATGTTTTGTTCTGACCTCATGTTGTGACCACATTAATGATTGATCATAGATGTACATTTCAAACACCTAATCAGAAACAAAATTCATGCTTTAAATAGTTTCTTTTCTCCATCGTTAATTTGTATTTTGTGTACTGTAGAGAAAAAAAGGCACTCAAAATAGGACGTAAATCAACTTACGTTTAAGGGAATGGGTATATTACTCACTGTAATACTTGAATCCTTGTGTCATCTGAATTGCTGGAGACACCCGTGATGACAATTTCAACGAATGCAAAAGATATATCTTGCAAACAGCTCAGATCGTTACTCGATGTACAGCAGTGCTCCATATTTTGTCTCGATCTGCCTAGCTTAGGTAGTTTTCGCAATACATTAATATTCATGAGGATCTCATTAAGAATGGTCTATAGACATATATTCGAGGAATGATCCGTATGATTGATCTCGAAGATGTGAATGCAGTATACATGTATCGTTTGAGCTACACGTGTGAGTATTGCAGTTTTTGTTCTAGGATGAAAAAGGGAATAAGAAAATGGGAAACTCTTTCGGGACTATAGTGTAAAACTTATAAATTTATATTGATTTTGTTTCATTGTAATGGTAAATTGTACAAAAGATTAAACAGCAAATAACTAAAAAGGAAAATGCATTCCAGTTCTCACTGAAAGAGATTCCATTGAAAGATAAGTCATTCCACGGTATCACGAATGGATATTATTGGGATTTATTTTATACATATACAAGGCGATACATGTATCTTTATCTTGCTGTGAGGTATTAAATATGTCAGAGGCTTGATTCCTACCGTCCATTTTTCCTCTTGCCTTTCATTTATACATTTCTTTTGTTCGTCAGTTGTATATTGCCGCTTGGAGGAAAGGTAAAGTCACAACGCATCTTATTTTACTTTCGCGTTCAGTGAAACAAGCCTTTTATGTAAAATCAAAGACATCGGCAATAACGATATCGACAAAAAGCTCAAAAAGATGAGAGTTGTAAATGCATTTATTTTTATTTCTTGTGTTTCAGGCCATTACATGTATATCGAGGCGTCAGGGAAGAGTAAAGGTCAGAACGCATTGCTCTACTCGCCTCGATATCGTGGTCTGACCAATCAGTGCATCGAATTTTATTACCATATGTACGGACGCCATGTTGGCACACTCACAGTCTATAAGTTGGTATGTTCTATCACCAAATATATATAGTCTATCAGTTTATATGTTCTAAATAAGGTGTCTGCCAACATATGGCTCCCAAGACTCTTTAGGAAGGAACGTGGTACGAGTCGTATATTTTTGTATTGTATATACTGAAAACGATAATTAATTAAACGGACGAATATTGCTTGGCACACACCACTCTACAAATGTGCTGACGTGGCACATCTGTTCCAAAAGGTTGCCGATGCCTCTCCTAGATGGAAGGATGATTAATAATGTTACAATATAGCAGTAGGAACCATGCTGGAATACAAAATTGCGTATTTTGCATAAGCAATTTAATCACATAAAGCATTTTATGTTCTTGATCAACATACAACAATAATCATGCGTTTAGGATAAGGACATAAATTATGTGTTAATTACCCCTTTTGAAACTGTTGGAGTGTACTGAATCGGTACGTTCCATTACCTTAAAAAGTGTGATGAAAACTTCAGACACAGACAGCAGACAAAGTGATAAATTCAGACAGTCAGCAGTCAAAGTTCTAGACGCATGTATTGTCAACACAAACTGAAATCAGAGCGTCATTTGATAAACAATTACTTTCTGGAATCGTATTCTACAGTGCAACATCAAAGTAAACCCATGATAGAGTGATCACAGTAAGTCGTATGATAACGTATGATAAAAAGCCTGTATATATATATATATATATATATATATATATATATATATATATATATATATATATATATATATATGTTTTAACCGTAAATTCATTGGAAATTAAACTTTTTAAATCCTGTGCGCTTGGTTGATATAGGCTTATCCGGTTAATCCGTCTTGAATAGCAACGAATATTGAAAGCCTTGAGATAGATCGCGTTTGAGCAAAAAGAATGTGTACAAAGGTTCAAATGAATCCCATTGTCACCTGACCCAATACAATTAACTATCCTTATTAAATCTCGACGTTTCATATGTGTTCTCCTGTGGCGTACGGAAACGTGCGCCGTTATCTTACTTTGTTATGGAATACTTTGTAAGTTGATATTTAAAAAATAGATTACATTTATTTTTAGTTGTTAGTCCTTCATCCAGATCAAGTCGGTTTTATCATTATACTAATGGAGGTTTTGTTTTGATGGTACTTTTACCACCTTATTGGCTTCATCTTACTTATGAAATTGAAGCTACGTGAGATTTCCAAGGAGACACTAAAGAAGTTGTCCCTGGATAACATGGTATTGTGATACGACACTTGGCGTACGAGTCCAACGATAAGACCAGCTTAGCAGCCACGACTTCCTTAGAGTCAAGTATTCATTTTTTGATATGTATATTTTTGCTGATCATCCGTAGATGAAAACGTAACGTACATAATATTCCATTTAATAAATATATTCCTAACCATTTTTCTCCCTTATATTTCTATGGTAATGATCATTGGATGGAATTACTATTTGATTTCAGGCTAGTGGTTCCACAGATTTGGAATCAGTGTGGCGAGTTTATGGCAACCAAGGTAACGTGTGGATATTAGCAAGAATGTCTGTTCCTGAGCATCTAGCAAAAATTGGATATCAGGTAAAACTATGTGCAAAGCGTTTATGTTTTTGTTCGTTTACTTAAAGAGTTTTGCTCTCAATTTTTAAAATATAATGTATTAATTAGGTAGCTTTCTCTCAAATATAGCACCAAAAATTTTACTTATTACAGCCTTCCCATCATGCACTTGTAAATTCGAGGAATGTGTGTATGTTTCTGGCTATATCATTTCTTAACAACCATACCATAAACTTCTTAGACTTAGAGCCATTTAACACATTAACTTTTCTAATGTATACAAAATGTTACAACCTGACCATTGCCAAATATTCATATGTAAAAAAAATTAAACCGAACGTTCGTTGGATTTTGTTAGTATAACAGGTCTTCAGCAGTCGGTTGATAGTCTCCGAGTGTGTGTGTGTGTGTGTGTGTGTGTGTGTGTGTGTGTAGTTATTAGAGGTAATCAAAGAAACTAGTAATTTATAGATTACTATTATAAATACATTGCTTCTCTGATTAGAAATAATAATTCATTTATAAATACACCTTACCTTTCTGTGATGAAGTTGTACCTGATACTAAATGTATCATTGGTTATAAGATGTGATTGTTCAATTTATCAACGTATCTGAAGGGCTTTCGTCATATTCAGCCACTCGCGATGGTGCAGATAAGGCACCAAAACAGGGAGCTACACCATTGTCTCTCGAAGACGGACGGATAACAACAATATATATATATATATATATATATATATATATATATATATATATATATATATATATATATATATATATATATATATATATATATATATATATATAAGTCAAAGGGAAAAATAGAATTAAAAGTTTTGATAAGTGCAATCTATCCCAATGCCACAGGCTGACCATTTCAGTTTAGCAGGACATGTTCAATCTTTAGAAATGCTTCTCAGCGAGACGAAACCCTGTTTTCACTAACAATGAATCTTCCCCATAGCCTTAGTATTTGATATATATATATATATATATATATATATATATATATATATATATATATATATATATATATACTTTTGTATTTTCCTTTGCATTAGAAAAAAAACTGTAAATGACTATTGAGTTAACGTAGAAGATAAATATATACGGAAGAAAGAAGAATGGCTATCTCTTATCCATACAAACTCAACGAATGCATTGAGACAAATGGTGGCATTTACCTTGATAAAGAAAGCCCAATGAAAACAGTTAGTAGAAAGCAAAATCTAGCTGTATCACCTCCAGGAAAACGGTATAAAGTTTTGGTTCGGCAGAGACATACAAATCATGAATAGATACTTAATACTTGTGTTTAAAGCATTATTGTATCTACAATTTGGTACAAATATTTTTCAGAAATATACAAATCTCGTATGATGTTCTTGACATAATAATTACTGAAGAGGAGGAAAAAGGCAATTGTAGTTTTGTATTTATAAATATCCTGTCTTGTGCTCATTCCAGATATTTTTTACTCGAGTGTAGATGACATTTAAAGCAGGATGGAATTTATAAACGTTTAATTAGATTCAGTTAAGAATAAATAAGGTGGACGCTATTGAAAAAAAGCAAAATAGTATGGTTTTGCAACGAAATGATATATAAATCATGTACGATCAAACGTCCGTATGTAATAAATATCTTAAACATAGCAAACTTGGCTCCTACAGCTATACGATTGGCATGAATTTATTTATTATTCTCTTTTTCTCTCCAACAGGATACTATTTGAATAAACACTTAAAGGTCCGCATAAAAATGTTGTTGGCTCATGCAAATGTAGCATAACCACAAAACAATCGTAAGAAAAATCCTCTTAGAATAACAATATATCATTCAAATCTTTTAAACACACACATTAATATATATATATATATATATATATATATATATATATATATATATATATATATATATATATATAATTATTGCATTCATTTTCATAATTTTCTTAACCGCAGCTGGTGTTTGAAGGTGTTGTCGAGAATGGTTATGAGGGAGATATCTCAATAGATGACATCAACGTTAGAGACGGTGATTGTCCTGCTTCCGTTGCAGTGAAAGCAGTGCAAATATCATTGGGTAACAGCAGCAACTCAACGGTCATTTCGCAGATTGAGCGGTATAGAAGCCTACTACGACGGAGACACAGGCACGAGAGACGAAAGTTAAAAGAAACAGAGCAGTCCTCGGAAAGAACTTAAGTTATAATCATATGACTGTTAAAAAAACCGAGACAAATCATCTGCTGTAGTGATTGTATGGATTGCATTTTACAGAACATGTTGCTTACATTGTTTCCAGTGTTAAAGCTTACTGTTGAAAAAGTATGTATACCTCATTTTTGTTTTTGTTTTTGAAAAGTAAACAAATTGGGGACCGTTAATGAGAGATAGATTAGAATTCGCGCGTGAATAAATTAGGTAGTAATATTCCTTGTCTCCTATGTTTTTTTGTTAATTTTTCTCTTTATTTTTCTTTCTTTCTTTTTTCTTTCTTTCTTTCTTTCTTTCTTTCTTTCTTTCTTTCTTTCTTTCTTTCTTTCTTTCTTTCTTTCTTTCTTTCTTTTTTTCCTTCAGCTTGATTGAAAATAACTTGTACAAAGGTTGCAAGTCAAAAGCATAGGGTAGAATTTATTCGGAATACACTCCCCTTTTTCTTTGAGTCGAATATAATCAACTCTCAAACATAGCACGATACCGTTATGTCCGAGAACTTTTCATTGGGGTACAACACTATATGAATCTGAACATTCTCTGCTTTTAACATCAGATGAAGTTATTTCTCGATTTAACGGAAGTGGCACATCGATGTACCTAAACAAAAACATGACAAAATAGATAGCCAATGGAAGTCTGAGCTTCGTGATTTTAGCATATATGCCACTGAAATATCATTTACAGATGATGAACGGTTGATATTTTCTTCCCGATCTCTAGTCAACTTTAGAAATGAAAGCTAATAATAATCTCTGCAGACAAATAGTGTACAGGTAAGACCCAAACATTTTAGAGAGTCACATTTTTCTATATTAATTGGGTGATCACTATTAAGAGAATCCGTTTATCTATTCAGCAACATAGGTAAAGTTCCTTCTAAACTTTTACCTTTCTATGCCTTTCATGGAGTCATGCTATACAGATGATATTGCAATATTTTATCAAGT